>OX451403.1:2702921-3154051 GCA_949629135.1 Eremobia ochroleuca | reverse complement strand
ATGTACTAACGAAGACAGAAGTGCATGGAGAATTCCAAACCAAAATCGTTTGTACAGGGTTTCATCGCCTTAATAATATGTCTTGGATGACATAGATGGCGCTAGTATAGTAGTTGGATTGGAAAATATACATCTCTCGTTAAAGAACATTATCTTGTTTTTTGCTTGTTACAATATTACTTAATTTTAACACAAATTCTCCTACGACATTACAAACCTTATAAAGCAAAGCACGTAATAACTAGGATTTGAACTCGGTGGCATAAAATTTACCGTCACCATTAGCCACTGGACCATTGCGTCATTACACAATGAGTTGAAATTATCCTACTCTTTGTTATATTGAAGTTGTTCAGCGACCGTATCATAAATCTCAAAAGAATTGAGGGTAGTTTAATATTGACTGCATAAAAATCAAATCTTTTTGTTCAATCATAACGTTCTTTACTATCTTTGAGTGAGTTCAGTTACGATTGCGTTTAACAAGTTTTTAATATTTATTTTTATCATGAGTTCGCGTTCAAATATTGATATGGCTACGAGGGCCCAAATAATAGCATTGCATAATCAAGGCTTAAATTATTCTGAAATTTCGAGAGAAACTGGCTTAAACGTAAGTAATGTTTTAAAATCACTGTTCGTTATTTATTTTATCATCCATGGTTATCGATACACGAAAATAATAAATAATATATTTCCCTTATAGGTAAAGACTGTTACTTTATGGATAAAGCGGTTTCAAGAAGAGGGTTCGTTGGAACACCGTCGTAGATCCGGCAGAAGACGCCATATTGACTCAGACCAGCGTCAACTTATGGTGCAAGGTTATGAGGAAAATGGCTTTACACCAACAAGATATTACTCAGAGTTGTTTGATACATCTTTGCGGACGGTGTATCGTGCTCTTCATAGTGAAGGTCTGCATTATCGTCGACATGCTATTAAGCCATTGTTAACCGAAGCTAATAAAAGAGCACGATTGGAGTTCGCTTTGAAATACAGAAATTTCGACTGGAGCAACGTCATCTTCAGTGATGAAAAGACTTTCAAGTCTAGCCAGCACGGGCGAGTTAGATTGTGGCGTAGGAATAATACGCGTTATGATAGTGATCACGTTGTGCCTAACTCTGAATCCGGTCGTATAGCAGTGAACATTTGGGGATGTATGAGTGCTGCAGGACCAGGAGAACTTGCTGTAATACCCAGTCTTGCAAACAGTGTAAACTACATAGATGTGCTGAATGACGTCATGTTGCCGACCGTGCGGAATGTTTTTCCTACAGAAGACATGCCAGTGATAACGTTCGTGCAGGATAATTGTCCTATACACCGTTCCATAATTGTGCAAGAGTGGTTTAGCCAGCAATCGAACATACGGATTATTCCTTGGCCTGCGAGATCGCCAGATTTAAACCCCATTGAAAATTTATGGGGCGTTATGGTTCAAAGGTGGGACAATAGGAACGAAAGGACTAAGGAAGCACTGAGTACTCACTGCATGCAGGTATGGGATTCTATACGGGGTGAAAATTTATGTGAAAAATTAATAAACTCCATGGGTTCGCGGTTGCAAGCTGTAATTGATCAAAATGGCGGATACACGAAATATTAAAAAAAAGAATAATAAAGTCTTGACTATTGGATTGAGTAATAACAAAGACCGGGGTAGCTATAATTTATTTGATAAATTACAGTGATCAAATTTAGTGTAAGTGGGATAAATTTATTCACTACTTTATAACAACAAAATGTTATTACACTAATGATTTTGATTTCTTATATAATATAAGAAATTAAAATAAAAACAATATAAGTATAGATTCCTTTCCAATATAATAAATTATTTATTTATTATTATAAACAACTCGGTCCCAAAATTACAGCTATAACCCGGTCTTACAATTGTTATTGATTTTAGGTTTAGCTTCAATTTCTTCCTCGTTCTGGAACGAATACTTAAGCTCTGGACCTTAGTCATAACATAATGCACAAATCAATCATTATAGTCAATACCACTAACCATAATTATGCAAAACGTAATATTTTTATAATTTATGAGTAGGTAAAATATTTATTTACAGAAGTAAGGTTGCATATAGTGAAAGGTATTATAACATTATGTAAATAAAACTAAATAATAGAAGAATAGCACAACACAGTTTTGATTTAGAATACTTATAATATCTATTATACAGTTTTACTTTGTTAATGTTTTCCATTTTGTAATAGAGTTATTCAGTTATAAATTTTACTTGTATTTCTCATAAAAAGTGAATGAAATAATTGTCAATTGGGTGTAAAACTGTTAGGTTAGGTTCTACCCTGTATAAGAAAGAAAGAAATAAATAAATTGTAGGTATTCTTCTTTGAGAATTAAATGTCTTAAACTATAATATCACTAAAATAGTTTCATTTCTTATCCTTTACGAGAATTAAACTTAGTAAATCTTAATCTGTAAGAAAAATATATCTAAATCTTACATAAATGTTTCTTACTAATAATACTAATAAATACCACCAATTATGAAATTAATTTATAATAAAAACAAAATAAAAAAACGTTTAAAAATATAAAAAATGGAATATAAATTATATTATATAATAATTAAATATAAAAAAGTCTATTGAAAACTGGGTTTCGAACCGGTGCCCTGTGGAACGAGCTTTGTTATAACGCCATGCTTATCCACGTGAGCTACCGATTTAATTATAATGTTAGGCGAAAATAAGAGCTACTTTGTGAATGTAGGGATTTCTATTATTTATGATCTACGCCATCTGTAGTCGAATTAACTAATATGCCAATTGGCTTATTTGGTTTGGTTTGGTTTAGATGGCGCTGTATTAAGTACTCGGAAATAAGAAAATAAAATAATTTGTGTTTATTTGAATATAAATATATTATTATTTCTTAGTAATTATTTTAGGTATTAAAATCCTTATTATGTGCCTCTGCATAATAATGTATTAAGCTTTGCAGTGTTATTTTCATGTTTGAACAGCGCCATCTAGTCGTCTCTTGAAAAGTAATGAAACGTAATGCAAAACCTCACAGTCAAAAGTCGACCTTAGGCTCTCCATGCACTTTTGTCTTCAATAGTACACACGTCGGTTCCCGAGTTAGGTACGCTCAGCTAAATTGAATCCTGACTTGCCTTAAGGTCGCACTAGTCGATATTTTCTCCATACAAATTTCGGGAGGGTATTACTCCCACTGTTTGACATTGTACATCCAAAGTTAAGCATATTATCGTTTCGTCTTTTTATTGGTTTATATTATTAATTTCGTCTGTACCGAAAAAGAATAGTAAAATAAACAACAATGATCCGTTTTCCTTGCTAATTTTAACGTAACTTTGGCTGTAAATAACTAATAAAAGAAGTGTAAAATCTTCAAAACTAAGTCCGCAACGACAAAGCTCAATTACCGAAGTGTTCAATAAATTTTACTTATAATTGACTTATGCAGTGGTTCTTTCATAAAACTCGATTTTACATAGAACTTTTCGTATATTTTTACGCGCGTTTCAGTTCGGAACAGATTTTGTGTGCGTACGAACTAGACGTTGTGCTTATAGACTAGCGTCTAAATGCTCATCACTGATACTAACTCTGTCTGACAATATACCCGCAGGCTAATTGCGTAACACACTATCAGTAGCAATAGGTTTCATTTTGACAGTTCAACAACATTCATTGCGTTATTTACGTTATTGAGCAGATACATTTTTCGAACGTTTGAAGCAATGGATTAGCAATATGCTTAAAAATGATTCACATTAAGAGTAATAGTGTATTACGCAATTAGGGTGCAGGTTAGACAGCGTGCTTTTTGGCCATGCGTACCAGTGAGTTCGAGCTCGCGACTAGTTGCGCCTTAAGCTTAACTTTTTATCGACATCATCATCCACAGCCAGACTTCACCCAGTGTTAGGCACACGCTTCCCTTTTTTCTGCCAATCCCGACGCTCCTATACCAACCTCCTCCAGGTTCTACGTGCGATGGCAACAATTTCGCATGCCTATCCATTTTTACTGACATTCGAATACAATTAGGTCGAATTTTGCTTAAACTTGATAACAAATTTCTTAAACAATGACAATAAGTATACCCTCTTGATATAATATCTCAACGACTTGACAAAAATTTAATAATAATTTATTGATTTTATCTGATTACCATCATTATTATTTATATTTTATGAAAATATCTCGACCTTAAGGCCCCGTGCACGAAATCAACTCATTTCAAACAATTTAGATCACTACTTGTGTGAAAGGCAAGAAGAATTAGAACTTTTTTTTTTGTTATCGTAAGAGACGACTTATTATTCTTTTACATGGCTTGAATGATTTTTTAAAATAATGTATATAATCATGGCAAGCACCCATATTCCAACACCCTTTTCCGCAAAAGTACGGAGCGAGTGATGGTTTGGCTACGTTGTACAACAAAACTACAAAAGATTGTGCACATTAAAAAATGTTTGTAACATCATTATATAGTCTACTGTTACATGGGTTGAAAACATTATTGACATCAATACGAATTAAAGCAGAAAAAAAATGCTGAAAGACGTAATTGTTGAGAAAACGTTTAGACACATAAGTATTTTTTTCGATACTAAAAAAACACTTTTAGAAAAATTTAAAAATTACACATTAATCTTAAGTTAACCTTTTAATAGAATCTAAATTTTATTATATAAAAAATCAATAACTTCATTTAGTAAATTATAGGCAAAGTGAACTATATTATCGACCGCGCGAACCCGATTTCGTCAGTAACAACCGGGCTCTCCCAGCGTGAACACGTATCACTTTGCTTCGCAGGCGCTCGCGAGTTATACGTAAATATAATTCCGAGATTGTACGCCGACTACCACATTTTGATCCACTAACGTTATGGCGGAATGTCTTATGTAAATGATGTATAAAAAATTTGCTAACTAATTTGAATAAATGACATTTTATTTGATTTATGTATAAATTACTTTGACCAGATATGTTGAGCTTATACACTCCCCGCAACATGAATAAGACCACACACATTAGCTCTGGTTTGATAAAGCAATGTGTTAAGAGCTTTTGAAACCCGTGTATGATATCGTTATAAGATAAGTAAGTAAATCTGATCAATTACATTGCCCTTTGGGATGTACAGTGAAAACTGTGTGCATTGCATGTAACAAGAGTATGCTTCTTTGTACCGCGCCTCTTGAATAAGACCACTGAAAAAAACACATGTTATTTTTTGTAGCAGAAGTTTAATTTAATGATTAATAACTAGTATTCTTGCCATTCTTTCTAATTAGTTCAAAGATTCTGGAGGGTATTGAAGTATACAGAGATTTTAGGTACTCGACAGAAATATTATTCCATGTTTGCTGTAACGCTTTCCCTAACTCTTTTGAGTTATTATATTGCCTTGAATTTGCGTACACCTGACGAGAAAGACATCCCCAAACATTTTCCATCATATTAAGGTCAAGCGAGTTTGAAGGCCACTGCAGAACATTGATCTGATTTTTTTTTAACCATATCTGTGCAATGTGGGCCTTATGGCTACTCGCATTATCATGCTGGAAAATAAAATCTTGACCCCTACAGACATTCACAAACGTATCCTTTTCTTTACCAGCAGTTCAACATATGATTTAGCTGTCTGTCTACCTTCCAGAAAAACTAAATCAATCGCCCCATGGTATGACATAGCTGCCCATATAGTTATTGAACCGAAATCTTTACGTCGTCGTAACAAAATGAGTTCGTTTTTTCGCAATTCATGAAAATAATAAGAGAAGCCGTCAGGGCCATCGAGATTAACCACTAATAACTTTATACCACTCAGTTTTCCAGTGAATCTTTTCACGAGCAAATATAAGACGTTCAGTTATATGCCGGTCTTCACTTATATCTTTTGACGTTTTAAATGTGGACAGTGTTGTAATATCTTCTAAACTGTTCTTAATGAGGCTTTAGTTCCGACGTTAATTGCTATTTGCCTTGCTGTCAAAGTTGAATTCGATGCTTCACGTAATATCGCATGACGTTCCCTTTCCGTGGTAGTAAATTTTATGCGCCCTTTAAAACGTTTCCCGTAATTTTCAGGTTCTTCGAGAAATTTACTCACTACCTGATGAGATTGTCCAATCCGTCTTGCAATAGTTCTGTGTGAATATCCTTCTTCATGCAAAATTTTTATTTTGCCTTGTTTTTCTGATGTTAAACATTTTTTTTACACATTTTACAAAAAAACCACTACTTGACACATTTCAATTGTTTGAGTATATAATAAGTACACTTAGATGATAGACACTTGCACTTCTTCGCTGTACAGGCAGCGCAAATGCTACTGGTCTTAATCAAGTGGCGCACTGCTATTGGGCACTAAATTAACCAAGGGCGCGATTATGTTTCATGTTGCATAACAAAATGCAATAATCTACACAGCGTACAAAAAGAAACCGTTTAGCGTTAATTTGATGCAATTATTCTTATAAATAAGTATGTGGTTGTAATATATATTGGTCTTATTCAAGTTGCGCGGAGTGTATTTTTTTTTTACTTTTTTTGAACCTGACTTGACATGATGAATGTATTTATTACGCAATGATGTGAATATTTAGACTATGAAAAACATTATTGTTATTTTATAAATCACCAAAAGGAAAGAAAAAACCTAAGTAGTGTGAAGACTATTTAGGTCATTTTCTTTCCTTTTTAACCGACTTCAAAAAGAAAGAGGTTATCAATTCGGATGTTTCTATTTTTTTTTATGTATGTTCGGTCATAACTCCGTCATAAATGGGCGGATTTGCAAAATTCTTTTTTTTGTTCGATAGAAGTTTGTTCCGAAATGGTACCATTTAAATTTCGTAAAGATCTGGTGATGAGTTTCGGAGACAGACAACGGAACTCTTCAATAAATACCAGTAAAACAACCGCGATTGCTGCTATCGCATATGTATGCATTGTTTAGGGTGGTTTTATAGTCACGCCGCTAGACGCGCCGCTGAGCAGCGCGCTGTTAACAGCACGCGCTTGAACAGCGGTGCACCGTAAAACGATATTAGTTCATTAGTACCGCGCGTTTCGCTGCTGTGGGCCAGTCGTGTACAATATGAAGGTTAATATGGTTAGAATACTGGCTATTTACTTTTTGGCGGGCGGCAGCGCGTCTCATCGGCGTCACACTAAAACGCATACTGGCCGTAGAAGCGAATGAGCGCCGCGCGCTTTGGCAGCGCCGGCGAACAGCGCGCGTTTATTGAACGGCGCTGCTCAAGCGCGTGACTTTGAAACGCAACTACTACCCCCATACATCTACGAACGCGCGCGCTCCAACGGCGCTGCCGAAACGCGTAACAATAAAACCAGCCTTACGCAATCGCACAACATAACATCACGCAGATGCAGCTTCCTGTCACTGATATTTACATAGCAAGTAGTGTTATATGAATTTGCTTGGGGTAGGTAGGTATAACTAAAAAGTGAAAAATAAAAACTTTTATATAAAAAAAAAACAACTGACTTCTAAAAAAAGGTACGTTTCTGCACGATGATGTGAAAGTTGGAGTAATTTATGTGGACTACCTGAATGTCCTTTCTTTGGTATTGTTCATCAATTCAAAAAAAAATTGGCTGTTACATAATTTATTTTTGACGTGTAAAAGTGTTTTTTACAAACAATCTACAAAAATAAATATCATTGTATCATCATTTTTATTTATTGTTTTGTTGAATGTCTAAAGGTATCTACGAATTGAACCATTTTTTGTTGATGGTGATAAATATACAGTACACACACATTCCAGGCTTTTATTTGTAAGCCGTACACTAATAATTATGTTACTTAAAATAATATCTTCTAATGGATCAAAATTGTTTAAGCGGTCACTACGCTCGAACTTCACCCGCGTGTGCGTGTATCTGCATGAACTGTGCACACAAACATAGAATCGCGACGAATTAACCTAAACAGTAGCGAGTGAATTTTATGCACGGCCTCTTAAGTAATTCCTCGTTTGACCAGTCGTATCATACATAAGGATGTATAAAAATCCAGCCGTGGTAATAAATGTAACCTCTCAACAAGATGTATGTCTGTCCAGGGTGCGCAAGACGTCATTTTAAATATGGCTACTCATAGAGGCTTTTTAAATACATCCACTGCAATGGTATACAGCTTCCAGGAAAACTATACCTCTTATGAACACAAACTGCGGTCCAATTTTTACATACAATTTCTATGATTTTATATTAACCACACCAATTTTGTCTTTTCAGGTTGAGAGAACACAAAGTGCCATACATCGATGTTTTAGACTTTATCAAACAAAAACTCAACCCGGATACTGTTAAGAGCCCTGAAGGTAAGTAGAAAATGGGATTTTTTTGTCGTAATATTTTAGGGCCCGACTTAGGGCCCTTTCACACGGCAAGATCCCGTTTTTTGCAGGTCCGGTTTTTCAGGATCCCGTTTGGTGGTGTACAGGTTTAAATATACATATTCACACAAGCATCCGGTTTGCAGTATCCGGAAAGCAGGATGCTTGAGTGAATATGTATATAATAATAAACGGGATCTTACCGTGGGAAAGGGCCCTTAGCCAGGTCGCACACCAGACATACGACAATTTTGGCGTCACATTTGAAACGCGACATATTAGACGCCCCCGTATATCTGCACGCAAGAACGCACACCAAGGACACATTTTTAGTTTGTGGCGAGACGTTAGCCAGGCACACGAATTCAAGACCGAACACGTTCGTATTTTTGGCGCGGTGATTTGCAAAAAAATAAAGAAAACATTGAATGTTACCCCGGCTTGCAGAGATTGAAAAAAAAAACCTATATTATAATACAACTATGTAGGATGTGTTTTAAGGCATTAATTATATAAATTAAAGTTTTCGTCGTCGACAACTCAATTGCTTCTTGCGAAATTTTGAAATGACCAAAAATTGTATCTTGATCAAACGGGTGAATCCAATGACGTCTTTATACAATTTATGGTAACAGTTAGTGCGTCGATGTCCATTTCACCGTGTCTGTCAGCTGCTTTAACGTCACCAACAAACATACTTCAATCATCTGCCTAGCCTTTTCCCAACTATGTTGGGGTCGGCTTCCAGTCTAACCAGATGCAGCTGAATACCAGTATTTTACATGGAGTGACTGCCTATCTGACCTCCACAACCCAGTTATTGGGTAATAAAGAAATAAGAAAGACTGGTCGTCAGACTTTCGGGCTACTGACGACCCGTACCGACTGTCAAAGAACCACGAATGACAGCCGGGACCAACGGCTTAACGTACTTTCTGAGGCACGGAAGGGTCTTGGTATGTGAAGATGGTCACCCATCCATGGATTAACCGCGGCAAGCGTAGCTTAACCGGATCGATTGACCCGTGCGGATGTTATTACCAAGCCACAAGCCCCTCAACAAACATACTTCAATATAAAATAATTACCCAGCAGGTACAAATCGTGCACTGAGCTGGTCAGAAACCGAGAAGTCAAATTGCAGTCAAACGACATCTGTCACCTTCATCACTGCCAGTGAGAGAATGAGCAAAAACTCCAAGAGGCATTGTGAGAATCAGGTCAGTGTAAAGCGTCCTTTTATAGCAGCGGTGATAAAACGCAAGGTGATTAAATTGGTTTCATTGTGTTGGGGATTCTTGAAAAAAAAAAAAAAAAAACATTGGCAAAGTTGCATGTATTCGCGATTTTGATATATTACAAAACTCAAGGACAGGGGTAAGTGAACAATATATAAATTAAAAACGATTGAAATATAGTGAGGTAGCGTTTATATTCATTTCTTTACCCGAGACGTCACTACCAGTCCTTTGTGTGCGTAAATTAAGTAAAAACTCTCGACACAACCAGAACACAGAATCGCCGAGCCGGCAGCGGCGGCGCGAGGCGTCTCCCTTCTCTATGACGGCAAACATGTTGCAACGATTATAATGGGTAAATAGTACCCGCGCTAATAGACATCTACATTGTCAGAGGTATTGCAGTAGCAAAGTTGTCCCATCACAAAGACAAAGCTGAAATGTCTCATGCACTTCGAACTGCTTAAACTGTTACAGACATAAAATAATATTATTATATTTTAAGGAGGCTATTCTCTTAAAATAAAAAAAAAATAAAGAAAATTCTTTCTTTTCCATAGATAAATACACAAATAACAACGATCCTAGTATCCTTAGGCCTGCAGCCCGTACTGAGTCGGGTCCGGGTCAACGTCCTCGCGCTGTCGTGCGAAGCGTCCTGCGTGCGTATGTTGGCGGCATCGATAGGTGCTCCGCTTGATGTCGATGAACTAGCGCACGCGTTTACACCGGTTTGCGAAGCGTGAGTACTTACAATAAATACCTTAAGTTTACGCCTATATTCCCAAAAAGGTTACTTTCCATGAGCAACATTACACGTGAATACTGTATGTACAGACGCCAGCACATCAAGCTACCCGAAATTGTCAAATTTGCCCAATCAACTTTGAACCTTATGTTTTAGCGATAAAGTTGAAAAACTATTTAAGAAATTTGACAGATTGTAATAGCTTGATATGCTGGCGTCTGTACATACTTAAATATCGCTCGATTAAATCGATTATAAAAATTATTTATCGACTATTGTTTCGCTTTAATATTATCTCCTCGTAAGGCCCAATGTACAATGCATTGAACAAAGTGACAAGCAGTATTACACATTGCAAACATGCATTTAAATTAAATGTACATTGTAATGTACAGACGCCAGCACCTCAAGCTACTACAATCTGTCAATTATCTTTAATAGATTTTCAACTTTATCCCTAAAGCGTAAGGTTCAAAGTTGATTGGGAAAATTTGGTAGCTTGATGTGCTGGCGTCTGTATATTGGGCGTTTAGGAGAAGATTTTGCTTTAAGTCTGGGCCGGAATACCGTATGTAGCTTTGTTCAATACATTGGGCGTTTAGCTCATCTTGCGAAATTTAGCTTGGGCCTTACGAGGATATGGCGGCAACAGATTTTTAGTAAACGAGAGATATATAAGTACTATAACTCATGGATAAAGTTGATCAAGGAAAATAAAGATGCCACAGTTGACCGTACATTGAAATTAAAATTCACATAAATCTCGATGTTTTGTCATGTCGTAAAAACCTTGCTAAGCAGATCGTTAGTTAACGATAAAATTAATATTTTTTCGTTTAATGTATTGTGTTCGGTCTCATTTGAGAGCGGAATATCCCATTTGTATATAACCAGTTATCACTACTGCCCTTTATAAATACATTTACTTACTAAACAAACGTACATAAATAACATAGAGCCAAGAGTTCAAGAAACAGAACGATAAGATAATGATGAATAAATAAATATGAATGCATGCAGTTGTAAAGTTCAGTGAATGCATTTATAACGACTGGGATTATATTTTAATACTTCCAGTATGAATATTACTAAGGGCGAATTCCACCAAACTTTTATACCTAGAATAAGTCTTATCCTGAGCATAAATTTTGAATTTTTGACAGTTTTTCCATACTAGAACTCAGACGTCAATTTTAATCCACAGATAAAATATATCTGTCTTTGGTAAAATTAGCCCTTGGTAACAAATATCTTACTGTGTAATTTAAGAAAAACTATAACCCTATATAAGTAAATTGCAGCAATGTAACATTTCTATTATTTGCACTTTATATTTTTTTTAAACTATTTTTAATGTCGAATAAAAAATGTTGCGGTTTATTTTTTTTGTTTTTATGTGTATTTAAGTATTCTGTATTTAAAGTCATAAATGTGATTTGTTTCTTTTAAGATTTTCATACGTTCGAAGAATCAAATGCTCGATGGGTTCTCGGTCCGAAAAACGACATTCCGATTTTCCATTCGTCGAATAAACTAATAAAATTAGGATTCTGATGCAATTAGTATAATATTAAGTCACGCATTATTATATTTCCAGATACCCAAAACGTCGCAGCATTCTCGAGGATGCTCTCCAAGAGCTTACAATATTAGCTAAACAGAACCACCAATGTAGGGCAACAGAGGAAACGCAACTTTATGCTCTTTACTCCATACCTGATTCAATATGTCGATTAATTACGTGACCAGCGGTACTTAGGGTAAACATGCCGAAGATGCCTCACTGCGGTACCTTGCAATCACGTATTAGCTCGCTACCTCGATTTCGCCTCCTTGTAAAACAATTGCAGGCTAGCTAGTGAGGTATTCTTCGGCATTTTCGATACATCGCAGTCTGCTTGGGGGTTTTCCTCGATGCCTGGCATGCATTTATTTTACATGGAGGTGACATCGAGTTAGCGAGGTATGGCAGTGAGGCATCTTCGGCACGTGATTGCCCTTAGGATACTATTTATAGTGTTCAGGAAACGACGGGACGATGAATATATTCTTATCAATTGTATTCATGTTATAATGTCAAAGAACTGTATCTTTACCAATTTTATAATTTTTAATCAGATTTTCATAAATTTGAATTTCATTTAACCCTTAAATGCATAGATTTTTATTTAGGGCTGGAAAAATGTTTCCTAATAGGTATTTAGGCACTGATAACGTAAAAAATTATTTAAAAAATCGGGTATTAAAAATGTGTATTTAAATGTAGATATATAATATATGTAAACATTTGGCAACACTATACTTTATGTACTAAAGTTATCCTTACATATTTATTGGGGTCATATATTTATTTATTCAAATATATAAACAATATACATACTATTTCGAGTGTTTATTTATTGTCTATGGTCGTCAAGCTGCGTTCGGCATTTAAGGATTAAATGTAACTTTTTAGAGATGTTACCAATTAATCAATATTGGCGCATATTACTAAGGGCTTATTTTACCAATGTCAGATATCTTTTATTCGCGGAATAAAATTGACGTTTGACAGTTCTAGTATAGAAAAGCTGTCAAAAAATTCAAAATTTATTCTCAGGATAAGACTTATTCCAGCTATAAAAGTTTGGTTGAATGCGCCCTAAGTAAGTTAGCTTATTTCTCTGATTCATTGGTTTATGCATGTTGTGTTTACCTATAAGTAATTGACGCATTGTTATTTTACTTTTAAAAAATGTATTATGTGGTTGTATTAGTGTAATCAATTGTTGTTGAACCTAATAAAAAAAAACAGGCTATTACTATCCCAATGCAAGTCAAAGGTCTCTTTTCATACAAAAAAGGCGAGCATTTATCACCACGCTTGCTCAAGGCGGATTGGCGATTTGCCTTTTTTAATTCCAAGCTAAACGATGGTAATTCGGTAATCGAGTGTTTACCACCGATTTTGATTTATTTCTGTAAGCTAACAAAAAAACAGTGTAAAAAATACCTTATCGTAAGCATTTAATATTTTTTTATTGAAATTATTATGTATACGTAAATGTTTAGTGTTCTATTGAAATTTAATTTATTTGTATCTACAACGTGTAACGTTAAATGCGCAAAACCTGAAAATAGTTTGATCAGAATAACGAGCAGAATCAACTGAACCACTTTTTAACATAGGTCACATTTTTCAAAAAATCTTCATTAAAAACGTTGCTGTGTCTATTTATTAATAGGTCAAGTCATCACATGCGTAAGCCCGCCAAAATAGGTAAACAAACACAAATTGTTGTCGACCAATTTAAATTGTCTCATACGCGGGATAATAATAGCTTTTATTTCAATGCAAATACGAATCTTCCATACAGTATCATGAATAAGACAATTTGAAGTAAACAATAATGCTACCTATCTTTTTTTAACTTAAACGTAACCTAAGGGTTAGAAAGAGAAATGACGACCTGCACGGAGGCGGACCGCGCGAAATACGTGAACAGTGGCCATGTTCACTTCAGTCTGACCGGCGCCGGCACATGCGTCACAGGTATAATTGTTTTATCCCGTTACCCCGGCGGCACGTGCGCGCGAATTTCGCGACTAAGGCGTTTTTGTACACAAACATTCAATATTGTGAAATGGTGAGAATGTTGGTGAAAGTTTTTTCCAAAGCCTGGAAAAGTGTGATGGAAACATTTAAATCACTCTTCAAAGATAACCTATATTTTTTTGTGAGCGTAGATAGTAAATAATTAATAATTTCAGCGCGGCGCAGCGGCCCGGTGACGACTCCTCCTTCGATAGAGCGTCGTCGCAGATGCAAGAAACGAACAGAATTGCCATTAAAACTAAAACAGCACATAAACCCTTTACAATTTTTTTAATGTCGTTTTTTCTCTCTGAAATGAGTCAATTGAATTAAAAATCTGTTGGGGTGTCTGAGGTTTTGCGCATTTAACGTTACACGTTGTATACTGAAAATAATTAAACAGTTATTTTAACCTCTGACAGCTGCAATCCAACAGCAACTTTAATACAACAACGAGAATGATCAATATAATTTTGAAAGACTTGACAGATGCAGCAACCCAATAGGAACCTTATTAATTCACCAGATTAAAGATGACTATGAAATTGACAGTGAAGCAAAATCAGAGGTAAAATACATAACTGCGGATGGATTGTATGTCTGACTTCAGTTTAAACGGAAAGTTACTTGTCAATGGCCAATACTTTTGTACAAAGATAGTTTGTAATAATAAAAATAAACGAAATTGCATTTTAATCATTTTTATTTTTATTTTCTTAACTTAAATATTCAGTCTTATATAATTTATACTATAAAATTACCTAAACAATACAAATCATAAAATAAAATAATAACAGTTCGATAATTATAAAAAGGTATCAGGTATTTCATAAAATAATAAAAATAAATTAAAATAGTATTAGTATCTTATTTTAATTTATTTTTTATTGTTTTGCGAAATACTTGGTTTCGTAAAATAATTAGGAAAAAATAATTAAATTAACATAATTTTGCAACCTTTGTTGACCGATGTAAGATACAAATACAACAAATATAAGATAGTGAATGACTATTTCATGAAACCGTGACATTTGAGGCCGATTCTAACTCAAAGGGTTGTGTGGATAATTCTAATGATTATAATTCTGTATAATGCAAGCTTTAACTTAAATAACGCACAACCTCATAAGGTGTCATTGTACTCATGATTATGAACAACTTTTACTATGGGACCGAACCTGAAATCGCGAAAAAAAAAACCTGGTAGTTTTTGATTTTCATCCCTGTGTTGCCATTTGTAATAATTAGGTAATGAATCAATACAAAAAAAAAAACGACGCGTTGCACTCCGGGAGTGCCGGCAGAAGTGAAAACTTAAATATTAACGTTGTGCATTTTTTATATTTTGGAATGGTTAGGGAATCATTTTGCACGAATTGCTTTAATTATCAGTATAAAAGTACTATCATTTATGAGAATACAATATTTATTTATTGCGCTATCTTGCACAAACATGACAATTTATATTACATTAAAAAGTTTATCTCTCAGAAAAATCAAGTTCCATCCATAATTTCGACGACTTTTTCACCATCATTATTACCAGAACCATTATTTTATTAATTTTTTAATTTTTTCACGTCCACCGGAGGTGTGCCATATGTTCCACCAGTTATCTGTAGTTCCCAAATTGCAGATTTATTGTCGAGAGATGTACCTTCAAGTCTATCAATACATTCTAACTACAATTCTAATTAATTCATTCATTTAAGTTAAATTTGTTTCTGTAACATAAACACACACGAACATTCGCGCAAGCACCCTGCCCCACCTAAACTAAACAACAGGCGCAGGCATACATTTTCGCCGCGCCGTAGAAAGAGAGGGGGATACTTCCTTGCCTACGCCGCGCCGCCGGCTGTCTACTCACCATCCGTCTTACGAATTTTCGATCAGGGTCACGTGTCCTGACACGAGTTTTACATTTTTTACCCGTTACAAAAAAAGTGTACAACGCCGCTAAAGAAGTTTTCACTTCAAAAATCAGCTGTTCCCTACATTTTGACGAGTTATGCGAACATAAATGTAGGGAACAGCTGATTTGTTTTTTTCGCGATTTCAGGTTTGGTCCCATAGTAAAAGCTGTTCATAATGATGAGTACAATGACCCCCTTAGGAGGTTGTGCGTTATTTAAGTTACCCCTTGTATATTTGTTACGGTAGCGCATCATATTATGATCAACATTCAACCTGACTCTGGCCTGCAAATTGCAAAAAAGAAAACTTAAGAAATGTTAACACTGATACGTCATTCATATAATTATAATATTCATACATTTTATTTGACAAAAAGCTACATGGGCACTTATGAAGCGTCAGAAGCTAGGTGCACAGTTCCAATTGGTCGTCTCCTAACAAGAAGAGCCGGCAAGAAACTCCACGGTAACTCTTTTAAAATTAATTGGCTTTTACAATGTTTTAAATTACAGTATTAATAGGTATGGGACTGTTTATTTTTAAATACGACCTTCATTTGAATGATTGATAAAAAAAGATAAATGTTAGTATAAACCATTGCACGCCAATTCGTAAAGAGAATGTGTGGACTTGACGTGATTATTATGTTTAATTTATTTATATAGTTTGAAATGTCGTGATGTCATTGCAATACAATGGCGCCGATTATGTTGTTCACAAACTAAACTAAATTTAAGTTCAGTACATCTTTTTCTTTCTATTTCATTAAGAAAAGGACCGAAGATAAATATTAGTTTAGTCCTATAAATTCTAATTTAGAATTATGACCATGTGACGTATCAAAATAAAGGTGAGGAGACTATTCCAAAAATACAATGTGTAACTTGATTAACGCACAACCTTTTAAGGGGTCATTGTACTCATCGTTCTGAACATATTTTAGTATGGGACCAAACCCGAAATCGCGAAAAAAAATTCACCTGTTCCCTACATTTTGATGAGTTATGCGAACATAAATGTAGGGAACAGCTGATTTTTTTTTCGCGATTTCGGGTTTGTTCCCATAGTAAAAGTTGTTCATAATGATGAGTACAATGACCCCTTAAGAGGTTGTGCGTTATTTAAGTTACACCTTGTATAACACACAAAAAGGTTGACGTTTAGGTTCAGATCTGAGATTGAATTAAAATAAGTGCCACTTTCTAGTTTCTGCCACTATTTTGAACTTTTTCATTTCAGTCGGGTTTTGTGGTCTTTTTTTTCTACAAACATACCTTTAAAGTTTTCTCAGTTGGCTGGCAAAGCCATTACTCATCTCATCTACCCATCTGCTATTGTCTCTTTATCCACACACCTATCTTCCCAAGCCAGGTTTCGGTATTCGCTCCACCGCTCACGGGGGCTCAACTAGTCCTCTACAAAGTATACGCTCGATCCTCATTCATCTTATAAATCAAGGGCGCAAAGGTCATATGCACCGGCGGGACACTTGGCAGGTTCACTCCCGTATCATACTTGTTACACCGAGGAGCCGTGACCAGAATACAGGTGATGATGGAGAGGAACATCGCTATTAATGCCCAGAACATGAGGACTAGGAAGAAGCGGGTGCGGCGCCAGGTTATTTCTTGGTGGGCGGTCTGTACTTCTTCTGTAGTGAGTGGCCTGAAACAAGGAAGGACGAGGAATATGTATCTTCAAATCAAACTCGACTTGACTGCTGCGCTGCGTGTCGCGGGTTCGATTCCCGCACGGAACAAATATTTGTATGACCTACAAGTAGTTGTTCCGGGTCTGGCTGTTTGTGTATGTGAGTTTAAAAAAAAATGCTTTTTTTTATGTACACAGGTTATAAGATGTTACAACAATATAAAGTAGGTATCACTGTGTCCAGTCGCAGTAGGTAAGAGGCATAACTATTAAGAGAAAGAAAGAAATGAGGGTAAGTAGCCATTTCAGCCCCGATTTGAGAAGTTATGCTTAGAAGCAAGCTCACCCATCTCATTAATTTTACACACGCCAGCACATCACGCTACCCGAAACTGTCAAATTTTCCCAATCGACTTTGAACCTAATACTTTAGCAATAAAGTTGAAACCCTATTAAAGAAATTTGACAGATTGCAGTAGCTTGATGCGCTGGCGTCTGTACCTACCGTTTTTCTTAGGGCTGATTTTTCCAACGCCAGATAATTTTATCAGAGGAATAATGTTTAACTTTTGACAGTTCTTCCATACAAAATCTGTCAGACGTTAATTTTATTCTAAGAATAAAACTAGTTGTCGATTTAAAAATTAGCCCTTAGCCTAGCAAATAATATTTTTTGCTAGTAAATAAAAAATAGTAAGATTCTATATTCTTTGAAGTTTTCTTTGTGATTAGTCTAGCTGCTAGACTAGATTCTAAAGCTAAACGCAGGTATCTTCTTGTACAGACACCAGCACATCAAGCTACCCGAAACTGTCAATTTTTCCCAATACCCTTCGCCATATTTGAGGGAAGGAGGCAACCCGACCCCCGACGCTACCGCAAGCAGTGACATCTAAGGGATCATGACGAACTTGCTGCCGGTTGCTCAGGTAGTAATAATATTATCAATCGTCGAGGTCGCTAGTTAATCACACGTGGTACGATAGTGTACGATATTAATGACTGTAAGTCATAATCAATAGTTGCTAACCAAACACAATGCTGATCTTTGAGCCCAGAACCGAGGAGATACAACTAAGCTGATAAAAATACAATTAGTTGCAAGAATCTTCCAAATTACTTTAAATAAACGTATGTTTATCATCATTAATCATGTGAGGTTATTTTGGGTCAATAGTATAATTGGGTGTCACAAGACTCGGATCGTAGGGTATTAAAGATTATGCTTAAATACTTACTTGATAATATAAAAATAGAACCCTACCGTGCTATCATTCCTGTTCATTTTGACGTATTTACATGAGATGCATACAGTGCCCTCCAAAAGTTAGTTGGCATTAATTTTCAACTTCAGCTGTTATGCCACATTCATCATCATCATCTGCCTAGCCTTTTCCCAATTACGTTGGGGTCGGCTTCTAGTCTAACCGGATGCAACTGAATACCAGTGTTTTACATGGAGTCTTACAGTGGAGACCGCGTATCGGCAAGCGTAGTGTGGGACACCCCCAGCTAGATGGACGGACGACCTAAAGAAGGTACGAGTAGCTGGGGTAGACTGGATGCGGAAGGCGGAGGACAGGGTGTTGTGGCGCAGTCTGGGAGAGGCCTATGTCCAGCAGTGGACTGCGATAGGCTGAGTTGATTGGTTGATTGAAATGGAGTGACTGCCTATTGACCTCCACAAACTTACTTACTGTGTAATACGATACCCCTTGGTAAGACTGGTTGTCAGACTTTCGGGCTTCTGGTGTCTCGTAACGACTGTCAATGAACCACGAATGACAACAGCCGGGACCAACGGCTTAGCGTGATTTCCGAGGCACGGAGGGGTCTTGGTATGTGAAGATGCATTATGAATTAATAAACATCGTTTTTGAACCACTATAACGATTTTATTGACTAATGCATCTACTATAGAGGTATGAGGAACAGGGTGTAAAGTTCACTCACCCTCCATAGAAAAGGCAGGATCCTTAGACCAGACGGGTGGTGTGTCTGGCGGGCAACTGCCCGATGATTCATGTCGGGCCGTTGTATATAAGTACGTATGCTAGTTGCGCAGTAAACTCTGCTTGCGAGATGCAGGATTTTGCGTTACGTCAGCATGACGCGTTGTTCGCACGTGGCGTTGTAGATACCGCTACATCTACCTATGACTTATCATAAAAATAAGTCAGATAATAATTTAGGATTAGCTGATTATTTATTTTTATTTTATATCACAATGTGGCATCACAGCGTATGTGGAAAAATGTCCACTAACTTTTGTAGGGCAATGTTTAAGTGTATTATGGGTATATAATATAACTAATAGGTAGTAAATAGTATGTACTCGTGTTCTTGAGTGGAGACCGCGAATCGGTAAACGTAAGATGAGACGGGTTCAGGGTAGGTGTAGCGACGATCTTCGCAGGACAGCTGGTAGCAGCTGGATGAGAGTTGCCGAAAATCGAGTTGAATGGCGTGCAATAGGAGAGGCCTATGTCCAACAGTGGACTGCTGTGGGCTGATGATGATGATATCAAATTGTAATTAAAAAATCATCGACGAAAATTATTGATGTTAAAAAATTAACCTCAATTGTCAAAATGAAAAATATATTTAAACGGTGATTTAAAACTAATCAAATCCAAGCACTCAATTTCTAAGTAACACTATAAACATACATCCATAGACACAGGTGCATTTTCTGATCCATTTTTGACATTATCAGATATAGGTACTTTTAGAATAGACGATACATGACATCCACATGAATTCGCCAGCTATGTTAAGATAAGTCGTATTAAATAGGGGCGCACCTATTGCCCTAAACCGACGTGCAGATAAGACATCCAGATTTCGGGCTGCTATTGAGAACTTTGCAGAGCATGGTAAAGCCAATAACAATACGATAACACGATCTGGGGATCGTACCCAAGTAAAAAAAAAAAAAAAGTTTAGTGTAAAATTGCGTAACACACTATCAGTAGCAATGGGTTTTATTTTGACAGCTCAACAACGTTCATTGCGTTATTTACGTTGTTGAGAAGACAAATTTATACAACGTGTAACGTTAAATGCGCAAAACCTGAAAATAGTTTGATCAGAATAATGAGCACAATTAACTGAACCAGTATTTAATATAGGTCACATTTTTCAAAAAGTCTTCATTAAAAACGTTGCCGTGTCTATTAATTAATAGATCAAGCAAGCCACTGTCAGCGCGGCGCAGCGGTCCGGTGACGACTCCTCCCTCGGTAAAGCGTCGTCGCAGACGCAAGAAACGATCAGAATGGCCAGTAAAACTAAAACAGCACATAAAACCTTTACAATTTTTTTAATTACTTATTTTCTCTCTGAAATAGGTCAATTGAATTAGAAATCAGTTGGGGTGTCTGAGGTTTTGCGCATTTAACGTTACACGTTGTAGAACCTGCCGTGCGATTCTGTAACCATCTCACCGTGAAAGCTTGGGTGAAGTGAGCGTGTAGTGAGCTGTCATTCGCTAGGGATTAACACTATTAACACATTGAACGCCGTAGTGGTCACCGGTGAGCGACAGCAATTATTTTGTTAATTCTCTGGATAGTAATAAGAAATAATTATTTATAGTGGGGTTTTTGACTATTTTGAACCATATGAAAATAAAAAATTGAAATTAAAATTTGTCGAAATCGCGAATTGGCATCAGCCCATATGGAAAGATTAGTGGTGGTCACCGGTGACCACCACGGCGTTCAATGTGTTAAGTGCTCACTTCACTTATGATTTCACGGTGAGATTTTTACAGAATCGACTGGCTGTGTAGCAATGGTTTAAACAATGGATTCGGATTGAGATTGATAATTGTGTTACGCAATTATGGTGCTCAGCATAACGCTCTGTAGTCGCGTTTTGACCACTAAAACAGCGAATGAGTCAGAAACTAGCCAAACATCATCATCTGCCTAGCCTTCTCCCAACTATGTTGAGATCGACTTCCAGTCTAACCGGATGCAGTATTTTACATGGATCGACTGCCTATCTGACCTCCATAACCCAGTTACTGGGTAATAGATACCCCTTGGTAAGACTGGTTGTCAGACTTTCGGGCTCCTGACTACCCGTAGCGACTGTCAAAGAGCCACGAATGACAGCCGGGACCAAAGGCTCAACGTATTTTCTGAGGCACGTAGGGGTCTCTATATGTAATGGATAGTCACCCATCCACAAACCAACCGCAGCAAGCGTAGCTTAACCTTCGATCGGCCCATGCGGCTGTTATAATTTAGCTACAAGCCCCTCTTTAATAAAGTATATATAATAAAGTAAAAATACAGTAGGTAAGTACCTACCGAAATCGTCTACATCTTGCATCTGAACCATGTCCCAGTAAAGGTTGTCTTTCAGGATCCATTTCTTTCAGTTTTTCTTCTTTTCTTAAAAGGTTCTTTCACCGAAAAAGGTCGTATCCTCTTTGAATTTCTTCAATCTCACCTTTTTCAATTAAACCAGCCAGTCATATTCTTCTTCTGACAATTTTTTTCTCAAAATCAAATCTCTTTGAAGAAAATTGGGCCCAGATAACGGAGCCCTGAGATACCACCTAAGTAATATTCTAAAATACAGAGTTTTTTTTTTCAGTCACAACACTACACACTCAGAAGAACTTTCCAGATTAAAAAAAATAACTGTTTTATTTTCCCACAATCACAACTTCCTTATAGAAAGGAAGTAGGTAGTCTTAAAATATGTTCACATAACCACTCACGGGTTTAAACGAAGCTACACTGATTGGGTTGAGTTAATAAGCAATAGTGTCAATTATAACTTTGTTGTTGTGTTAATTACTGACCGCTTATCTGTTCGTCTCGTACGGGGGTACACTGCGATCATTAACTTTGTTCGTAAAGCTAGACTTGTATTATAGCGCGAGCGGTAAGCGGAGCGGAGCGAGGGTAAAGTGGCTAGTTGGACTTCGCATAAGCTGATATTAACCTGTTAACCGAGCGGGACGTATAAATACGTCAAGCGTAAACAATAGCGTGTACGGGTAGGACATATGAATACGTCCTTGAAATATATGTTGCGCCCTGGAACGGGTGGGACGTATAGTTTTTTACAACAAAGGTCACACACATGTCCAAACATGAATGTAAGACACGCAGAAAATCAGTATCATTTTGCTATTGAGAGTGATGGGCGAGTAATGACGAGTACGTGCTAACACTCACCGACCTATTTTTTTATTATATTTTATTTACTTATATTTTTCATTTTTACACTATAGCATAAAGACAAAAAAAAATTATATGAAATTACGTTCTCCGGGCGTGACGTACTGACACGTCCTAGTGAAAGAGTTCGCGCCCGTTATATGCTGCGAAATTAAAAAGGGAATTCCCCGGTTAACAGGTTAACAGACGCGTCACTCGAGTGAATTTTCAGTTTTGTTTCATAACACGTTCACACGACACCGTCAAAATATCACAGGAATGAACTTTCATCTGCACCTTTCTTTTCATTTTACGACCATTCGTTAGGCGAATGAAAGAGCCGAAATCCAACATCGTTGAACTGGTTCACTAGGTAATTTAAATTTTGACTTTTTATTAATTCGTATCAGACGTTTCACTTGTTGTTCATTTTTACAATATGTAACATTATTAACGCAAGACCTCATCAATTAGAGTATTGGGTTAAAAGCATAATACTCGTACAATGACCAACCCTATTTTTTTTAAAGCTATCTTTTTTTACTGAGAAAATCGTGCTGACCTTGAAAAAATATTTATTTTCTTTGGCGTAATCGCCGGTCAGTATGGAAAAATACATAAGTTTTGAAAAAAAAAAATAACTGAAATCGATTCAGTAATCAATTATAAATAAACTACTTTCAGGACACGTTTATTCTGATACACCTTGTATTCAACATGACCCAGAATTAACGCACACCACCAAACACCCCAATTAGGTTATAATCATAACACATACACTGACTGTTTACTATTATGTATAAAACATTGTTTATTTATTAAATTAGTTATACTGATCGTGGGTGAAAATTGTGGTCCCATTACAAATTTAGGCACGCACACAGTCGCACACGTATAATGGTCACGATATACCTAAGAAAGGCTGGTTGTCAGACGGGCTTCTGACTACTCAAAACGGAATGCCAAAACGGCCTAACGTGCTTTCCGTGGGTTGGGTGAGGGGCAGTCCCGAATCTACATTTTTAAAAAGGGGGTGCAGAGTACAAATTTGCCGCTGTCTAGTCAACATTTTTCAACAAAAAATGAATATATTATTATGTACTACGAATTTTTTAAATCTTTTGAAGACCTACTATCAGACTGCCAATGTATGTACAACAAATGTTCAGCGTTTTAGTTTTAATGTGATATGCCCTTTTTTTTTGTGGAATGGTTCAGACGCCCGCACATCAAGCTACAACAATCTGTCAAACTTTAATATATTTTCAACTTTATCGCTAAAGCATATGGTTCAAAGTTGATTGGGAAAATTTGACAAATTTCGGGTAGGTTGGTGTGTCTGTTGTCTGTGTGTACATAGGCAAAGGAAATGACGGATACAGTCCGAAATGCCGCGTCTGGCGGCGCCTTTTTCGCGATTTTTGTACCCCCCTAAATCCGGGTCTGGTGGATCATCTGTGACCTTTTCTCACTTTTCGGGTACTTATTTGACCACAACGTTTTTTTAGCAGACATAAATCCAAAGGCACCTTAACCCTAAAATGATTTCGCAGTAAAATAATAAATTTGTCAAACTAATTCATAAGAGGATTACCTACACTGGCCGTCGAGGTTCGATAACCAATCTAAAGTTTTGGGTCCTCGGAGGTCCTGTGACCTGTGACCTCTAATGCTGCAATATTTGAACAGATCCTCGATTTATCGGGTTGTTACTTGAACGTAGGGTAGCTTAAACTTTAAAAGGATTACCCAAAACTATGCCTGCCTTAGTTTGCTTAGGGCGAGATTCATAAAGAGCGCTTTGACTTTAGTTTGTTTAAGTAGGCATTTCTTACGAATGAATACCAATCAACAAAATCACACGAAATTCCTCACGATGATGTGATACATAGATACATACACAAACTCACGCCTTTTCCCATGGGGGTAGGCAGAAACCACACAACGCCATCTGCCACGATGTGCGCGAAAAGTTTTATACTTATTTTATCTCGTTTACTTAATTAGGAGACTGAAGAGACTGTGACCTTCCGAGTTTGTTTCGGCCCAATGACATTAAATTATTTAATTAGAGTAGTCAGATAGGAAACGCCGATCTTATCTAGTTTTTTAAATATTATTGACGTGTAAAAGTGTTTGTACAAACCTAATTATATAAATAAAATATAATTAATTCTTCTTCTTAGCGTGTTGACGGCAATTTTTTTTTGTTTTTGAAGTGAAAACTTCTTTAGCGGCGTTACAAAAAAAGTGTACACTTTTTTTGTAACTGGTAAAAAATGTAAAACTCGCGTCAGGACACGTGACCCTGATCGAAAATTCGTAAGACGGATGGTGAGTAGACAGCCGGCGGCGCGGCGTAGGCGAGGAAGTATCCCCCTCTCTTTCTACGGCGCGGCGAAAATGTATGCCTGCGCCTGTTGTGTAGTTTAGGTGGGGCAGGGTGCTTGCGCGAATGTTCGTGTGTGTTTATGTTACAGAAACAAACTTAACTTAAATGAATGAATTAATTAGAATTGTAGTTAGAATGTATTGATAGACTTGAAGGTACATCTCTCGACAATAAATCTGCAATTTGGGAACTACAGATAACTGGTGGAACATATGGCACACCTCCGGTGGACGTGAAAAAATTAAAAAATTAATAAAATAATGGTTCTGGTAATAATGATGGTGAAAAAGTCGTCGAAATTATGGATGGAAGTTGATTTTTCTGAGAGATAAACTTTTTAATGTAATATAAATTGTCATGTTTGTGCAAGATAGCGCAATAAATAAATATTGTATTCTACGAAATAAATGATAGTACTTTTATACTGATAATTAAAGCAATTCGTGCAAAATGATTCCCTAACCATTCCAAAATTTAAAAAATGCACAACGTTAATATTTAAGTTTTCACTTCTGCCGGCACTCCCGGAGTAGAACCCGTCGTTTTTTTTTTCTTAAGTTTGTTTGGCCCAAAATTCAGCAACGCGGATAGCAGTCGCTGACGCAGCCGTTAGGTCCTCACATGTGCAGGGGACAGAGCATGCGGTGCGAGTTGGGAGGTGAGCCATTGTCTGTGGAGAGACACCGCATGCACACCGGAGGTCTGAACCTTCCATAAACCCCCACTTGCGGAGGTTGTCCTTGCTACGGCCCACTTAGGTACGAAGTCAATTTAAGGTTTTCCCAGGAGGCCACGGTAACCTAGGCTGGTTCAATTAACAGAGTCAATAGTTTTATAATTTAACTGCTGGAAAGCGGTCCCTATATTTTAATTCTGCCGACGAAGAGCGATCAGCCTTCCCGGTTGTCTCTTATTGAATTACGCGGATTGATTTCAATGCTGATTGCAATTCCCCAGACAATTTCTGGAAAAGGGGTTTGTAGGATAAAATAGAATAGAATGGAATAGAATACTCTTTATTATGTAAGTACACCATATAAATTACAGACATAAATGTAGAAATTTTACAAAGGGTGACACAATGGGCGGTCTTCTCGCTGAGAGCGATCTTTTAAAGACAACCTTTGATTGGATGACCTTTGACTGGATGACCTTTGGGGATTTGATTTAGATTGTAAGCTACATTATCGAATCTAAACAGCCTTTTTTTTCGCTGAGAAATGACATATGGTCATACAGTATGACATGGGGTCATAGGAATCCGGCTCAGCCTTTGCGTCCACAATCCCCCCGGCGCATGCTCGCCTACCTAGTGGGCCCTGCATGTCCCCCCGGGTGGGGGGCTACCGAATCTAACCAGCCTGTAATATCCCACTGCAAGTCAAAGGCCTCCCTCACCCATTTCCACACAATTCTGCAAGCATTTCGGCACAAGCGGCACGTTCACACAGACGTAAAACTATCGCGGCGGGATTTTTCCGCGCACTGGATTTTCAAAACACGTTGTTGGATTTTTCACTCTCGCCGCTAAGAAGAGCGTTGAATATCCAGTGCACGAAAAAAAGCGAGCGCCACCATGCCGACTGCCTAAGTTTCGAGTAGTTCGACGCGGCAGCTAGAGCTTCATGATCGTGTCCACAATATACTGCCGTCGCCGAATTTTGTTCGGTCTATCATAACCGGCAATTGATGCCCACTTAACAGAATTGATACGTTTAAATATCTTGGACATAAAAAAAAAAGTATACATATATATCAAACTTAGGTGGACTCACATAGTTTTAAGTTAGTATAGTAAAACTAGATGATAAGGTGTCCGAGGGAGGAGGATGATAATTGTAATCCCATGACCAGAAAAATGTAAACAAATAAAAGCAATAAATAAGGGCGCGGACCACAAAGTCCGCGGAAATAGTTTCATTAAAAAAAAAAAAAATACTGCGCTGTTGTTAATGTTTCAATGTCATTTGCAGCCGGTTGTCAAGTACCCACACTTTGAACAACCCTTTGAAGCAGACAATGACAACGTCAGCTGTCCCCAACAAAGCTTCAGCGGTGTTCCCACGGGCACTAGCCAATGCCTTACCCTGAACATCTATGTGCCTGACAGATCTACCAACAAAACTTTTACCGTGATGGTATGGATACATGGGGGAGCATTCATTGGGGGCACCCGATCTCCTTACTAAAAAATGATGTTATTGTTGTCGCCATTAACTACAGACTTGGTATTTACGCTTTCAAGTGTTTAGATACACCAGAGGTACCAGGAAACCAAGGCCTTAAAGACCAAACATTGGCTCTAAGGTGGATTCAAGAAAACATTGCGGCTTTCGGTGGAGACGTCAATAAAATCACTCTGTTTGGTGAAAGCGCTGGTGGCATGTCCGTGAATCTGCATTTATTTTCTTTATATGAAAAGCTATTCAACCAAGTCATTATAGAAAGCGGTTCAGCTTTAAGTTACTGGATGATGGTGGAATCTAATAACACAATACCTTTAACGCTCGCTGAAAAATTGGGCTATAAAACTTCAGATATAAATGAGGCTCTGAGTTTTCTTTCTACGGTTAATGCACATTTGTTAGTTAAGACAGCAACTGACTTGAAAATTACTGGTGGTTCAGGCAATGATCAACCTCTTACCAAACCTTGCGTTGAAAAAACATTTGAAGGAGTCGAAAACTTTATAACGGATCACCCTATGAATGTTAAATCTACAAAAGCAAGTAAGACTCCAATAATCATTGGCCATAACGTAAGAGAATTCGCTTTTCAGTATGCTAATCAACATGAGAAGTTTTTGGAAACATATGATCTGAAAAGCATTTTCAGATCATATGTTTCGAAAAACGTCTTTCAGTCATTTTGGAAAAATTTTATTAGAAATATGTGAAAACTGCAAACCATAATTTTGGGGTACGAACTTTGACGGTGATTTTCACCCCTTTAAAACGATTGTTAGCAAAAAAAAATACGTGTCACATCATTTTTCATGTAGATTATTATAGTAAAGCCGCAACTAAATCGGTAAGGGACACCTCGCGAGGTTTCCTTGTTAGTTCGGCCTCTGTCCCTAGTATAAAAAAAAACTATAATAACGTGGCAATAAATATTATTAACTGCAATTGCTTCATTTTCATTGAATGTGACAATTGGTGTTCGCTTCACTCTTTGGTTGCGTGACGAGAGACGTCACGATCAGCCATCCTTGGACGGGAGTACTCTGACGTGGGGCGCTCCTCGCACGTGCCGGTTGTCGGCGCACGACCTCTTCCACCACGGCCTTATTGCGCCTGCTCGGCGAGGGGCGTCCCTCGCCGAGTACTCGAGTAGGTTGGGGCCAGATTACCGTTCATCTGAACCCAACCTACTCTTCCACTAACTGCCGCTCCAGTGAGTCCCGTTTCGAAGCTGACCCTAAGTCAAGAACTTTTAATAATCGTGTTATTTTATATCTCTCTATTATTTTAAATGTTACAATTAGCCCTCAGCTAAATATAACGTTACAATATTTGTGTTTGTTTTGGTTGTTGTAACCTTCTTCTACAAAATTGCGACATTCTCGCCAGTCTCCTGAACGCATCGTTCAACTCAAACTCATATCGAATAATTCAGTAATAAATGAACCAAATACTTTTGTATAGTCAAGGAGTCGGTCAGTCAGAAAGTTGAATTGGCCTATTCCAAAGCGTAGTAGGTTCATGTGGAGAAGAGCGGGCAACTCCATGGACATTATTTCCTTATTCTCCAAGGATTTTAAATGTACAGAGGCTTCATTTTGGGTTCGGCTTCAATAATATTTCACATTGATATCAGTTGCTTATCTGATTACGAAATCACACTTTCGATTGGTAGTCCAATCGAACGGCATCCGACATCACCGGCGAGAGATATGGCGCAGGATCCAATATCCCAACAACACTTTTGCCCAACCTGGGAATCGAACCCAGGATCTCACGCTCAGAGGTCGCACTTGACCAACGGGGCAGTCCCCCTATTATATGATTACAGAGTGAGTTATGGTGTGGGGGTGTGTGTACGTGTGTACCTACATTAAATAAACATACACTATTTAAAAAAAATATGAAAAGGCATCCAGATTGGATCTAAAAATCACAAAGCACTTCCCACTAATGGAAACGAAATTGCAAACAAACTGTTTGCTGAAATTTCCCCCAAAAGCCTGAAAGCGGCCTTTTTCAGTTATACATAAATAAAGATAGAAACGGACGTAGTTTGTTTTGTAAAAGAGTATCTTTGAGTTTGCTTTTGAAAATGGGAGCTTCAGAGGATGGAGAGCCTGTTGAACGATTGGATATCGATTCAATCCCAGTTTTCGATGATTTAACTTTTTTTTAACAATTTTAGTAGCGGAGCTAATCTTTTCTTTTGTGGCTAAGTAATAACAGCCCCATGAGTTGGTCGATCAGGTTAAGCTACGCTTGCCGCGGTTGGTCCGTGGATGGGTGACCATCTTTACATCTGGAAACGTATTATGTATAGTATATATGTGTATATTTGTGTGTGTGTACAACACAACTGATACGGCAAACCAGTGCATACTTTATTTTTTCGCTGATTTCCGCTATAAAACTTGCAAAATTGAAATTACAGTAAACAAAGCGCCTAATTAATATATTTTTTTTGTATTTAATAATAATAATAAATACAGGCATAGAAACCGTACTATTTTTTATTCGAAAGCAAAAAATCGATACTTGATACTACATATAAATTAAAGTGAAATTATCGAAATGTGTATAAAACTTTGCTGCAACCATTAGTTCCATCTCTCAAAAAACGGTTAACGTAGTGGACAGAGTGTATGTCCTAACCTAAATCATGTCCTATCTGTATGCTTTTCATCCAATCCGTTCAGCCGTTAAGGAGTTACTTTCGAATTTATAATATTAATATAGAATGGAACCAGTCGGTCGATTCTGTAAAAATCTCACCGTGAAAACTTGCATGGAGACAGCTGTCAGTGTCATCCTACTGATGCTAGGAATTGACCAAGCATACATTTATAGTCATAATTATCGAGCTTTTAATAATATTTTTTTGCTAATTCTATTGATAATTTTATATAATTACAAAGCTAGTAGTTTGGTTGATTTGAACATTACTATTTTGTGGGGTTTTAATATAAAATCAGGATATCAATTTTTTTTTTTTCCTAGACTAAAATCCCACAAAAGATAATGTTTTGACGATTAAAATATTAACTTTGAAATTAAATAAAATGATCAATAGAATTAGCATAAAAAATATCATTTAAATCTCGATTATGATTGTGTGAAATGTATTCATCGTCAATCCCTAGTATCAGGTGGGATGACACTGACAGCTCACTCCACGCTCACTTCACCTAAGTTTTCAGAATCGCACTGCTCCCAGAATCGCACTGCATCTGTCCGTAGTTAAAAAAAATGCACATAGGCATAAAATTTTCCAGGGTTTTATCATGTCCGGGCTTACCTTTCAAGGGTGCCATTTTTCCTGCAGCCCCCCATTGTACATCACGATAGGGAACAGCCGGTCGATTCTGTAAAAATCTCACCGTGAAATCATAAGTGAAGTGAGCTTGAAGTGAGCAGTGCTAATGACAGCTCACTTCCCGCTCACTTCACCTAAGTTCTCACGGTGAGATTTTTACAGAATAGCACTGCAGGTGTACTTTTATAGGATTACGGCTAATCCCAGCGAAAATCAAGCAGAAAAACAAGAGGAATTTTATTTTGGAGATTTATCACTTTTTGTACAACTTAATTTATTTTTTTGACAACCTGTGGGTCCCTTATATTGTTTAGACCAGATATTGGTGGGATATTGGTCATCTTTATGCTTTAATATTATTTTATTAAGAGCATAAAGAGCAATATTCTTTTATCACCACTGCTTTCGACGGTGAAGGAAAACATCGTGAGGGAACTGGTGTTCTAGAACAAAAAAATCGAAAACATTTGACTTTTATTAAGTATAAAAAAAGTGGCCTTTAGTTTACTTCTTTATTTTTCATTATTCTTCATTGTACACAACTTTTTTAGAGTTGTAAAATAAACGCATAAGATTCGATCCCGTTGGAATATCGGGATTAAAAGTATTCTTTGTGTTAATCCTGGTTATAATCTATCTGTGTGCCAAATTTCATCAAAATTGGTCCAGCGGTTTGGACGTGAAGTAACAAACATACACACACACACACAAACTTTCGCCATTATAATATTAGTGTGATTTCGCGAGCTACATTGAAGGAATCATCTTAAATCACCTTTTAAATAAAACGACATCAACTATGACCCGCAGCGACCTGCCACCCGCACAGTGTCCTACGTAGAACAAGCCAGGTGGACAAAAATATTTTTTGATGGTTTTGGAACTATATCTATAAATTAGTTATTTATTTGTTGTTGTTTTTGTTTTTTGTTTGTTTTTCATTATTTATTTTTTTACTATAATATTTTTTTTAAAGAAAATGCATAGGGATTGTGTATAAATATTTTATTTAACGTACACACGATTATAATACAGGAAAAAAAATAATAATAAAATTATCTTAATCCCTACAAATATCAACTCATGTATAATTATACAACCTTAAACTAACATATTGAATACAAACATTATAAATCTAACACTAGAGGTATCTATTTACATTCAAACTAATTCTCAATATCAGAATCATCGGATTCAGAATCCGATGAATCCGATAGAAGATAGTCTTCCTGAGTTTGTGTAGGTCTTGGTTGCAGTTGGAGTCGAGGCTCTATAGTGGGAGCTATGATGAGCTTCAAGACCTCTCTGAGTTGAGCTGCACGGTTACTGACGAATGCGTGCCCCGACTGCACAGGTCCACTCAATCTGTGTGGTTCTTTCCTCAAAAGACCACTTCAGACACCAATCTACATAGTCCTCAAAGATCAAAGATTATTTCCGGATTTTTATATACACATTGACATTGATGAATATTATATAAACAATGACATGGATATTTACTTTGTAAAGTATCTTATTTTTATTATTATTATTATTGTGAGTGTGAAGACTATGTGGGTCATTTCTTTTTTCTGTTTTCCTTCTTAGTTAGTTTTAATCATGACTGGCAGTTTGAGTAATTTATGCGGCCTACCCAAATGTCCTTTCATTGGTATTGTTCGTCGAATCGTAAAGCTCCTCAAGTTCTGAGTTGAGCTGCACGATTTTTGACAAATGCGTGCACTGACTGGACAGGTCCTCTCAATCTGTGTGGTTCTTTACTCAAAAGACCATTTCAGACACCAATCTACATGGTCTTCACATGATCTGACCAAGATTATGTCTGGACTTTAAAAGAGACTGTGACCTCTGAGTTTGTTTCGGCCTTTCTTCTCAGAGTAGTCAGATAGGAAACGCCGACCTCATCTAGTTTAAAAAAAATGTGATTGACATGTAAAAGTGTTTGTACAAACCTACTTACAGAAAATAAATCATTTATCATTTATTTATCATTTATCATTTATCATTTATCTGCGCACAATTTATTAGACTTTTTTTTCGGTACTTCTCGGAGGCTGCTGATCAGAGGATCAGACGTTAAAATCAACATATTGAGCAAGTCTCTATTCGTGGCAAGACGAGAGCACTTTCTGGTGTTGTGCTCTCTAAACCTCCGGCAATCTTTGTTTCTCGCTTCTTGGGCTTCCTCTGAAAGCTGCCCTATTGGAACTATTGCCGTCTTAATCACCTCTGTACTGTGAATAAGCAATTTATGCACAGTAGCAGGCATGTAGTACCACGAGTAGAGAGTTAGATAAAGTTTTCTTGTCTCGAGACAAAGCTTTTTGAATTCAACGAGATTTATCTCGAAGCCAGAAGACAATGTCCTCAACAATACATCAAAGTGTTTGATGATTTTAACGTCTAATCCTGTGATCTGAGCACTCAGTTCGGGGTTCCCGAAAAAACGTCGAGCTGTGTTTCCATTATTTGTGGAACCAAATCCTGGCTTTGGCTTGTCCACAATTAATCCCATTTCATGCTTGAATCGTTGTTTGATTTCGTCTGATCTTTGTTTTACACTTGCTTTTTCCTCTGAAGACCTAGCTTGCCATTTCTTAATATCTAACTTATAACTAATGTGTAAAAAGAACTCAAACGAACGAATCCAAGTATGTAATGTTGACAAACCAAAGCCAAAATTATCCTGATTGCTATCAAAATGCCTTCCTTCATCATTCATCATTCTCGGAGTAGCCCCACAAATATAGCATTTCTGCGATGAATGTGTCTCTGTCAAAGCGTTGCAAACTTTTCCATCAGTCATAGTCAGCAGAAGCTTGTGCTTAACAGAAATTTCAGAACCACCAAGATCACAAGATGTAGCCTCCAAGTTGTTTATTTATTCCAAAACCTTATTTGTCTCGATTTTTGTTAATTCCGAAGTTTCTTTGGCAAAAACGAATATAATTGGACGACAAAACATCGTCGATGATGGACGAGGATTTTGCCAGATAATATTGTTACCTTCGTCGATTAACCTTAGAGGAACGAACGAATAAACAAAAAGGAACTCATCAGTGTCTTCGCTGTTCTCAAATCTCTGTTTGTAAGCACTATGACCGGAACTTCCGTTACATCCCCATTTACTTATAACAGTAAACGATGAATTGGGTATTAGATTGGGGAGCACACTTGTGACAACTTCTCTCTGAGCTTCTACTAAACGTTCTGCTGTTTTATCCAAAATAACTTGTAGCTCAATTTCTGCTCGAGATTGTGTCACAATAATGTGCTCCTCGGAAGGATAGCACGCTTTTTTTGATTTAACAATGATGGAAACACGTGATGCCCGACTTTCATAGTCCACTTCCTAGTCTGTTTATATGAGTGAGTTGTTGATTTTGAATCAATATAATACGCTAATGCCTCGTCACTACTTAGCGGTCTATCACTTTGTACAGCACTTGGTTGTTGAAGACTTGCAGAAGCTGGATTTTCGCCAATTTCTTTTATAACAACGTTTTTATGTCCAGTTGACCGTGCAGCTACCTCTGCAGCAGTCATTAATTCCCCAACACTCCGCGATTGAACTAGATCAGCAACTCTACGTTTCTTAGTTTTAAAAGATGAATCTTCAAAAACTTTTTTAGGTCTTCCGGGTCGAGAAAGGTCAGCGGAAGAAGTAGGAGGTTGTAGTTGAGTCGATCGCAGGCAGAATTCTATCTTCTCGCCTTCCAGCCACAACTTATTCTTATTCAGGAAACGCTCTTTTGACTTTCCTGAAGACACCCACTTGGCAGCAATTTTCGAAGAAATGCTGGCTAATTTCATCTTAATTTCCCTTTGACATTCTTCAGTGATGTCAGAGAAATCACACTTAGACAAAATAAATTCAAACAGACGATTATTCCTTTCGTCTTTTTCGTGCTTAACCCACTCTTCGAAAAGCTCTATTTTACTAATAGAGTAAAGCTTTTCTGCAAAAAAAGAAAAAAAAATGTTGTACTCGAGTGTGCTACATAAAATATATGTCATAATCATCTATAGCCATGTAGCTAAAACATATCAAAAATTCAGAGTGGATACAAGAGGATACATGGCTTTTCCAAGCCTGATAAGTTCGAAAACAAAGAAAAACATTGCTTTTTTTGTGTATTGACAGACAGTCTACTTTATTAATGTTTATGACACATTAAAAGATTCAAATAAGAAAATAATATAGTACATACCTTCAGAAGCAAAATCCATCACTAAAACTTTCCACAAAATCAGAACTGCCACCATGAGATGTTAGTGCAAGTGTCGCGAAAATGCAACTGAACTATTTCTTAACTGCATTTACCTCATTAGCTTACTTTGATAAACGATGACTCATCAGTATGGAATGTTAGACGTAAACAATTCTCGGAATCAGAGGTTTAGGGGTGTTGTTTACAGGTAGAAAGTACAAATTTCCGGGAATTTGATAATGACTTCTGTCCACCTGGCTTGTTCTAGGGTGGACACTGTGACCCGTGACCCGCTAACATAATGCATTTACGGTGGTCGAGTCAAAACGACTTTTTTGTCATCCGCTTTCACTGACCTAAAAGCTGTTACAGTATCTGTATTCATTCGTTTTTTTTTTCATTCAAAGCTTATAGGGTGACCCTCATTACTGTGCTACCAGGGATTTTTGTTAGAAAATAACGCAATAAATCCGAAGAGAAGTTGCAAGCGCAGTGGCGAAACTCAAACATGAATCTAATACCAGACAACCGCTATCTGGCGGACGGCTACCGACGCAACGACTAAAAAGCAATCACAGCTTCTTAAAATCGACAGCGTCTGTCGGGAAACCCGACCGACGTCCGTTGCAAACTGTGGCAGGATACTCTTCCCCCTTCTACTTACTATCTGCCACAAAAGGAGCATCTCCCTGCAGGGTGTGATCTTACGTGGTCTACTTGGAAGTTCCTGAACCATCTCCGGATACAAGTGGAACCAACCTGGTAAATTGGGGCTACCTTGACGGAACGGCAGTAGGGTGTGATTGTGGATCTATGTCTTAAACCATGTTCCACCCTCCATGCTCCTGCCCTCTGTGTCATATGACATAGCCGTGGAAATGGCAAAGTTTTGGGACAACAAGATCTAAAATACAGTCGTGTCAGCTACACGAAAAAGATGAAAAATAGCACAATAACCGCATAGACATAATAAAATTCAAAATCAATACTATCTTAATATGTGCAATTCGCTATTTAAAATATGAGGACCTCTTTAAAAATCTCGAATAGTCACATAATAAATTTATTAAGTTTGTAATGCATGAAGAAGCCTTCTCGTGTGTAACCGAGCGTTCGGCGCATCCTGGACAGTCACACCCAACACCTTATTTGACTGGCCAATTCTTCTCTTGCGGTGGTGGGGCTAACGCCCGCCTGGTTTATGACCACCCTCCCACCGGAGTCCGGCGTTAAGCAGCCTGCTGTGTTTCATCGATGCATGGGAGTTCGTGACTTAGGCATCTTCTGGGCACGCTCGTTCCATCATAGACCTCATCCATCGCTTTCCATAAGGCGTGATCGAGGTCAAGAGCGGGTCCATTCAGCAATAAAAAAAATTAAGGAACATAAAGACCTTTCCCATCTATATAGGACTAACCGGATTCTTGGTAACACGATACCCCCTCGTAAGACTGGTTGTCAAACTTTCGAGGTTCTTCTACGCGTAACGACCGACAGAGACTTACATTTGTAGGACCGATGGTAAGTCCATCCACAAACAAACCGCATCAAACGTAGCTTAGATTTGATCGACGACCTGTTCAACTATTACTTAGCCCTGGCGAGTGGCTCACCTTAGATAATAGCAAAATAATAACAGCGGCACGGGTCGATCGATGGTTAAACTACGCTTACCGTGGTGGGCTCGTAAATTGGGGCGACCATCCATTACGTATCGACCCCTCCGTATCTTGGAAAGCACGTTAAGGCGTTGGTCCTGGCTGTCATTCGTAGATCTTTGACAGTCTTTATGGGTAGTCAGAAGCCCAAAATTCTGACAACCAGGCTTACCAAGGGGTGTCGTGTTACCCAGTAACTGCGCTGTGGAGGATAGATAGGCAGTCGCTCCATGGGAAATATTGGTATTCAGCCGTATCTGGTTAGTCTGGAAGACGAGCCCAACATATGCAGTTGGAAAAAGGCTAGGCAGTTAGCAGATGAGGGAGAGGGAGCTCTCGTCCCCTCACCCGGCCCGCAGCAGGCGCACCGGACGTCGGCGGAGGGCGGACAACGCCCTCTTCCAGCTCCCCTAAATGGGTCCAGGGGCGACGGACAGGACCCAAGGCGGCGGCGCGTAGTGTTCCACGCGCGCCCCTCTTAGACGTCGCGGGGGGAGTTTAACACTTCACTCCCCCCCCCCCCCCTGACACGAGGAGGCCCGCAGGTGCGGGCCAGCACCAGCCGGGGGTTGCGGAAGTACGAGTATCGTTCGTTCCCGCGACCCCCGGCGTAGGTGAGAGAGGGAACACCGGGGTGGTTTTTAGTCAGTAAGAGTCTGACAGACCCCGCCGCCCGCCCCAGGGTGGCGGACATCCATGAGGATTTTCCACGCCGAAACAAAAAAAAAAAGGCAGTTAGCAGATGGAATAACAAAATAATGGTAGCTCTACCCATTTCTATGCGGTCTCGATTTAATGGTTAGATAGTTTGTTTTTGCACAAAACGTAAAAATGTATAGAGAAATATATCGCCGCGTTTTGCCAGTGTATCCATCTCGATAAATATTGTCGGTATAGAACCGCACATCAATAGTACGAGTAACAATTTGACATTAACAGTGGCTTTATGACGTAGCACGGTTATTTTCGTACTGCCGGTGCAGTTAGTGCTGATTTGCGGTTGAATGTAGTTACCTATTACTGTAAAATATCTATTTTAGAATCAGTTTTTCAAGTTAAAATTACACCACATTTTTTTATTTATTTATTTATTAAAACTTCATGCACGAGTAAAAAAAATACTTTACAAAGGCGGACTTAATTAGGGTGATTCAGTAACTAAATATGGCAGGTGCAACATACGGGATAGATAGCTAGGAAATGACAATACAATACAAGAATTAATAATAATACATAACACATACATATACCTACACAAAATGAACTGTCAAGAGCTAAAATGATCGGTAGAGGAGAAAATGAATCCAGCAAATCAGCGCTGGGATGTTACAGCTGGGATTCACGTGCCTTCACTTTAAAAGATAACCGACTGATTGCCGTCCTGATGTTCAGAGGGAGCGCATTCCAAAGAAAGACCGTTTTTCATATCGAGCTATGGAGAATATGTTTTACTACATATCGTCCCCGTATTTGGAAAACTAAATAACTTCGTTTTTGGCGATTTTGTCTTTTCCCTATTTTTAAATAATCCAAAACATGACGCATGTTTGAGTCTTACCGGAATTTACTTATCTTATTCCGTTCCAAAAATATAGCCATTTTTGTCGTTCAGATGGAATAATGCATATCTTCAAACTAATTCTAATTTTTTGAAGGAAAAATAAACAACTCAATAAATAAATCAATAACCGTGGTCAATGATTAGTTAAATTTTAATAAATTAAATAAAATAAGTTGTTGATTTTTTCTTCAATTTACAAATTCTATCATAAAACTAACAAAGTTCAAGGAAAACTAAATAACTCTACTTATTTACTTTTGCTACTCAGAATTCTGTCAAAACGTACATTACTTTATAAACACTTGATGTTATCTATTTCTTCTACAACTAGATAATTATTAATTATAAGATGATAGGCAAATAAAATCAAATAGATTAAGTTATTTATAATTGCCACGCGAAATATTGTAGTGTCTATTCAATGAATCGGAACAAGGAAGTGCGCGGGGGGAAGCGCGGGTGTCACCGCGTGTGACTGATGCATCGCTCGCGTCACAAGCATTTTAGTGTAAGGGCGAAGCCCCACTAGTGCGTTGCGCTGCGTTGCGTCGTCGCAGCGTCGTCGCTGCGTCGTTTTCCATACATTTTTTATGACATGCCCTATTAGACCGATGCGTCGTCGCGCGCGACGTTTCAACGGATCGACGGACAAGAGACGAAGCGGGAGGGAGGGTATGCACTGCGTTGTCGGAGCTCCGCTGCGACGACAGACAGTGATCCACTGCTAGAAAAATATAATAAATCCAGATATAATAAATCCAGAATCTTCTATGGTTTCTACGTTTATTTCGGCGGTGCCGTAATAAAAGGAACAAAAGAACACGTTTGTATCTATCCATTGCAAAGGCTGAACTGAGACGCAGCTGCGACGGCGTGCATACCCTCTTGCGTTGCGTTGGCGCAGCGTCAACGCAACGCAGGTGTAGCATGCAATGCGTTGTTCCGTTGCGACGACGCGACGCAACGCAGCGCAACGCACCAGTGGGGCTTCGCCCTTATGCGTAACCTTCAATTGCGTTGACGTCAGTGACCAGAGTGAGAGTTTTAAATTTTTTTTTAGTACATACACATGGGACAATAAAAGTGTTAGAACAAAAGTATCTCGAAAGTGGTCATAGTTATATGGAGGTAGATTCGATGCACAGCGCAATAGGAAAAGAAAAAAAGTACACAGACACGTTTTCTATAATAGATTGGAAGGGAATTATGCAACGGGCAAGATCCAAAAGACAAAATAAAAATGTAAATCCTTATAAAGTAAATGAGTTGTCGTATCAAGACATGATTGATGTAAAATCACTTTCTTTAAACATAATTAAAAACAAAACTATAGCGGAGAATGGGGAGAAGGTGTGTTGGTTGAAAATAAAATGTCTAAGATTTCAAAAGGATTTACCTGGTTTTATTAAATACAGATACGATTACGATGGGCCATATAATTTATTAAATGCTCTTTGTAAACCAGGGAGACCGACTAGAAGAACTCAAAACTCTGAAATGCCAACTATAAACACTGAAGATCTTCCCCGGGCATATAAACAATGTCTTCCTATAACAAAACAAAAAAAGAAAGATCTTTTACAGCTTTGTAAGAAAAATATAATTACTAAAGAGCTTCATGGCTGGTACGAAGGTTTACCATGTTTAAACGAAGACCAGGGTACTCCACCCTGCACTGATTCATCTGAAGTCGATGATTAAACTTATTTTGACTCCTGCTCTACATTCTGGTGATCTTTTGAAACCTAACAACACAAACAAAATTATTTGAGTTTTTAGGGATTTACATTGTTAAATTTACGTGATTTTAAATTACATACATACGCCGTGTTTTATTTAATGTGTATGAAGGTAGTTTTTATTTTAAGTTGCTGTACTTTTGTTTATGTCTCTTACATTTACCTTTCAGTGTAGATTAAGTACAGACATTTCAATTGTTTTTAATTTTAAATGTTTTATTTTACTTAATTGTAGGATCAATAGTCTTAAGTAATTGATATTAGAAGTTTGTTGATTTTTGTACTCAATGCACCTGATGAGTCATATTATTTTTTGAGTTTTATTTTAGTTGTGTTTCCTAAATTACTAATGAAGAATTATTTTTATTTGAATTGATTTGTTTTAAAGTTTTATAATGATTGCTAAACCTTTGATTTGTTGTTAGTTTTTTAATAAAGTCTATTTTATGTCAAAATACAGCTTATTATTTTTAATGGCACCAATAACAGTTAAACAATATCAAAGTAATAAACGCTCAACTTTTACATTTAAACATATTTCAAGTTTGATAAATTCAATAACTACATTTATTTCACCTTCTTTTACTCTACCAGATGGATCTAGGTTATAGGAAAACTAAATAAATAGCCGAAATAAATAACTAATTGCAGTTACGTTACAAAAAGTAGTTGTGGCAAAATTAAACAACTTGGTTTTATATATTTTACTTAGTTATTGTTGAAGATAGAGTCCAGTTTGTTTAAGCATAATGTTAAAGATAATCAGGTCCACAAAATATAAAATTACCGACGGTAAAATTGTCTCAATTTTTTTAACAAATGAACATTAATTGAAAAAAAAACACTGAATCGCGTTTATCTCAAAACTAGAAAATCGGAGTTATTTAGTTTTCCAACTACGGGGACGATATTACCTACAGTGCGTTTGCAGTAGTTGTACTGTGAACGCACTGTAGGTAGCACACCTTACAGCCACATTAGCATACACACATTAGAATTTTTCACAGAATACACCCGTAATTTGAATTAAAAGTTTGACGTAACTTGACAAAATTTTATTTCAAAATCGAAAACAGTCAAAAAAAATAATATGGCAATTCCAAAATAATAACATTGAACAGATAATTTGTTATCCAAAAACAGGAGGTCCTGTACACAACAGAAATTCCGCGAATTCTGTTTTCAGTGTAAGTTTATGAGCTGGAATGCTCTTCAAACAACTGTAGAGCTCAACAGCATGGAATATTGTGAAGAGCACCTAGAGCTTCGCTTTTAACAACCAACGTAAGTAGTTTTGGATTGTTTCCACTCGGCGACGAATAAATGTCAAAAATTTGTCAAAAATTTAGGGAAATTAGAGGTATTTTTGACAGATTGAGACTGAGATCAGACCATGAAGACTATAGATAAGGAGTCCAAACTCTGTACATTAGAGTTGTGCCAGAAATTTGAAAAAATAACGTTAGCGGGCAGAGTGCGCTGAGGTCGCTAAGTTACCAAGGTAGAGGGGGAAATTCCCGGTATATTTAAATGCATAATTGCTAACTAACTTCACGCGTCTTACATGCCGCTAAATTCACTCGGTACACTACGTAATGCAGCGCGGCTGGTGGCTGGTTTTAGAACTTTTGCTCTAAGAATTTTTCGGGACAAATTTTCCGTATGCGATGCCCTAGAGTTTGGACTCCTTTTCTCTAGTCTTCATGGATCAGACTGTCAACGTTCTTAAAATTACGAGAATTGCCGCTTAAATATAAATGACTGAAATAAATTCCATTTCAGTATTTTCACTCGTAGTATTCGTACCCGGCGTGTATCAGTGTATGACCCGTGATTGAAAACGAAATCTATCCCCTTATTAATAAACGTTGTATAGCGTCTGTATAGTTACACAACTTCTTTCGAAAGTCAAATTACTGACGACTGAAGGAGAGAAATTGGTGTGTAACTATTCATCTGATATAATATTTACGTTATCAGTAAGGGGACTATGTCAAAAACTTGTCATAAATGAAGGGAACTGAGATTCGGCTGTGAACGTTTTGAAAATTACAAGAATTGCAGAATTGCTCCTCAGATTTATAAACGTAAACGAAGCATAAGGAGTATGTATTCGTAAGGACCGTGGCAGGTGGCGTTCTGTAGTTTCTGCCTACCCCCATGGGAAGAAGGCATGAGTATAAGTATGTATGTTTTACCTAGTATGTAGTATAACCTGGTAAAGTGTGGCTACCTTTTCGGAACGGCAGTAGGGTGTGATTTTGGAGCTATGTCACAAACCATGCTCCATCTTCTATCCTGCCCCCTGGGCCCCAAAACATGCAATCACAAAGTGACCTCTGCGGTGACACCAACAACGCTGTGGAAGTGGCAAAGTTTTGGGAAAACAAGATTTAAAAAATACAAACAAAACAATGACAACTCACTTCGAGCTCACTTCATCTATGTTTTCACTCTCAGATTTTTACGAATGGTCTGTCTGATAAAAACCAACGAGCGTGGGGACCAAAGTATCGTGTAGGTATATACATCTGACGGTAATCTCACCCAAAAGTTTTTTCACGCCTACCGCCATCCAACTTTTCCCCGCAACTCGGAGAGCAAACAAGGCTCTCTCATATTACTTCGATAACAATAATATCCTATGGCACACGTTACCAAGACAAATCGACGCCTCATTTGTCAAAATCTGTCCGGTAGTTTCTGTACTTCGAGAGCACATATAGTCTGTTTCAAAAGTATCTGATGAAAGTGTAAACAAATCCTGTTCAGGTTACATTCGTACGCAATCACTCATCAAAGGATTACTCATCTGTATTTAAAAGGTTTCAACTTTATTTCTCACCACTTCTTCCAAATATTTTATTATTGTTTGAATTAAAATATTAAGTTGTAATTGAAAAATCATTGAGTAAATGAAGGGTATAAAAATAACCTTAATGTCAAATAAAATATTATATTTAAGGATTTACAATAAATTAGAAGCTTCAGGTTGGAAACTACAGTCATATTTTTTTTTGGGACCAGCTTTATTTTGTAAACCACCTGTAATAAATTGAAGAAACTACCAAAACACAAAAAAAAAAAACGTCTGTCGAGTTTCGCTTACTAATTGTTTAAGAACACTGTTTATTTTAGCTGTAATTTTCCCGAATAGAATAAAATGAAATAAAATAAAAATAAAATAAATTTAATTTGACCTATAAAATTTTATAGTCTGAACTCGCTAACCCATCTTGACAAAGCGTGGTGACTAACGACCATGCTTTCTCCGTATGAGAAGAGACATACCCTTTTGTGGGACAATAATCACACTAATACGAGTATAATAAAGGTGAAAGTTTGTGAGTGTGTGTGTTTTTATGTTTGTTACTTCTTCACGCTCACACGGCTGAATGTATTTGGATGAAATTTGGTACACAGATAGTTTATAACCGGAATTGACACATAGGATACTTTTTATCCAGATATTCCTACGGGATTGACACTTACGCGAGTGAAACCGCGTGACGCAGCTAGTAAACTGATATTATTATCACTATTTTATCCCTCCTTAGTCGTTTACACTTGACAGAGTTGTCGTGGTTGATGACTCTGCATTTTCTTTGTCCAAAGCAGCCCTCGCGACGCTTCTCCACTTATTTGTCTTCAGCGTCTCGGAAATTCTGAACTATGGAGGTTTGTTGACGGTTTTAAGGTCTGTCCAAAGCGTAGTTAACCGACCGCGTGACCGGTTGCCGTCCACTACTTTATATTCTAGTCTAAAAAACTAATAAACGATCAATCAAACAGTTGATTTGAAAACAGTAAAAAAACTTAACTACGCTGCAGTTTGCAAGAAACAGTAGAACTTGAAAGTTTGCACAGTCCCCGGCCAAGTGTTACTAACGGTACTTTATTTTTATTTCAACTGAAAGAAAACGTACAATTTACGGCTTACGAGCGCCGGTTCCTTCGACGATGTCGTAATATTACGAATGTTTATGTTGGTTGTATTCTGTACTCTCTCGTTTTTGTCCATGACGACAATAAATTACAGGATTTTTGTAGGGAACAGCCAGTCGATTCTGTAAAAATCTCACCGTGAAATCATAGGTGAAGTGAGCTTGAAGTGAGCAGTCAATAGTGTTAATCCCTAGCATTAGTCTACTGAATCTCACTTCACGCTCACTTCACCTAAGTTCTCACGGTGAGATTTTTATACATAGAATAGCACTACAGGTGATTTTGATTATCGCGATATTTTCAGGTTTGTTCCCATAGTTAAAGTTGTTTATAATGATGAGTACAATGACCCCTTAAGAGGTTGTGCGTTAATTCTGGAACTTGTTGTATGTGTGACCATGTATCTATCACAATATAACTAATTTATCTGCCGTTGCTTCATTTTTCATTCTATTAGCCATTGTCGTATGGTAATTTTCTGGTGCATCGTCTTCACATATAATTATATTATAACTAGCAGCGCCCCGCGGTATCACCCGCATAAGTTTTGATCCCGTGGGAATATCGGGATAAAAAGTATCCTGTGTTAATTCTGTTAATTAATTAATTTATTATTATTAAAACTATCTGTGTGCCAAATTTCATCAAAATTGGTCCAGCCGTTTGAGCGTGAAGAAGTATCAAACATACAAACACACACACACACACCCACAAACTTTCGCCTTTATAATATTAGTGTGATTAATGTAAGTATACAAAATATTGTAAAACTATTTAAAAGAGTAACTGTTGAGTTTCTTGGGCCTTGTGGATAAGTAATAACAGCCGCACGGTCCGATCGATCTGGTCAAGCTACGCTTGCCGTGGTTGGTCCGTGGATGGGTAACCATCTTTACATACCAAGACCCCTCTATGTCTCGGTAAGCACGTTAAGCCGTTGGTCCCGGCTGTCATTCGTGGATCTGTGACAGTCGTTACGAGTTGTCAAAAGCCCGAAAGTCTGACTATCAGTCTAACTCGTACCAAGGGGTATCGCACTACCCAGTCACTGGGTTGTGGAGGTCAAATAGGTAGTCACTCCATGTAGAATACTGATAATCAACTGCATCCGGTGAGACTGGATGCCGACCCCAACATAGTAGTAGGGGAGCCTAAGCGGGGATTTTTGAAGTGACTCGAGCGTGTCAGAATATTTATAGGGAGAATCCTTGCATCCTTTAAAGTACCTCTACCAAGTATGAACCCTCCATATGGTGGGGTGTGTTGAGGGGAACCCGTCTGATTGGTAAAAAAAAATCGATCCATAGAAAAACTCGAGCGCGTCAGATTAAGAGAAAGTTGATTAATTACATTGAGAAGATTGTATATCTCAATAATCTGACAATTTGAGCGTGACATTAAGAAACAAGCGAGTCTCGAAGTTGTAAAAAAAAACGTCACCTTGAAATACTCGAGCGCGTTTCAATTTTTTTTTATTTTGAAGGAAACAATATTAGAATTACAAAGAACTAATAATCTGACAGTTTTCATGGGGCGATGTTAGTAGAATCGTGGAGCAAAGGTGAAGCGTACAGCGGCTGAGAGCTGTGTATTCACATTGACATTGATGAATTTTATATAAACAATGACATGGATATTTACTATAGACTATAGACTATGACATCAACTTGACCCTCCTGCATAAAAATCTGACGCGCTGGAGTATCTCAAGATCACCTTTTTTTTTTACATATACAAAAATATATTATGAGTTTGTGTCATGTCCAAATCGTCAGATATTTTAATAGGACACTTTTTAAGCTTTACTTGACATACACTTTGAATGTCTGACACGCTCGAATAACTTTTTTTTTTTTTTTCAACTGCTCGTTACGGCCAGCCCCCTTGAATTAATCGTCAGATTAATATCTAATAGTTACCAGAAATATAATGCGCGTACATACTGTAAATGACTGACGCGCTCGAGTTTTTCTAAGAATCGATTTTTTTTTTACTAATCACACGGGTTCCCCTCAACACACCCCATCATATAGAGGGTTCATACTTGGTAGAGGTACATCAAAAGGATGCAAGGATTCTCCCTATATAATTTTCTGACACGCTCGAGTCACTTCAAAAATCCCTGCTTGGGCTCCCCTACTATAGTTGGGAAAAGTCTAGGCAGACGATGATGAACTGTTGAGTTTCTGGCCCATTCATCTCCATATGAAACTATTTACTAACCATTTGGAAGGGGCAAGTAGTATTAATTCTATTTTTTATTAGTTTGGACGACATCAGTGCCTTTTTGAATAATACATGATTCGACTTTGACATGCCCATGGTATGCGCAACGATCCGCGCATCATAATGCATGTGGACTAAAATTCAAATCAATCATCATGACTCATTTTGCTGTCTTACGCTCATTTTAACATCTGAATTTGCACGTGGGGGCTCCCACGTGCAAATTCAGATGTTAACCAAGTTGACTAAAACTTCCATGAGTACGCTAAAGTGGAAATTCAGTTGGTTCAATACGTTGCTTCAGAATCGATTAAATCGATACAATAGCAGCTGAATGCGGGTAATTCCGCCGGCGAATGTAAGCGCATAATATATCAGATTGCTGGCCGGGAATCGATAAATAGATAGGTAACAGGTACGGACTTGGGATAAGGGGTAAAAAAACATTACCCCATTTATTATATGATACCAGTCTGTGAAATTATTGAGGGGCCCGTGGCTAAATAATAACAGCCGCACAGGTCGATCGATCAGGTTAAGCTACGCTTGCCGCGGTTGGTCTGTGGATGGGTGACCATCTTTACATACCAAGACCCCTCCGTGCCTCGGAAAGCACGTTAAACCGTTGGTCCCGGCTGTCATTCGTAGATCTTTGACAGTCGTTACGGGTAGTCAGAAGCCCGAAAGTCTGACAACCAGTCTTACCTAGGGGTATCGTATTACCCAGTAACTGGGTTGTGGAGGTCAGATAGGCAGTCGCTCCATGTAAAATACTAGTATTCAGCTGCATCCGGTTAGACTGGAAGCCGACCCCAACATAGTTGGGAAAAGGCTAGGCAGATGATGAGTCTGTAAAATTATTCAACGGATTGCCTTTAGACATAAAAAGTACTGTCTACAGTAGCGCTTTCAAAATAAAACTAAAAAAGTTCCTATTGAATAAGTGTCTATATTCTGTAGAAGAACTGCAATTATTATAATGAATTGTAATTTAATTGAGATTATCATGGGTTGTTAAAGTTTATTGGATTTTGTTCAACTATAAATTTAATATTATGAGTTTTTTTATCAATCTATGCTAATTTATTTTTAATTAATTATTGTATTGTTATTATTTTACATTTTAAGGTGTTCGTCATATTGTTTAGGTACAGGTAAATTGATGATGTAATTTATGAAATTGAAATGTAATTTAGTTTATTGTATGACTGTATATGGTATAATTTTGACAGGCCTGTTGGTCAAGTGGTCAGTTGCCCTGACTGCTATAAGCAAGGTCATGGGTTCGATTCCCACCTAGGACAAATGTTTGTGTGATAAGCACGAACATTTGTTCTTTGTCTGGGTGTAATTTATCTATAATATGTATGTATTTAGAAATATATATGTATGTTTATCAGTTGTCTAGTACTCATAGCACAAGCTCTGCTTAGTTTGGGACTAGATGGCGTTGTCTGAAAGTTGTGGAATATTATTATTATAATTATGTAATTTTGTGTGCAAATTCAGATACAAGTTACTTGTTCATGAATAAATGACTATGACTATAATCAGTCTATACTGTTCCCACCGCTGAGACACAGGCCTCCTCTCTTCCGGCGGGAGTGGACTCACGCGGGCCCAGAGCGTGTTGGTAGATGTCACGTGTATTCGAATTGTTGGTTCTAGGACTTGCCGCTTTCTTCACGATGTTTTCCTTCACTGTTTTGAGAGCAGTGATGATGAAATTACTAACACAAAGTAAAAGCGCCTGCCTGGGTTCGAACCCACGACCAACAACTCGTAAGTCGGGGCCGTTATCTCTGGGCTACCACTGCTCCACGTTACATTCCCTTTTTAAAAATATCCCAATCATCTGTTAGAACGTAGTTGCGTAGTGTGGGACACCCTCCAGCTAGATGGACCTACGACCTAAAAAAGGAAGCTGGGACAGACTGGATGCGGAAGGCGGAGGAGAGGGTGTTGTGGCGCAGCCTGGGAGAGGCCTATGTCCAGCAGTGGACTACGATAAGCTGAGTTGATAGTTATGTGATATTTTTAACAAGATGCCAGAATTAAGGTAAATGATAAGTGATGTAATTTTTTATCACTTAGATTCTACCTTCGTCCTACTTTTTATCACAATCCGAAGGATTTCGGAGAGAATTCGTTTGAAAGATTCGTCCGATCAACAACGAAAATAACTGTCAAAATAAAAGTCATCGAAATTATAGTAAGTATGTGCAACTACTCCGCAGGTTTATTAATAAGGGGGAAAAGTATAAATGTACCTCTCAAAGTTTTGTCTCTAAGTCCGGCCCTGAAGCTAGTGGAAAACGTTCATGGCAGATGGCTAGGGCCACCAGTGGCATCATTTCCGGTGCCGGGAGCACCCAGGCGCGCCCCGGTAAGTTACTGCCTTGATGTGGAATGTAAGTTAAACTAGCGACTCGCCCCTGCTTCGCGCTGTTTTACAACTTGACAAAACATCGATATTTTTATTATACAACGTGTAACGTTAAATGCGCAAAACCTCAGACACCTCAACTGATTTTTAATTCAATTGACTTATTTCAAAGAGAAAATAAGTCATTAAAAAAATTGTAAAAGTTTTATGTGCTTTTTTAGTTTCACTGGCCATTCTGATCGTTTCTTGCGTCTGCGACGACGCTTTATCGAGGGAGGGGTCATCACTGGGCCGCTCCGCCGCGCTGACATTGGCTTGCTTGACCTATTAATAAATAGACACGGCAACGTTTTTAGTGAAGATTTTTTGAAAAATGTGACCTATATTAAAAAGTGGTTCAATGAATTCTGCTCGTTATTCTGATCAAACTATTTTCAGGTTTTGCGCATTTAACGTTACACGTTGTATGTTTACACATAAACCTTCTGAGATGGTGCTCTATAAAGCCGAGCTTTTTCTAAACTGCCATCCATACTTAGTATTATAGATGCGAAAGTAACTCTGTCTGTCTGTTACATTTTCACACCTAAAACACTGAACAAATCGTTATGAAATTTTACAGATAGCTTGGAACCGGGAGTAGAACTATTTGTATAAATAAATGATGAAATAAAAATATGTGCTGTAATATCAACAGCTGAGTACTGTAAACAGGTGAATGGTTTGTTTGGGTTTAAAGCGAAAATAAAATCTATTTACATGATACACAGTGAAACCTGTTTTACTGCTACAGAAAAAAAAAATCGAATTGCAATCATTAATCCTCCAGGCTGCCGTGGTGATCTAGATTTCCCTAGTGTCTACCTGACGTAAATACGTTTCAGACAATTCACACATGGAAACATTTTATACTTAGGATGTGCTTTACCTTTTCCGATGTTATTATTTATTTATGGTAATTTATTTTCACATTACGTCAGACGTCTCCATTTTTTGCTGTTTGTTATCAAACAAAACTAATAAACATTGAATATATTTACTTAATTTAAAAAGCTAACAAGTCTTTAAATAATAATAATAATATGCACAAGTACAGATGCCAGCATATCAAGCTACCCGAAACTGTCAGATTTTCCCAATCAACTTTGAATCTTATGCTTTAGCGATAAAGTTGAAAATCTATTAAAGAAATCTGACAGATTGTAGTAGCTTGATGTGCTGGCGTCTGTACACAAAAAGGAGAGGAAATAATGAAAGGGCATCAAAACATTCGTCCGCATCGCTGTCAACAGGAAAGGTGCCAAAAAGACTGGCAGCATTACCACGTTGTATGGCAATGCTGATTCTTTGGCCAAAAAATAGGCCAGCCCTCTGGTCACGTGAAGAGTCGTTAAAATTAAGTTGAAATTATATTTCTAACAGCATCTTACCATACTGCATCCCAAGCACCGAATGGCTGCGCTAAGATTTAGGTGAACACACGCAAGTAGCACTCACTGTTAGCGTACTTACGATCTTTTACTCGTACATGTCAGTGCATATTTCAGAGGTTTGGAAAAGACATACAAACAAAAATGTAAACATAAGCATCACACATGTTTTCCTAAGAGGGTTAGGCAGAATTGTACTTCATTCATCATTTCAGCTTCTCGTATACAGCGGATTCGCTTTGCTACGTCTTCCGGTACGCGGTCGCCACTACAGAAAATTTCGGCTTCATCGGCCATCTTTTCTTCTAGCAATGTACTCTGCCCACTGCCACTTAAGTTTGGCAATAAACAACAAACTGTCAAATTTTCCCAATCAACTTTGAGCCTTATGCTTTAGCGATAAACTTGAAATTCTATTAAAGCAAATTGACAGTAGCTTGATGTGCTGGCGTCTGTACACAAATCGTTGAAACCATAACTTGAGGTGAATTCAATAAAAAATAAAACTAACATCCAAATATCCTGTGGATCCAATATTTACTTTATTACTCTAAAATTTTAACTACGGGTTGGCTGTCTAGAAGAGTATATTGCTTGGATGTATTAATAAAATACGGGGCGGTAGGGTAGGTCGTCTTCTTAGCGTGTCGATGGCAAAAATAACACGAAAACATAAATACTCGTATGTCATTTTATAAAAATGGTTTTACCCAACGCGAATACTGTTTGCTGACACTGCCATTAGGTCTTCACGTGTGCAGGTAACATGTGTGTAGGTAAAATTCAGGCATTGATTAGATTATTAAAAAGTATGAATTAATTTTTATAAGTCAGTTAGCACATTATATTAATTTATTACTTCTAATCACCATTTTACAGATCACTTCTTTCATCCCTCCCATAAAAAATCCATGTTATATCCCGGAGGCTTCTTTATTTCAACGATGACGTGGAAAGCTAAATCCAGTCAGGGGATATAAATCGTCCATCCTACCCCCCTGGTGGTTGGTCGGACAGATAACCGCCCCCCTCTTAACGATATACTGTGTTTCTAGTGCTATCTACTAGAAGGTTGCAATGAATGGACACTTAAGCTGATATCAGAAGCGTCATTTTCTGTTCATTTGGCACAGAGGCATTCAGTGAGAGGTGGTGGCCTAGTGGTAACGGCCCCAACTTACGAGTTGTAGGTCGCGGGTTGGAACCCAGGCAGGCCCTTTACTATGTCTAAATATTTACCACTACTGCTATCAAAACGGTGAAATAAAACAACGTGAAAAAACCGGTATGACCTAGGACTAAAAATTCGAATACCTGTGACATCTACCAACCCGCACTGGACCCGCGTGGAAGCTTTTAGCCCACTCCCTCTTGAAGTGAGGAGGCCTGGAACATTATAAGCTGATTATTCGGCACAGTGACATATTTAACCTATGGCCAAGAGGGCCATGGGATGGGGGGCACGCAGTTAGGGCGGCTAGCGCCGGCCTTTCCGCTTGCTTCATTTTCTTGATACAAACACTAATTATCACCTACCCTGCTATTGAAGCATCAGAGAGCCTCCCATCCGGGCACAAGTTACCGTGGTCTACTTGGAAAACCTTAAATAGACTTCGTACCCAAGTAGGCCGCAGCAATGCATGGACGGCTCAGACCTCCGGTGTGAAATAATGAATTCTTCATAATTACTATCTGGATAGATTTCGACTTTTGTTGTGCGACAGGACGCATGCTGCGGGTGACTAAAATCGACCGTGAAAATGCTCAGTCACAGGCAACTGCCCGCCGCATGGAGGTGTGAAGGTCAATTTTTATGGTTATTTGGCTTGCGAGCCGCAGGACAAAAATCGACCTAGTGTAATTCCCAATTAGGACAGCGCTTGTTGTTGTTTAAACAAAGTCAGGCAAAGAAGCACACGGTTACTTATGTCATAAACGCGAATGCAGTGCCGTGAGTCGGCAATACTTGGCACGTAGATGTCCATGGTATCTTATTAATGCCAATTAATTGAAATAATACGTAATGGAACCTCGTCAAAAACATTTTTTTTTTGATAACAGTATAGGCTAACAACATTACCAGATAAATAATAATTATGGCTTTAAAAACATCTAATAATAATTGGTAAATCTTACCCCAAAAGGATTGTTCATACCCGCCACCGCATATGGCACACCAAAAACTTCGCATAGACATGGTCAGACCTAAGACCCAGGATCAGCTGATGTCCCTTCGTAGAGACGAGGCGGTCTACTTTGAACAGACCTTGAACCAGACCACCCACAGATACTAACACAATCCCAGGGCACATGTCCAAGCCTAGAGACATTATGTTTGCATAGACTTCAATTTATATTAATTACAGACAATTTACACTAGGTACTAAATTAAAAAAAAAAACGAACTAACTATATAAATAAATACTAAAACAAAAGGATTTAGGCGTCAAGGTACTCGTCCACATCGCTGTCATCCGGAAACGTGCCCAGAAGACTGGCAGCATTGCCAAGTTGAATGGCAATGCTAATTCTTTAGCCAAAGAACGACCCAGCCCTGTGGTCACGTGAAGTGTCGATCAACCGGCGAGAAATTTCTTTAAAAAGGAGACTCGGGCTCCATGACCCGAGCGTTTCGACCCCAAACGACTCAAAGCTGTAGTTACCCATAAGGTTACAGTATTTGCGCCGCTTGAGGATCTCAGCAGCCGAAGCAGCGGATAGACTAAAAATTATCTTGAATATATAAGCTAAGATCTTTTGCTAAGATAAATGATAAAACAGCAACACAGTGATATCGATATCTTAGCTGATATTAAGCTGATAACTGATGATCTAGTTTGTGAGTTAAACAAAGTCATATTAAATAAACATCATCAGGCAGCGACTTATGAAGGGGCTTGTAGCCAAGTAATAACAGGCCTCGATCCATCAGGGGATCGATCGAACAGGTTAAGTTATTCGGTTGGTCTGTGGATGGGTGACGGCTTAACGAGCTTACAAAGATGGTCACTGACCATCTTTGTAAGCTCGTTAAGCCGTAGGTCCCGGCTGTCATTAGTGGATCTTTGACAGTCGTTACGGGTCGTCAGAAGCTCGAAAGTCTGATAACCAGTCTTACCAAGGGGAATCGTGCTACCTAGTAACTGGGTGGTGGCGGTCACATTGTCAGTCGCTCTATGTAAAATACTGGTATTCAGCTGCCTCCGGTTAGACTGGAAGCCGACTGCAACAAAGTTGGGAAAAGGCTAGGCAGAGTATAGTGCAGTGACTTATGATTAAATAAAAGGGCGACTGTTATCCATCTGAGCATCAACAAAGTGAGCCTTTCCATATTATTGATAGATATGAAAGATATTGCGGGATATTGGATGTCACAAAGAAAGGAGAAGTACTACTTTGTTTAAAAGGTTTAATGTAATAAATGCACAATTATAAAGATAATATTATACTTTATAATAATTGACGATAGAGTAATATAAGAAATACCCGTAATATTGAAGCGAATCTGTTTTTACAACATTAAACAAAATGACAAAAGTTTGATTGCAAAACCTTCGAAAACATTTTAAAATACACAATATATAAATGTTCAATACCATGCCATTGATAATGTGTTGAATCGAAATAGGCAAGATTATTTATTTTTATTTCATTAAAACTACTTTACTTTTTTACACTTTTTTCTTAATCATTTTTCGTATTATGTGCTCAAACGTTCGTCTCATTTCAGCTGGTTTCTGTAGAGTCTGTAGAAAACATCCCAGAAAGCCATTCTGTCCTGGAAGGGTCTACCTTCAAGGGTCAACTCGGAGTCTAGACTTAGGTAAGGCTGAGTGGTCCTCGTGATAGGCTGCCATTTCACAGGAAGCAGCTCCGATGTGCCGGGGGTCGGGTCTCTGCAAAGAAAATAAGTTTTTAATTTATACTAATAACTTGAACTTTTTTTTTTTAATTATAATTCATTAATTTTAATAGTTTTTTATCATTGTTCGGCTCAACCAAAGTACCTGCCATGCGTCTCTTCACACGAAAAGATTTAATAGATAAATAAATATTTATACAAACTAATTACAAATAATATATTGCATGAATCAATGACTTAAGTTAAAGAAAAATAAAGTGGCACCGGTGACAAAACACTTGTGTGGAAACCGGCTAGACATGTCAATATGAATTAATGAGGAATAGAATAGAATAGAATAGAATACTCTTTATTATGTACACCATATAGATTACAGACATAAATATAGAAATTTTACAGAGGGTGACACAATGGGCGGTCTTATCGCTAAGAGCGATCTTTTAAAGACAACCTTTGGATGGATTGAAAAGGGAAGGAGAGACAAGTATTGTAGGTAGTCTGTGGTGTACTATTTACACGATAAAATAAATACATACATAAAGTATATTATACCAATCTAAATAAATATATACATATAACAATAGACATGAAACAGGAGTAAAGAAAATATAATGGTGCTGTTTAAGGAGAGAGGAAGTGATTTTTTATCATAATTTTAAATGTGGACAAAGATAACTTCGTGAGGAAATTTTTGAGAATTAATTTTGTTGTATGAATAGGGAAAGACCAAAGAAACGAAGGATGGACTGCGTGAAAGATGATTTGGCTAGAAAGGAGATGAAAAGTGAGGTGAAGACATGCTGCGCCGTCCCCAAATAAATCGGGATAAGGGCAAGACAATGATGAATCATAGAATTAACTAATATTTGATATACTTGGCAATCGACAATAATGTTGGCCTTCCAAAAGTTTACATATAAAAGCAATCGATACATTCTACTTATCACGAATGCAAGTGGTGATGAGTTTTACACATAATATAACATCATTGTGTGAAATGGAACTAGAAGAGTTATCTCACTTAGATATAAATAAATATATAGTAAAAAAAAAAACAAAAAAAAAACAAGCTTTAATAGCAAATCGAACTAAAAATCAGAAAATAACTTTTAATTTAAAATTCTAAAATAAAAATAAAGTTATGAAAAGAAAATGAATTTAATTGTAAAGAAGCGTGGGGTGCTTTATTTCATTTTTCTATACTAACTCTACGTTTACAAATAACTACTAATTATATATTTGCAACAATCAATATCGAGCACCCCACGCTTTTTTACAATTAAATTAATTTTCTTTTCATAACTTTATTTTTATTTTAGAATTTTACATTAAAAGTTGTTTTCTGATCTGATCGCTTAAAGTGGTGCAAAATCGAGCCCAAACGAGTCAGTTACATACAAACAAAGAAATATACAAGTGATTAGTTTCACCTGTATGTTTGTTTGTTTGTATGTAAATGCGTGTTAAAAAAAGTGGTCATTGTTTTTAACCCTTAGCTGGTATCGCCTTTTTTGGCAACACTACCGGTATCGTGGGTCATATTTTACCCATACCAAAAAATCTGTTGTAGAACGTAGATTTTTTTATTATTTGTATAAAATATGGTTATTTATGAAATAAAAAAACATTTTTTTACCATCTTGATTTAATTTTAGAATATAAAAAAAATATCATGTTTTACACGCATTTGTAAATAACCTAATTTTTTGGCACTTTTTGGTTAGTGTGAACTTAAAACATAAAAAAAAAAAATTGAAATGTAAGAAAAACGCTATGTTCGCTTCTGGGTCAAATTTGACCCACGATACCTACTAAGGGTTAAAATCGTTTCATACCTCGAGAGACCATTGCTGAGTCATAGTAATTCTCGTCATTTGAATCAGATGTTTATAAAAAAAAAGTAAGATGAAATTCGTTTTGCGTTAATTTTAAAGTTATGCTTTTACTCATAGGGTTATTTAAATTTAATCTAAACTTTCGAACACACTTAAAAAACCTATTTTGTTTTGTTCTTGAGGAGTCTCATGTTCTAGTAGCTCGAAGTTTACTCTGTGCATCACTTCATCATCATCATCTGCCTAGCCTTTTCCCAACTATGTTGAGGTCTGCTTCCAGTCTAACCGGATGCAGCTGAATACCAGTATTTTACATGGAGCTACTTCCTATCTGACCTTGACAACCCAATTACTGGGTAATACGACACCCCTTGGTAAGACTGGTTGTCAGACTTTCGGGCTACTGACGACCCATAACGACTATCAAAGATCCATGAATGACAGCCAGACCAACGGCTTAACGTGCTTACCGAGGCACGGAGAGGTCTTGGTATGTGAAGATGGTCACCCATCCACGGACCAACAGCGGCAAGCGTAGCTTAACCTGATCGATCGACCCGTGCGGCTGTTATTACTTAGCCACAAGCCCCTCATATATGGGTATATGCATACATATAATTATTATGGATTTTTGAGATATTGCCAACTTACAACTTACTGTTTATTTATGAACGTTATGATTTTGATATGATTATGTAAAGATGCTACTCACCCGTATTTAGCGAAGTTAGTCCAAAGAGTCGTTATCCTGTCAATCATGAGCTGATCTTCGGGGGTGATAGCATTTCCACTGAATATATCATTCTCAAATAAGTATCCAAGTTCGTCAGCATGAATAGCTCCCGTAGAATTCAAGTTCAATTCTACCTTCAGTAGATTTCTGCCACCGCTATATGAGAAAACATATCGGTAAACGGTTCTAGCACCAATATCTAAAAATCTTTCAGCCATTCTTTGTGTTGGGTGGTTGAATACAAAATCTGAAGCAAAGTCTGTGATCTCATCTTTTACGTTTTCACTTGTATCCTCATCTCCAATATAAAAGTGTCTGACGTCTTCTAAAGCATCCTCTAATTTGTCACCTAAATCAAATGCAAGGCTTACCATTTCAAAATTATAGTTTGAAAAGAAATCTGGATCTGCATTTCCATACAAGAAGTGCATTTCATTATCTGTGTGCCCAGTAATGACTGGTGTATTCCTTACTTTAGTGGAAACTATATTCCTAGGGTCTTCAATAATAAAAGCTTCAACACCGTCTATTTCCTTTTCAATACAGGGACTTAGGATAGGTAACTCAGTGCCGCCAACATAGGTTATTTTTAAATCGTAAGCCAGCTGGGCTAAGGTATGTGCATCAATATATGCAAGATAATCAAGAGCTTCAAGCGTATTTTCAGTATTGAAATCTAATGCTTTTGCCAGTTTCAAGGGTACCGCGTCGTTAGAGTCTGCTAGCAACAATGGACTTAATGCAGGACCGCTCTGAATGATTGCTTTATGGAATAAGCTTTCATACGAAGACAACAAGTGGAGGTTCACAGACATGCCACCAGCACTTTCACCGAACACAGTAATTTGTCTCGCATCCCCTCCGAAAGCCTCGATATTCTCATTGATCCACCTGAGAGCTAATACTTGATCTTTGAGTCCTTGATTTCCTGGTACTTCTGGAATATCTAGGCACATAAAGCCGTAAATACCGAGTCTATAATTGATCGCTACTACAATAACGTCATTGCTCAGCAACGAATTTGGAGTGCCTACGCTACTAGCACTGCCAGTAACGAAAGTGCCTCCATGTATCCATACCATCACTGGTAAGCGATTGCGTGAGTCAGCTGTACTTGGCACGTAGACGTCCACAGTGAGGCAGTCGATGGTTCCAGAGACGACATTGTTCTCTACTTGAGGGCACGCCTTTGACTCGTATGCTTCGAAGATGTCGTCAAACCTTAGCTGCGGAGCTGCCGGCTGTGAATAAAATTGTAATTTATTTTATTGGGTTGGTGCATATGAAATTGCCGATTGCGCAACAATGTAAAACAGTGGGCGCGTATTACCGAACACGTTTTGATTTGTTCATTTTTGTTATTGTAAACAAAGCATCGACACTTGATTAATAGTTTAAACCATCAGAGGATTTAGACGTTAGACGTGATTTCATTTAAGTTTTTCTTTCTTACCATGGATTCGAAAAAGAATTAGAGGTATCATGTTTTATGACTTCAAAGGTGGATTAAGTGCACGTGAACCAGCAAAAAAAAAAATGCCAGATCAGGGGAGAATACAGTTTCTGAAAGGACAGTGAGAAATTGGTTCCGAAAATTTCGTTGTAGAGTAGAGAATTTTGAAAATGAGCCTTGCGGTCGACCTTCGCGCGTACTGGATCTGTAAGTTTTACAACAATTGGTGGAGTCCAATGTGCATATAAGTACACGACAACTTGCACAAGAACTCGCTGTCCATAATACAACTGTTGTACGATTTTGTCACGAATATTTTTTTTTTTTTTTGTGTTTTTGATCCTCTGTTTAAATTGGCAATTTCATATGCACCAACCCAATATAACATCATGTGACGTTGGTCTTTGGATGTGTCTTTAAAAAGTCCATTTTCATAATTAAAACTTTTCTCATTCGGTCCTCGGCATTGCATGGCTATACCGTGACAACCAATGACGACACTTCCTGGTCACCAGCTGGTGCCACTTTCAAACTTCCTTTAGGATATCCATATACATCTAAAACAACTACGAGTAGATATATCAAAAATGTAATCTTACCCCAAAAGGATTGTTCTTATCCACCACCGCATATGGTACACCCAAGAACTTCGCGTACCCATGTTCAGATCTAAGACCCCGGATCAGACCTCCCTTCGTAGAGACGAGTGGGTCTATCCTGGACAGACCTTGGACCAGACCACACACAGATACTAATAGAAGTAACGACCACATGTCCGATCTTTGAGACATTTTTTCAATGACTAAGGTGACTTATCTCGATTTTTGTGTCGAAATATGGAGATAAAAGATAAAACAGCATCTTACTGATATCGATATCTGATAGGAAACCTACGTATACTCGTAATAATGGAGATATTATTGGAGACGAGAGTTGACTGTAGTTAACTCGAACAACGACCATCGACCCATCACGTCCGCGGAGTTTCGCTAGCAAATTTAATTTTACCTTGTATAGTAAACAGGTTCACCGTCTATTATACCCCAAGCTTTCCATAAAGAGGGGCTTGCGGCTAAGTATTAACAGCCACACGGGTCGATAAATCAGGTTAAGCTACGCTTGCCGCGGTTGGTCCGTGGATGGGTGACCATCTTCACGTACCAAGACCCCTCCGTGCCTCAGAAAGCACGTTAAGCTATTGGTCCCGGCTACAATTCGTGGATCTTTGACAGTCGTTACGGGTCGTCAGAAGCCCGAAAATCTGAGAACCAGTCTTACCAAGGGGTATCGTATTACCCAGATACTGGGTTGTGGAGGTCAGATAGGCAGTCACTCCATATAAAATACTGGTATTCAGCTGCATCTTAGTGGTTAGACTGCAACCTGACCCCAACCTAGTTGGGAAAAGGCTAGGCAGATGATGAGCTTTCCATAAAGAATACAGAATCTAATTCTGAAATTATTCCCATAACAAACAGTACGTATTACCGAACCAAACTTTTCCATTGTGCCGTTGGTATAATGTCGTTCGACGGCAAACTTTTCGCATATCTCGGATAATTTAATTGAATAGAAACTCTCTTTTGTTCTTTGCGTGAAGGCCATAATTTAGTAGGAGTCGTTGAAAGATCGCCGCTTTTAGACTAAGAACTTTTGAATTCTGCAGGTGACGCACATACGGGAGATTGTTCTTGCGTATGCGCTCCGTTTTTGTTTTTCTTTTTTGCGATGCAATGTCGCCATTCTCTGAGGAAATGGGCACATTGCCCGTTGACAGAGATATGGGGGGTTATTTTGCTTGCTGTGTTTGAGCCACGGGAACGTACTACCGAGATAAATGATCATGATCTGACCATGTGTCACATTTCATCAAAGTCCGTTTAGCAGATTTAGCATGGAAGCGTAAAAACCAACAAACAAACTCACTTTCGCATTTATAATATTAGTTAGGATTTAATTTATATAGTTTTTATGCAGATTACTTTGAATTGATTGAGTTTGAGATTATATGGCATCACTTTTAAAGATACGGGAATACTTGCCTGTTTATTTCTATTTAACCCATTTACGGGGACTTTTGAACTGTCACGTTCAGTGAAGCTTTGAGCTTTCACGAAATTTAATAAACTTAAACACATCCGTAGCTTCGTAGCCGCTGTAGCACTCTCGTAGCGCTACGCCGTAGCTCATACAACCGTAGCCGTCGAGAGAGCAATGCTAAAGTATCGGTACAAAATTTAAATTAATTCAGAAGATATAATGTTATTCTACTTTGAATATTAAAGATCGATATTATAATTATACTACCTACATATATACAGGGTGTCTGGTAATTAATGGATAACCTTGAAATGGCTTGTAGCAGAACTTATGGCTGTTCAGAAAAAAAAAAAAAACAAATATATCCTAAGATATGTTTTTTTTTAAAAGGACTACAAATTTTTACCTTTTTTTACATTATTGTACGCTACAACCACAATTGAATGAATTCCATCGGTTTTTGTTGTTCTATTGTTATACGCTAACTATTCCGATAGATAGGCAGTAAATAGATTGACTAGCTATAGCAATTTAAAAAAAAAAAACTTTGATTAATTTTTCAGTGAACAATTAACTTAAAACATACTTTTGGTTTTGCATTTTTTTCTGAACGGCCATTAGTTCTGCTATAAGCCATTTCAAGGTTCTCCATTAATTACCGGACACCCTGTATATTTATAATGTTATTTTTATTGCTGAGTGGTACACTCTTGATCTCGACCACGCTTGATGGTAAGCGATGGATGGGGTCTATGATGGAACGAGCGTGCAAAAAGGATGCCTAAGACACTGGAACTCCCACGCATCGACGAAATACAGCAGGCTGCATGACGGCCGGAGTTCGGTGGGATGGTGGTAGCAAACCTGGCGTGCGTTAGCCCTACCCCCAAAATGGAAGAATTGGCCAGTCAAATAAGGTGTATTAATATCCACTTTTATATGTTTACGTAGGTTCATTCATATAACAAGTTTGGGCTCTCGAAAGCCTTAAAGAACTTGTACAGGGTGTCAAATAGGAAGTTGATAAAACTAAATAAGTGTCCCTTCCCTCCATGAATTCAATAGGGGTCCCTTTTTCTAAGGCACATACCTGAGGCCCCGCAGTTTTATTTCAGCCGTGGTTGAAGCAAATACGTGCGCGTCAAAATGAGTGAGCACACCACCGAAAAAAAGTATATCTTATTGAGTGCTTCTTCTCGAGGGGAAAAATTTATAGTAATGCGTATAGAGGGTTTCGTACTAAGTTTGGAACCCATAGAGTTGCCAGCGAAAACACTCTGAAAATGTAAGAATTTAATATTTATTCATATTCATCTATCACACAACTTGAGTTTCAATTCAATGAAACTGTGTTGAATAATTTTACGTTAATTTTTGTAGGATAATCGATAACTTCGTGGAGTATGGTACACTCCAGGACCGTAGACACGAGTTGCCAGGCCCATCTCTTACGGTGACTACACCAGAGAAGATCAACGAAGTTGAGAATTATTATAAACAAAATCCAAATGATTCTATTCGGAATGCTGCTCAAGCATTAAAAATAACCAAATCATCTTTAAAAAATATTTCAAAATGTTGTATTACACAACATTTTGAAATATTTTTTAAAGTTTCATCCGTATAAAATAAGCACTCATCAATTGTTAACTGAACATGGCATGACGAAACGCATCGAATTTTGTAAGACTATTACGGGAATGTTTGAAGCCGAAGAATTTAATGAGAAAATGATTATTTTTTCCGATGAAGCACATTTTTGGATGAATGGATAGGTAAACAAGCAAAATTATCGGTTTTGGGGAACGGAAAATCCAAACATATCGCTAGCGAAGTCCCTTTATCCACAGAAAGCAACGGCATGGGCAGCGATTTCAGTAAAAGGGATTTATTTGCAATTCTTGGAATCTACGGTAACAGGAGAGAGTTACAAACAGCTTTTGGAAACGAAATTTTTCCCTTATGCAAAAAAGAATTTTTACTTCATGCAAGATGGAGCGACGCCGCACCGGACTCATGAGGTGTTTGAAGCTATTAATCGCGTATATGGGACTCCAGTAATCGGTCTGGGGTATCCTAAATTTGTTCAAGGTGGACTAGAATGGCCTCCGTACTCACCGGACCTAAACCCTTGTGATTTTTTCTTGTGGGGTTACATAAAAGATCATTGTTACGCTAAAAACGCCAGCACAGTAGAAGAACTGATCGCGGCCATCCAGGAAGTGGTTCGCGGCATTACGAACGATATGTTGGACACAGTTTTTCACAATTTTCTAAAGAGAATTGATTTTTGTGCACAATCCAACGGTTCGCACTTCGAAAATATATATCATTAATCATTGTACTTTTTCATTATTTTTATAAGATGTAATAAATTGACATAAAAAATATTTTACTCAATTTTATTTAGTTAGTGCGTTTAAAACTGCAGAGTTTTCTCTATTTAAAGCAATTTGGTTTTTCTGATTCTGTACATGTGTTTTGAAATGACAGCCAATTAGTTTCAGCAACTTCCTATTGGACACCCTGTAGTATCATTACAGGGTGATAGCCTGTAATTATACCACAGAAGAACAAAAGTCTCTTCTCATATAAAGAAGAAACGAGCATTGATTGAGCTTGCTGACTGCGTTATAGCGATTTCAGAGTTTATAATGACTGAAATGACTACAAATATGTACATCGTCTTCTTTTCGTGTCGATGGCACTCCTTCTTGTTGTTATTAGGGTTCCGTACCTCAAATGGAAAAATGGAACCCGTATAAGATCACTACGTTGTCCGTCTGTCTGTATGTCTGTCAAGACCCTTTTTCTCAGGAACGCGTGGAGTTATCTAATTGAAATTAGTATCAAATACTCAAGGCTGCCATCCCTTGAAGCAGTGAAAAATCAAACTTCTAAGTCAACGCAATCAAAAGATACGGGGACTTATGTTCCCTTTATGCTGCATATTTTGACACTCATAAGGGAACCAAAACATAATATAGGGTACTTCCTGTGGACCTAGAATCATGAAATTTATCAAGAAGCAATCTCATGTAGCACAAGTAAAGGAAAAAATCCGGAAACTATAAATTTGTACGGAGCCCTCGGTGCGCGAGTCCAACTCGCACTTCTCCGGTTTTTTTTTTTACATAGTTTGTACCCAGTAGGAGGCCACATTGACTGCGGCATTAGCGGCATTCTTTAAATCATCCAAGGTGCAGGTGAACTGGCATTTAGAACACTCCTGGGGGATTACTGACCCATCCAACAGTGCGAATGCGGTACTTTTGATCACTTGCTGGAGTGTCCTAAGTGCCCCTCCGCTCATATAATATATGTCCATATCGTCCATAAGCACATTTTATAAAACTTCAATAAAGAACATTGGTTTTTAGGTTTTTACACCTTGTATCCCATCGACACAAGAATTTAATGTGACCATGAATTAAGTTCATTATTCTAGGATTACCAACGTTGAAAATCTTCAACAGTTATAAAAAAAAAAAAAATATTGTGTACACACACACAATATAACAACACGTTACGGGTGTTGATGGGGCTGCCGCGATTTTGCAGCGCGTCCGGCATGTTTGCGGACGCGGTCGTTGATAGTTTTTCGGCCATCATGCGCAAGAGATGCACATCCTTGCTACGCCGTGTTCGCGCCAGCCCCAACACCATCCTGAGAGTGTTGGCTGATAGGTGGGACTCTCCGATCTTGGGGCGCTGGATACGACTGCACGCAGTCAAGTAGACATTCCCCAGGATCGGCGAGCCTCACCCAGCTTGGGAGTGAAATGTTTATTTATTATGATTATTATATATATTAAGATACTAACAATACTAATCTAATACCTAAGCATCATCATTGTTACTAACACTAAAATACTAACAAAACTATGGGTACTGTAGTCCTAAATAAAGTTTTATTATTATTAGTATATTTATTACTAGCTTCTGCACGCGACTTCGTTCGCATGAAATTTCTCGATCCCCGACTCACCCCTTCGCATCGCATCGCCCGTCTACTATCTCTTCCTTTTCACTAAGCGTTCCTTCTGACTCTTCTTATTTTTGCTCGGCTCCTAAAGGTCTTAGCTTAATGTTAAATAGAATATAACCTTCCTCGAGAATTGGACAGTCAAATTCACAAATAGTTTTTCAAATCCGACTGGTAGTTCTAGAGATTAGCGTGTTCAAACAAACAAAGTGTTCAACTTTATTATTAATAGTATATAGATAATATTAGTTTCTTTAGAAATATTATATGTTTTCTATTTATTCATTTAATTTTCCTGTTCATCCGGAAACTTCTCAGATAGCTACAATAAGCTACAGATAGGTCATTACGTCATTAGGTAAGTAGGCGATCAACCGCAAGCGGATTCTCTCCAGTATTAAAGGCATTAATCTGCTAAATATATAATCAACCTTAAAACAATATAATATACTAGCGACCCGCCCCGGCTTCGCACGGATGCAATGCTGATCACTATCACTACATAGTATAAAACAAAGTCGCTTCCCGCTGTCTGTCTGTCTCTATGTATGCTTAGAACTTTAAAAATAAGCAACGGATTTTGATGCGGTTTTGTTTAGTAGATAGAGTGATTCAAGAGGAAGGTTTATATGCATATAATACATGCATAATATAGTAGAGAAACACTGATAATTTTAGAGCCATTATTTCTCTTAAAAAGTATAGGATAAAAATGGTTATTGTGGGTTATCCTTAATAGATAGAGATATGCCATCGCGGATTTTTTTGTAGACCTTTTTAAGGTTTACAATACTGTAGTACATTATTTTGATCTATCTCGTAGGGTTAAGCCAGCGTTTGCAATGTAAGCGCAAAAAAATGTGTCTATTTACGACATCCCATTAGAAACCTCTAAAATGATCAGTGTTTTTCTACTATATTATATATGTATTATACATATAAACCTTCCTCTTGAATTACTCTATCTATTAAAAAAAACCGCATCAAAATCCGTTGCGTAGTTTTAAAGATTTAAGCATACATAGGGACAGACAGCGGGAAGCGACTTTGTTTTATACTATGTAGTGATGTAAGTACATACCTATAGGTATTTGGTTTTTAGAATACTGTTTGCAATACCATCTTGCTAAACCAACCCTGGCCTGAGCTCAGCTATCCGCCGCATGGTTGATTTGTATAATAAAGCTTTTGTAAATATTGACATCTTCAATAGCCTAATAGTCAAATTCAAAGGTCTTATCTTCAAAATTAATACATATATAGATGTAATCTTTGAATTGTTGTCTTAAATCTGTCCTGGTTGTATTATTTTTATTTGTAATTTTTTTTATTACTTTTACTTTTTATTTTTTTTTTCTTCACCCCTGGCGATTATTGTTATTGTTTTGGATAGTGTTGTGGGTTACATTATTAGCAAAATGCCAATATTGTTATACTATTTTTAAGTTTTCATATTTTTTCTCATGTTTGATATTCCTCTTAATAAAAATAAAAATAAATTATCCACAAACAACACTGAGAACTAAATCTCGTCAAAAAATAATATCGATTTTCATCAAATGAAACCGCGTAATCACTGTCGAATGAATGAGGGGGAGTCCCTCCCCAGTGCCACCCCCCCCTAATGGGATAATCACACAAACCGGGATGGTTCATTTTATACAAATGCAAATGAAGTTTTTCGGAGTAAGCAGTTCATTATGACCACGATTTGGGTTACTCTATCGTTCTGGGTTGAAATTTTTGCGAACAGAAAATTACTTTTTATGACGGAAATTGGGGTAGGTTACTTTAAGGTTATGCTTCATTAAAACATTGTAGTTACTATGGATTTTGGTTTAGAAATTATTTAATACTAGCTGCGCCTCGCGGTTTCGCCCATAGTACGACGACGACGTACCCGAGTGCCTTTAGCATTTTCAAATTTAAAATGCTATACGTACCCGGGTAACTCGTCACTCACAGAAGGGTTAAAAAAATCGTAAAGTTTTGGTCCAAAGTTAACCCTTACGTGAGTGACGAGGTACCCGGGTACCTTCAGCATTTTTTTTTTTTAAATTTTGGCCACACACTAGGAATTTCTCCTGTATTGGTGGGTGCGTTTACAAACATTAAAAGTCACATACACAAACAGCCAGGCCCGGAACAACTACTTGTAGGTCATACACCGGATGCAGCTGAAAACCAGTATTTTACATAGAGCGACTGCCTATCTGACCTTCATAACCCAGTTACTGGGTGATACGATACCCCTTGGTAAGACTGGTTGTCAGACTTTCAGGCTACTGACGACCCGTAAAGACTGTCAAAGATCCACGAATGACAGCTGGGACAAACGGCTTAACGTGCACGGAGGGGTCTTGGTATGTGAAGGTGGTCACCCATCCACGGACCAACCGCGGCAAGCGTAGCTCAACCTGTGCGGCTGCTATTACTTAGCCACAAGCCCCTCTTAGGTTTCATTTAAAATACTAAATCTATGTACATCTTTCTCGTAATATTCTATCGCAGGTATGCTGGAAGGGATTTCTTATGAAATAAGCATCACCTTTGTACCTATTTTTCTGTTCCGTTTTTTTCTTGTCTGTTTATATATGTGTATACATTAATGGTAAAATAAATAAATAATAATAAATATTCAGCTGCATCCAGTTAGACTGGAAGTCGACCGCAACATAGTTTTGAAAAAGACTTCCGCTCTGAAAACCGGTCACAAAAAAAAAAATATTTTCCTTTTCCATCAACCTTGAAATTGTAACACAAACCAACCCGTTACCAAGATTACTGAAGCCAGCACATCAACCTACCCAAAACTGTCAAATTGTCCCAATCAACTTTGAACATAACGCTTTAGCGATAAAGTTGAAAATCTATTAAAGAAATTTTACAGATTGTAGTAGCTTGATGTGCTGTCGTTTGTACATCAATACATCATTGTCTATCTGACCCGCCTACGCCATCTATTGGAAGTTTCATGAAACAACACCAGGGGTCATTAATAGAATAGAATAGAATACTCTTTATTATGTACACCATATAGATTACAGACATAAATATAGAAATTTTACAAAGGGTGACACAATGGGCGGTCTTATCGCTAAGAGCGATCTTTTAAAGACAACCTTTGGATGGATTGAAAAGGGAAGGAGAGACAAATATTGTAGGTAGTCTGTGGTGTACTATTTACACGATAAAATAAATACATACATAAGCATATTATACCAATCTAAATAAATATATACATATAACAATAGACATGAAACAGGAGTAAAGAAAATATAATGGTGCTGTTTAAGGAGAGAGGAAGTGATTTTTTATCATAATTTTAAAAGTGGACAAAGATTGAGCACGCCTTACCGACACGGGTAAGTCATTCCATAAGCGTACTGCTTGAACAGTAAAAGATTTATCATAGAAACTGGTGGAATGCATCGGCATCTCTAGTCTCAGGTTTTCCGATGACCTCAGATATCTATTATGTGTGTCATGAAGGAACTTGAAACGTTCTTTAAGATAAGAGGGGGTTTAATCACAGCTGTGCAACGACGACGGTCACGGACGTCCAATTTTTGCGCTCTTTATTAATTTAGTTATAAAATTTAAGGGCAAAGAAGTTTAGAAATATAAATTTTTTTAGCCTATTTGAATTCAATTTGTAGATCAGATAATACTCGGTTTCTGAATTAGAAATTTGAAGTTGAGAACTTGTCGAATTCTATTTTAGCTTTATTAAAGGTGATTCCTTCGACATAGCCCGCAAAATTCAAATTTGCGTTGTTTTGCAAAGTTTGGAATATCGCGGGCGTTCACCTTAATTCGAGCTAAAGCAGAGTTTGACAGGTTCCCAACTACATATTCTCAAATCACAAACCGAGTGTAAGTCAGTAAAAATAGCCTCCACGAGTGGCGCAGTCCTTTCACAGTTACTTTACCTCTAACAGCTGCAACCCAAAAGCAACCTTATCACAACAACAATAAAGATCGCTGATTTTGAGAGACTTGATAGCTGCAGCAAACCAACAGCAACCTTATCATCACGAGGTTAAAGATCACTATGACATTGACAGTGTGCAAAATCAGAGGTAAAATCGGTAATTGTGAATGGACTGTACTTAATCACACTACGACATCCCAAGATGAAATGGCGCAAGGGTGTCGACACACGTTGCATTCCACAAAAAGGCCTATCTATGTTCATTCCGTCTGGTCTCATCCCATCGTCGCGTGGCAAGCCATTGGGTTCAAATGATTAAATGTTTTACCATAATTCGGTATGCTTAGAATTTTGATACGTTATTCAAATGAAGAGCTTTTAACTCACAATTTCTCAAAACAATATCTACTATCAATTTTTCCCAGAGTTACCAGGAAGAATAAAAAACAAATCATTATTGGGAAAACTCGGAAAGATTATGAGATTATTAACTTAAACAAGAAGATAAGGAAATTGACAACAAAATAAATTGGAACAGTAAAACTGTGCCACCAGACGCAACGATGCGAATGAGAGATAGCGTAATGCCCTAAGTTATTTACCCCTACTATTGCATTTATTTTATTATTTGTGTAGTTACACACAGTAAAATACCCAGTCGATTCTGTAAAAATCTCACCGTGAAAACTTGCGTGGAGTGAGCTGTCAGTGTCATTCCACCGATGCTAGGGATTGCAAACATTAACAATCATAGTCGAGATTTTAATAATATTGAATAATTTGAGACTATTCGAATATGAGTTTCGAATCGAGAACCTCTAGTAAAAATATTGCGAGCCGACCTAAAATTCCTTTTGAAATATTTCGCCAGTTGATTTGGCAATATATACTCCGTTGTATCTCTAAAAAAATGGATGGAAAAAAGTAAAAAAATAAAATACGTAATGAAAAAAACCCTCTATTTCTAAACGACCATTTGCTTAAACTTTTGTTTAAGCTTAATGGTCGTTTAGAAATAGAGGGTTTCGGACGTGCACGTCTTTCTACATCATTCTCACATATAATAGTTTCAACATTAATGCTGTAACCAATATTAAAAAAAAAAAAAGATATTACGTAGTTTCCATAGAGTTTCTTCGAGTTTCGTTGAGTTTGGCTTTGGAATGGCCTTCATATTTCTAACTGACTGACTTTTTGACAATTTGAGAGCGTCCGCAAATAAATAATAATAAATAAATAATAAATAATAAAAAATAGTTTAACCGAAATAAATGTTTCAAGTTCAGGTGACTTGTACTCTCGCAACTTGTATTGTACTACATAAACCTATCAAGGGGTCGTTAACTGACGAGCCATAGGTATTGTTTTTATAGATGGCTGAAAGTTGCCCAAGAAATGATATTTTATCCAGTTACTTCAGTTGCATTCAGTCTTTTTGGCGCAGCCGTGAGGCACACCTTCCAGTTTAATCTCTTACATCGGACTTTACACTTTGTTAATTGATTTTCATTTGTTTTTATCTGATGTATGTCTCAGGTGTACTGTGTGTCTTACAGTCTGTGCTAAATAAATGTATTTTCTTTCTTTCTTTCATTCTCCAAAAGGCTTTGCTGGGCTCTTGTCTCTAGAGAGTAGTTTGAAATTAAAAGTCTACTTATTCTCTAACATTTTGTGATCACTTAAAAATAGACACAATAAAAAACAATTTCATATTACAAAGGAAAATCCAGTATTATACTCAAACGGGTCGAAAAACAGTCGAAATAAAACGACGCCACGAAATTGGTCCCGCACTAAATTCCAATTTATGGGCCCTGGTGCGGACCTTTAATAAAGTGTAACGTGGCCCTTGCCGCGGTTAGCGAGTCCCGGATTCCCGGGATATCCCACTTTGTAACTGTTTTATGTCCCATCCGGTGCCTACGCGGGACTTTTACTTGCGTGAAGTTTTTGTTTTTTTTTTTATTAGAAAATTCAACGTCAAATCGTATGTTTTAATGAAATCATTAAAAGGCACTTTTGAACGATACAAATTCGAGAATTAAAAAAAAAATAAGAATAGTTTCTAGTTACCCTTTCCAAAAGGTAGTTTTGTATGGAGAGGAATGGGCACGAAACTCAATAATTGTACCTATAAATCAAATAAAATCAAACGTTTATTTGCTAGAAATAAATTGTCATCAATAATGAATCATCATTACGAATCATGTGCTGGATTCATGGTCACAGTTTGAACGTCGATGTTCTTGCCAGCCTGTATATCAATAACCTAAAATACGGCAACATTCATAAGCGCTGACATCCTATCATTACTCATACATCATTAATTTATTTGTCGTCTGTAACTACAAAGAACTGTGAGTGTGAACATTTGCGAGAGGCTATTACAAGCTATATATCGATTTAAATACATATATTTAAATCGATATATAGACTTTGTAAATATATATGTATATAAAATTTATAAATAAATAGCTTTTCTATGGGAAAAACTGTCTAATTAAAAAAATATTCCTGTGATTATTTAAAAATATTTTTGATGCCCGCGTCCTAACCAAAAGCGATCGTCGCTCGAAAACGCGAGCGACGCGATCGCTTGTATGAATGTTGACGTACAAGCGCGACTTGATTCATCGCGCGACTTTGTCATATTCATAAAAAGAGTGCGTGACGATCGCGTACTCGCGCGACGATCGCTTTTGGTTAAGACGCGGCCTTATGCGTGTTGATTAAACAGCTCATTAAGCTAAGTACTGTTATTAACTCATACAGTTAAGAGAACACTATACCAATATTAAATTTCTTGTTATTATTATCATTTGTACAATGCATCCCAAAAAACTATCCCTCGAAATACCTCACCATGCTAAAAAGCGTGTGTTGTGTTACATAAACGAAAAAAGTATCACATATTTTACCCGGGTTCAAATAAATCCCATTTTATAATCCCGGGCAGGCGCTACACTAGAGGGCTTATCTACTAACTCCGATACACTGCGACAATGTCCCACGTGACATTGTCACTCGTGAACACAATGTAGAAAAAATCCGGCAAAATGTCTCCGTATTGTTAGGATTCCTGATTTGATTTGTTTGATTTTCATGACATTGACATATGATTTTTTCTACCGTTTTATTGTTGTTAAAAAATTGGCCAGTGTGAGTCGGACTCGCACACGAAGGATTCCGTATTAGAAGGCAGAAAACGCCGAAGAAAGCGTTTCCTATGTGGAAAACCCCCTTTAATTTTTAACCCTCCGTGTACCAGGTGACTAAAAGTCTCATCCCATACTAGGTGGGGTGTGACAAACCCCAAAATAGAAAGTGATAAAATGACATATTTTTATTGTTTTTTTGGCTGGATTAAATATTAGGTATTTATAAACACACAATAATTATGAGGTTTAAGTAATACTCAGAGTAGAAAGTATGTATTCAAATATTTTTTTATTATAAAAGAACAAAAAACACAACTTCTGTAATTTATGTAACTTAACAGTAATTTCTTATGTACTAATTTCAAATGGCACTTTTAATTATCAAAATAATTTTAATTTTACAAACTACACTATATATTCTATTACCTAAACAAAAATTGAACACAGGAAAGATAAATTTTAATTGATATCATCGGTCTTCATTTGACCACAGTCTTGACAAAAAAATCTGTGTGCTCCATACACATTGGTACGTAACATTTTTTGCATGAGTATTTTGTTTTTCTATCTTAATTTCTAGGGCACCTTAAGCATCTTTTTTGAGCATTAGACCTTCAAGAGGTGATAACTTACTCCTTGCAGCTGTTTTCACGCCAGGCAAATGAGTTATAATGTTTTCTGCTCTACAGCGAACGTTGCTCCTGTATGGTTCTTTTTGCCACTTCGCTGTCTTATCTTTGCCAGTATAATACCTTTCTCTAGACGGACGAAGCTCTGAAAGTGGTACATCGTCGTCACTGCCAAAATCGGAAGAAAGCATTTCCGCATCAACTTCGCTGTTCGTGTCACTCTGAAGACCTCCAGATTCTAACTCAAAGTCGTCTCCTTCGTCTAAAAGTGCTTGTAATATATCAGCTTTCTTGATATGAGACATTTTTCATGTAAACTGTTATCTGTAACGAATTAAAATCCATTTAAAATGCTAAACTTATATAAATTAAACACACATAAATAAAAAAATATATAAATTACATAAAATAAAATTATTACCTTTTTATCAACGCGCCCTACGAGGTGGGGTGTGTGACGCCCACACGCACTTTAAGGTCGTGTAGCTCGCTTGGCAGTTGCCGCCGGAGTGACTTAGCGGCACTGATCGGAGCGGCAACGTCGCAATTCCAGCTACTGAGAATTCGAACTTCGGCGCGTTCACAGTTTCAAAATTATTGCAAAATTTGTAGGACTGGGGTTTGTCAAACCCCACCTGGTGCACGGAGGGTTAACTTTAATTTGTTCTTATTATTTTTTGTTATAGCGGCAATAGAAATACGCACTCTCTGAAAATATCAACTGGCTGCGTATTACGGTTCATGAGATACAGTCCACTGAAAGACAGACGAATGGTATGCACGTACGGCGAATTCGGGACTGAGTCATCACTCTACCAGTTAGGCTCAGAGGTGGCACGCAGTGTTTCATACGCGCGTTTATGGACGAGGATCAGTCCCACTTGGTGATGGGGTCCGCTAGACGGGCTGATACCAGTCGGGGGGGCGGAAAATGAGGGTTCCGTACAATCATAATTATATTAAATTTTCATCGGCGAGGCTGTGAATCTTAACACTGCGGAGTAGCATATTGCAGTTTTAGATCACCGACATCTCTTGACCGATAGTAGAAGTAATGTCATTTTTGTTGATGATTTCTAAAAAAGTGTGCTATTTAGAGACATCGTTTCATTTTTCCTGTTATCTTTACATACATAAACTTGTAGCACATAGAATAATTTCAGATTTTTCTCTATGCAAACTTCAGAGTTGGGGGGGGGGGGGGGGGGGTTATATTTATCATCAAAATTCGAAAACTATGTGGCCTAAAAAGTAGCCACGCTTCAAAATTTTAAAACAGTTCCTGTTGCAAAAAAAAAATATGTATATTGTTATCTCTTTCTTATTTGCAAAATAGTTGGGCAAGCGTCATCTAAAACTATTCCAAATTTCAGGTTGATGGCACTAGTAATTTTTGAGATATCTAGCTGTGACAGACGGACAGACAGACAGACTGAGTCGCACAATAAGGGTTCCTTTTTACCATTTTAGTACGGAGCCCTAAAAAAAACTATACTTAGGCTGTCATCATCCTCAATTAAGCTGAAAGACGTCCACTGCTGGGCATAGGCCTCCCCAAGTATCACCATTTCGACCGCTTCTGTGCTTCTCTCATCCAGTGGGTGGGGTCTTCACATGGTGCAATATATACGGGGTGTCCGGAAAGTCATGGATTACCTTTTACCTGCTGATGGGCCACATTGGGATCTACCAATAAAAAAAATGACCATGTTAAAAGTCTTATGGTTTCCGAGTTTTTTGAGGTTTAATGAAATTTTGGAAAATCTCTACCTTTGATCAGTTTTTTTCCATGCCATTTCTACGAAGATCATGTTGATTCGCCGGCAAAAAAAAAAGGCCAAACAAGTTAGTAGGTGACCAACATTGAAATAAATCGATAATGTATGAATGTTATTGAACAGCTTTGGACTACTGCAATGCTATTCTGTAAAAATGTCACCGTGAGAACTTAAGTGAAGTGAGCGGGTAGTGAGCTCTGTCATTTCGTAATGGTAGGGATTAACACTATTAAGTGCTCACTTCACTTATGATTTCACGGTGAGATTTTTACAGAATCGACCGCCTGTTTGTCAACGAATCGACGTCCATATAAGTGTTTCAAGTTCTTAGAAAAATAAAATGACCATTGTCCAGGGAAAGGGACCATATTTGCGTATTAGTGGCAAGTGACTTTTAATCCATTTGTTTACATTTTCATCAGAGTCGCAGTAAATACTTTTTCTTTCTTTCTTTTCTTTATTTTTTTTTCTTGAGATACTTTTGGAGCAGACTATGCAGGTTTGATGTTATGATATATACAGTAACTCCAGGTTACTTAGGAAATCACCATTGTTCAGAATAGGTTCTTCTTGGGATAGATTCGTTGTAAATAATTGAAGGAAAGCCTAAATCAATCTTATGCATGTAGGGTCAAACTTACCCCAAGTGTGTGTTGTTACAACTTTGTGACACTGACAAGTCCCTAAAGGAAGCTCTCTTTAGGGTCTTGTCACTGTCTTCTCTGTGTCCAAATCCTTATTTACTAAAGTAAGCCAATTACTTCCGGCTTGAAACAAATAGTTGAAATCGTATAAATTCCGTTATGCACTGTCCGTGCGTACAAACAAACCATCACTACTAGATATAGATAGTGTATTACTAATATTAAAAGAATAACCCATTTATTTAATTTAATCTTTTTTTTTTTTTGCTTTTTCCATGACATTACTATTTCAACCAGAATCATAATTGAAAACTAAAACGAATTCAATCGATTATTTAAATTTTTTACGCGACGAATTCAATCGTCAACTAATTACGTTAGTTTTAGTTTTTAATAATCGTCGTGTTTAATAATCACTGATAGATAAAGCTGTACAAGAATCTTTTGGCAAGTGGCCAAAATCTTAACTAACGCCGCCATCTTGTTTTTTCAATACATGTCACAAAACAATTACACAAATGTTTACCAACAGCGCCCCCTGTCAACATCCATCGAGCGCCCAAAGATCCTTGTAGCAGTGTATGTACAGACGCCAGCACATCAAGCCACTACAATCTGTCAATTTTTTTTAACAGATTTTCAACTTTATCGTTAAAGCATTAGATTCAAGGTTGATTGGGAAAATTTGCCAGTTTCGGGTAGCTTGATGTGCTGGCGTGTTTACCTAATCCCTGTATAATATTAATAATAATAATAAAACTTTATTTCGGACTACAGTATCCATAGTTTTGTTAGTAACATTGATGAAACACTAATTAACTAATACACATTGCAGAATGCAGTGGTAACACATTCAAAACATATTACGTTAGAGGTAAGAGGGCAATGCCAGGATAGCCCGTGAAATTCAATTTTTTTTAGGTGTTTTGCAATTTGCAGGTCGGTGTTGAATGCTGATTGAAATATGATTTGCGAACTGTTATAACCCTTATTACAAGGCAATAAAGCCTAAGTCAGCTTTTACTTATTTGTAGTGTACTTTTCCTTTACTAAATTACTGATGTTGCATTTTTACCCAATGCACAGAAATAATATGGTTAATTGAGTTAGTTAGATTCTGCCCGCTGCCGCGTAAACTAGTTGCCAAAATTAAGAGAGCAATTAAGAGGGACATTGCCGAAATTTATGTACCTAAGAACTTGTGTGCCAGTGTTTTTGTATTGTGGTGAATTAAAGTGGTTCCAGTAGAATTATTGTGTTTTTTTTTAAAAAGACAAACGGGGTCGACGTAGTAACAAATTGGTGTCAGAAGTGGGATACCAGAGACGAAATCTTACGACGTTGAGTCAGACAGATACTGGTATCCCGAACCTACAGCCCCCGTCAATTGACCGACAGTGAGACTTGACCCAAGGTCAAGCCTGCGTCACTACTTGGACGACGGTCAGCCTCAGCCCTCCGGCTTGAGCCCGCTCCAGCCACATCAGCAATTGGACGACGGTCAGCCTCAGCTCTGCAGCTTGAGCCCGCTCCAGCCACATCGACACTTGGACGACGGTCAGCCTCCACTCTATAGTGTGAGTCCGCTCCAGACGGTATCAGCATCACCAGCAGCCCCAGGTCTAACTCACCAACCTTCAAACTCAAGAAATTCCACAGTCAACCAGCCGTGTGAAAGTGCAACTTCGTCTATACGTCACAGCGCAACGTGACTCCGGACTCCGAGCTGCCACCGCGCACCTGATAATGCAGGTGTCAGCAATTATCGTGTTACTGTGAGTGTTTCTTGTGAACTACCATTTTTCCAGTTTAAAGTGTCCCTGAATTCGTGTCTCTGTATTTGGTACACATATAATTCTAAATAGTTTAACACTACACTGTTTTTCTATCTTCACTGACTTTAATTGTTTTGTCTTTTCTATTTCTCATTATTCTAACATTGTTACTTAACTGTTAAACTTAATTTTGTCCAACACATCATAATCTTTTATGTCCGTTAAACAAGAGTTACCTAAACCAAAGGAAATGTCAGACAAAATTACACTATCTTTCTTAACCAAATTTATTAAGCCTTATAATGGTGACAGGGAAACTCTCCCTGCATTTCTTACAAACTGTGAGAATGCCATGACCTTGGCTTCTGTAGACCAACAAACTGTGCTATGTAAATTTGTAATTTCACAGCTAGAAGGTAAAGCGCAGGTTGCATGCAGCCTTAAATCATTTTCATCGTGGTCAGAGCTAAAGACCTTCCTGAAAGCTACTTTCGGGGAGAAAAAGCACGCCACACATTTATTATCAGATCTACAGCACTGTAAGCAATTATCCAATGAAGATGTTACTATTTATTCCTTAAGGGTGGAGTCAATATTGACTCGCATACAGTCAGACATACATTATAGTTGCAAAAATGCGAAGGAACTGCCTGGCAGAATAGCAGCCATGGAGGACCTTGCCCTAAACACTTTTATGTTAGGGTTAAACCCTTCCATATCGACTATTGTCCGTTGCAAAAATCCCTCTAATCTCAATGAAGCTATACAGTATGCTATTGATGAAGAAAAGTTATATAATTTATCCAGATCTAATCTAAAATCTCCTAAACAGTGTTCTATTTGCAACAAGTCAGGTCATAATTCATCAGAATGTTTTAAAAATAAAAAACAAAATGATAGAGATTCTAAAATTTACAAAAATTCACCATCTCCTAATTCTAATACTAAACTCGAAGATAATCCTAAAACTTGTAATTATTGTAAAAATGTCGGTCACGTGATCAAAGAGTGTCGCAAACTTCAATATAATATGAAGCAACGGCAAGCCGCTGACAATGCACAACGTGACCGTAACTCGGCACCTACTAACTCTAATGACGCACTTACACACACGTGTGAAAGTACGGCTAAAATTAATGATGATAATTTAAACTAAACGAGATTTTGGTACCGTGTCTGCCAAAATCGAACAAAATTCTAAATGACACGACCTATGCTAATTCTTACACTAATTTTACTAAATTCGCACCTCATCGGAAAGAGATGAGTTCTACTAAATTCGCACCTCATCCGAAAGAGATGAGTTCTTCTAAACTCGCATCTCATCCAAAAGAGATGAGTTCTACTAAATTCGCATCTCATCCAAAAGAAATGAGTTCTTCTAAATTCGCATCTCATCCAAAAGAGATGAGTTCTACTAAATTCGCATCTCATCCAAAAGAGATGAGTTCTACTAAAGTCGCATCTCATCCAAAAGAGATGAGTTCTACTAAATTTGCATCTCATCCAAAAGAGATGAGTCCTACCGAATATTCATCTCAGTCAATTAAACTGAGTCCTTCTAAGCCTAGTGATAAAACAAAATGTCAGTTATGTACCGATAAATTACAAACATCTTATACTAATTCTAAACCTATATACGAAATTAATGACTACTGTAAAAAGGTAGCTTTACCTCATACTTATCTAAATACTAACCACGCTCGCGAACAGTTATGCTTCCTTATTGATACAGGATCAACCATTAGTATTGTAAAAGAGTCCTGTTTACAAAAACTTCCAAGTTTATCTACTGAAACGGTCAAATTAAAGGGCATCAACAGTTCAGAAACCCCAGTTGAAACTCTAGGTACCTTCCAAATGGAGTTCAACTTATCGGGTAATATACATAAGTACAAGTTTCATGTCACTAAAGACGACATCAATCTTCTTAATTATGATGGAATAATCGGTAGTGATTTTTGCAGTTATTTTAAAACAAATATCGATTACTCTTCAAAATCAATTTCCATATTAAATCATTCCATTCCTATTGTTTATACTCAACCTTCATACAACATTCCAGCTCGATCTGAAGTAGTTATCGAGTGCACTGTATCAAATTACTCTCCCAAACTTTATCAAAACAATGAAGCTCTCATATTAGATCACGTCTTACGTGAAGGCGTTTATGTCGCTAATTGCATTGTCTCAATTAAACCGAATGGGAAAACAAACGTGACTATTTTAAATACTACAGAGTGTGACATTGAAATAAAAGATTACCAAGTAACAGCGACGCCTTTTGAACTTGATTCTTCAATTGTGAACTCTTATAATATTAATGCTATTTCTTGTTCGAAAAGTGATCGCGTAAATAAAGTACTACATCTTATCCGCTGCTCTCATCTAAACGATGAAGAGAAAAAGGCTCTCTTAGAATGCTGCTCCCACTATACAGATATTTTTCATGTCGAAGGTGAACCCTTAACCTTCACGAATGCTATTGAGCATACTATTAACACAGGTGATGCCCCACCTATTAACGTAAAATCATATCGTTTCCCTGAATGCCACAAGGAGGAAGTCGATTCCCAAATTCGTAAAATGCTAGACCAAAATATTATTCGGCATTCAACTTCGCCTTGGAGTGCCCCAGTTTGGGTAGTCCCGAAAAAAATGGACGCTTCCGGCAAACAAAAGTGGAGGATAGTCATTGACTATCGCCGTCTTAATGATGTCACTGTTTCTGAATCCTATCCACTGCCTCTTATCACTGATATTTTAGACCAATTAGGTCACTCTAAATATTTCAGCACACTAGACCTCACAAGTGGCTTCCATCAACTGAAAACTTGTCCCAAGGACGCGCCTAAAACAGGTTTCACAGTTAACACAAATTCAGACATGTCAGGTCACTACGAATTTACCCGAATGCCTTTTGGGCTGAAAAATGCCCCTGCCACCTTTCAGCGTCTTATGAACACTGTGCTATCAGGCTTACAAGGCCTTCATTGCTATATCTATCTTGACGATTGTATAGTTTATAGCCAAAATCTCCAAGATCATATACAAAAATTACAACTAGTATTCGACAAATTTCGCGAATACAATTTAAAACTCCAACCGGACAAGTGTGAGTTCCTAAGGCATGAAGTAACTTACCTTGGCCATATTATCACCGATAAAGGTGTATCTCCGAATCCTGAAAAGGTCAGCGCTGTATCGCAATTTCCAGTTCCTAAAAATCCTAAAAATATTAAGTCGTTTCTAGGCCTAATAGGCTATTATCGCCGATTCATTGAAAACTTTTCCAAATTAACTAAACCGCTTACGTCTCTATTAAAAAAGGATGCTGTGTTCCACTGGGACACAGAACAGCAACATGCATTCGATATCCTAAAAGAAAAACTAATTACTGCCCCTCTTCTACAGTACCCTGATTTCTCACAGCCTTTTAATGTTACTACTGATGCAAGTAACTATGCCATTGGCGCCATACTGTCTCAGGGTCCCGTCGGCAAAGATAAGCCGATCGCTTACGCGTCGCGCACTCTAAATAAGCCTGAAGGTAATTACTCAACTACGGAAAAAGAGTTATTAGCTATTATATTTGCCGTTAAAACTTTCCGACCATATTTATATGGTAATAGATTTAAAATAATAACAGATCACAGGCCCCTCGTGTGGCTATTTAATGTAAAAGATCCAGGTAGTAGACTCATTCGCTGGCGCCTCAAACTTGAAGAATACGATTATGAAATCGTTTATAAACAAGGTCGTCTCAATTCTAATGCCGATGCACTATCCCGTTGTCCTATCAATGCTATTGACGTAAATAATTTAAATAATTTCTCTTACGAACAGTATTTCAAGGCTCAATTTACAAATCAACTACCAATCCCAAATACCATCATCGAAGAGTGTATTCAAGGACTACACTTATCTAAGTTAAACACAATCGCTTGTCCAGTCTCTTTAGACTTTGACTACTCCATGCCTCATTGCGAGGAAATATTATCGCAGCTCGATAATTCTGCTGATTTACTAAATTCTGAACGCGAACCACTTACAATTCAATGTGTTAATGACAAAAATAAAACCTACTATTTTCTTTTTACAAAAGTACATCACTATGAAGAAACTAATTATAGAGATGTTTATATCTTACTAATTAAGCTTAGAAACTTACTAATTGATTGCCAGAACATTACCAACCTTGCATTACCAGATTTCACGGACCCATTTTCAAAGCTCACGTATTCTAAAATCTATAATATGATTTCCTATATTTTCCACGATACCAATATAAAAGTTTACATATATAAAAATCAATTAATCTATCCTACTCCTGTAGAAGTCCCTAAAATATTAAAAGAAAATCACGACTCTGTTATAGCTGGCCACCCAGGGTCACAACGAATGTACTCCCGTATTAAAGCTGCCTATTATTGGAAGGGAATGCGGTCTGACATCGAACAATACGTAAAGAAATGCAAGCTTTGCCAAATCAATAAGCCTTTAAGGAAATCAAATAAAGCTCCGATGGAGATAACTTCCACATCTACCAGACCGTTTGAAAGATTGGCCCTTGACGTCGTAGGTCCATTACCCGATGCAGGCTATCAAAACTTTAGATTCATCTTAACCTTACAAGATGACTTAACGAAATTTACTAGCGCTTACCCAATGGTTACGGCTACTAGTGAAGAAATAGCCAGAAACCTTGTTCATTTTATGTCTCTTTTTGGTTTTCCCAAAACCATTCTAACAGATTTAGGTACATGTTTTACTTCAGAATTATTTAAACAATTGACCGAAATACTAAAGGTCAAGGCCCTTTTTACTACTCCGTATCATCCACAAACCAACGGAGCTCTTGAACGCTCACATGCTACTTTAAAAGAATACCTAAAATCCTTCGTTAATGAGAACCAGAACGACTGGCATTGTTACTTATTTACTGCAATTCTAGCTTATAATACTACACCTCATAGTACGACTAACTTTACTCCTCACGAGTTATTATATGGTTATAAACCATCCATTCCAAACTCATTATATGAAAGCTCTGGAAATACATACAACGAATATATTCGAGCTTTACAATATAGAATGCGCTTCAGTCGCGAGAAAGCCATTCAAAACATTTTAAACAGTAAAGAAAAATCAAAACAATACTATGACGCAAACTCCCGTGACGTTACTTACAAGGTAGGAGATATGGTTTATCTCAAACAACATCATAGGCTTCGTAAAGCCTTATCGCCTATATGGAAAGGCCCGTATAAAATTATTAAAGCCCATAACAAACACAATGTAACCCTACAAGTAGGTCGCAAAGCTATTAAATACCATACCAATGAAATTAAGCCTTCCAGTTCTTAACCTGTGTACTATATTTCTTTTCAGAATAACATGTTGTTATGGCACTTCATGCCTCGGCCGCACCGAATCAAGCATCATCCCAATCTATCATAGCCCCGGGATTTATTTTGAACCTACTACTAATATTAATTTTTATACTGATTACTGGAAAGTGATCACCCACGTAGATTTAGTTTCTTTAGAACCGTATCTTAATAAAATCGAATCTCTGTTACACGACACTATAAACTTGTGCAGTAAGATTCAACCACAAGAGTTAGGTACATGCAAAGACATGTCTAGCCCTATCGAGGTTTTAATCCAGTCTAGTTCTATCAAATTGCAATCATTATCGCATATCATCTCCAACCAATTGACAAATAAAGTCAAACGATCTTTAGAATTCGGAGGTGAAATCTTAAAGTTTTTTTTCGGCACATTAGACGCAGATGATGCCCGAAAATATGATGCTGCAATTGAGTCATGCAAAAAGAGTGAAACAGAAATATTTCATTTAATGAGAGATAACATTCACATAGTCAAGTCTACTATAAATAATTTTAACACTACTATTTACAAACTCAATCAAAATGAGATGAAATTAAACACCCAAATAAATCACATGAATGAAATACTTTCCCAAACAACAAAAACCGATAACCTATTATTGTATACTTCAAAGTTAAACAACCTTCTTAACATTATCGAAGGTTCTTTACTTGCTATAACTAATTTACTAGATACTACACTTAATTCTATTTTATTTTCTAAGGTTAATGTTTTACATCCTAGTGTTATAAGTCCCTTAAATCTTTATCTAGAATTAACTAAGCATAGTAGTCAAGTAAGCAAAAGGTTAGATTTTCCAGTTCCCTTAACTATTCAAAATATTCATTCTATCATTGATGTTTCCGAATTTAGTTCTTATTATTACAATAATAAGGTCATTTTTATATTACAGATCCCTTTGATCACTCCTGATAAATTCATGACCTATAAGAACATACCACTACCTACACCTCACGATGACTCACATAATACATTTGCTCTAATTCAACCTTCTAATTCTTATATTGCATTAAGTGATGACAGGATGCATTATGCTATGTTGGACACTCTTGATAAATGTAAAATAATAAATAGTAATTTTTCTATCTGTGAATTAAATACTATATACTCATGTATAACTAACCCTAATTGTGAATCTAAAATCTTAACTGAGGTAACATTGTCATTACCCACAGAATGCAATGCTAAAATATTATATGGTCAAATAGATATTTGGCAAAAATTAAGAAATAACAAATGGATCTATGTACAATCAAATACAAATAAATTAACTATTAAATGTGATGAAAACATTGAAGACCGTTCAATTACAGGAACAGGAATTGTAAAACTATCGTCTAATTGTATTGGGTATTCTAAAACGGTTCAGTTGATACCGACTAGTTCTTATTCTATACTTACTAAGTCTCCTTTAGATATAAGCTTTGATATAACAGCTGATGACTGCTGTAAGAAGGACATATTTAATAAGAGTTTACCACATTTGTCGCCAATCTCTTTGAGTAAAATTAACTTAGATTCTCTCAAGTATGCAACTCATCAAATGGATAGTTTAGAGCAAGAACTGAATAATCTGGAAAAGGAATCTCATTTTATTAAATATGGCCCTTACTATTCTACTTTTACTTATATTCTAATTGTGTGTTTATTTTTATACTTAGTTTATAAATTATATAGGTACTTTAAGAACAAAAACAATTCTAATGCTGGATGCTGCGTGCAAATATTTAATCAGTGTTATAATAAAAATACCATACGCAGGTCCAAAATTTCAAATAGTATTGAGATGACGGAAGTATCTTCAACTTCTGAAGAAGACAATAAGTCAGTTCAGTCTTTGCCTACTCATTACCCAAATTATAAATCCACTAGTAAGGTTAATAGAGTCAAATTCCCGTCAAATAGAAATCTAAACTTTTAAATGTAAAACTATCAATTCACTATGCTGTCAATTTTCATTCTAAATTATGTAACTCTTAATATTTAATGTAATATAAACTGTAAGTTGTCTCTCTTAAAAGCTACATCTTTAATCTCACTTCGCTTCATCTTTACGAGATAAAGCTTCGTTTAAAAGGGGGAGCTGTTATAACCCTTATTACAAGGCAATAAAGCCTAAGTCAGCTTTTACTTATTTGTAGTGTACTTTTCCTTTACTAAATTACTGATGTTGCATTTTTACCCAATGCACAGAAATAATATGGTTAATTGAGTTAGTTAGATTCTGCCCGCTGCCGCGTAAACTAGTTGCCAAAATTAAGAGAGCAATTAAGAGGGACATTGCCGAAATTTATGTACCTAAGAACTTGTGTGCCAGTGTTTTTGTATTGTGGTGAATTAAAGTGGTTCCAGTAGAATTATTGTGTTTTTTTTTAAAAAGACAAACGGGGTCGACGTAGTAACAGAACGTAACAAATAAAACTTAAAAAAATATATATTTAGGTTTTTACAAAATACATACATTTACAAAATTATAATACGTAGTAGTACCAGGTTCTCAACAGATTGGCTTAAATACTTATTTAACACTCTCAGCGCCATGATTTTTTTTAGAAGCGGGCTTTGTGGACGGCCGGCGGACCACATGGCGCTGAGAGTGTTAAAAACTAGTTTAATTTATATGTTATAATTATCTATGAAAGGTGCGTTGGTTATAACTTGTGGCGACCTGCCTGAGCTAGGTTAATAAAAACTTGTGTTTCAGGCCATCCGCATAATTATAAGCGATCAGCTGATTATTTTGTCCACAGTTAGTTATTATTTTTGAAATAATACTATCCTACTTATAGCACGTACTAAATACAAATAAATAAATACCAATTTAAAAACTACATCATTATTTAGGTACTTCTAGAAGTCTTTCTGTGTCTGTGTAATCAAGTTTACCCAAATATTCGCATATCTTCAGACTACAATGTTTGTAACTGGCACTATAAATATTAAGTATTCTATTGAGCTTATTATACAAGGTGTAACTTAAATAACGCACAACCTCTTAAGGGGTCATTGTACTCATCATTATGAACAACTCTTACTATAGGACCAAACCGGACATCGCGAAAAAAAATCAGCTGGTCCCTACATTTTGACGAGTTATGCGAACATAAATGTAGGGAACAGCTGATTTTTTTTTCGCGATTTCAGGTTTGGTCCCAGAGTAAAAGTTGTTCATAATGATGAGTACAATGACCCCTTAAGAGGTTGTGCGTTATTTAAGTTACACCTTGTATAAATCGGGTCCTAAAAAGACATAGAATCGGTTCACAAAGGCATGTCTAGTTTACATAATTATAATCATTAAAATCATCAATATTTACGATCTATTGATGATTTTAATGATTAAGAGAAGAAGAGAGGGGATCTAAGTTCTTATAATCCTATTAATAATAATAATAATAACAAAACTTTATTTCAGACTACAGTCCATAGTTTTGTTAATATTACATAAAATACCAATATAAAATTAGAGGGTTGAATTGATTATTTTAATGATTATAATTATGTAAATACATGCTTGTTACGGTCGCTTACTTACAAATTGCAAAAATTGTAAGAAATTTTGAATTTTACGGCTACCTAGCGCAAAGGAACACAAACCTGCCGTGCGATTCTGTAACCATCATACAGTGAAAACTTGGATGAAGTGAGCGTGGAGTGAGTCGTCAATAGTGTCAATCCCAAGCATCAGCATGACTCACAGCTCACTCTAAGCTCACTTCACCTTAGTTATCACGGTGAGATTTTTCCAGAATCGACTGGCTGAATTCAAGATTATAACTACCGCCTTAGCAGAACAATACTCAAACAGACACAACATAATCAAACATCGCTGCAGGCTCAACTCTCACTAAGTTGAGTATCGCTGAGTAACAAATCAGTAGCAACTTGCAGACCTGAAATGTGGGCTGTACACACTTGAGTTGTGACTTCTACAGCGAAATTCTGGAGTGTGTGGTGTGATATGTAAGCGGGAGCGAATTCAAGAGCTAAAATAATATTTCAGACACTACTGTCTGATTTTGAGAGGTTCGTGGCTAAATTATAACAACAGAAAGGGTTGATCTTCAAGGGTAAGCAACGCTTGCCGCCAAGTTCGGTCGCTGAATCGTTGGCTCTCCATTACATACCGAGACCGCTCGGTGCCTCGGTTGGCTCCGCTGTCATTCGCATATTTTCGAAAGTTGTTACGGGTTGTCAGAAGCTCCGGATCTACATTTTTAAAAGTGGGGTGCAGAGTACAAATTTGCTGCCCTTAAGGCAAAATTTTTCAACAAATAATATATTATCACTTTTACATACAAATGTTTCTCAATTAGAACCTGCAACCTAATTCTGTAACACTAATTACTCTCAATGTGAATCATTTTGAAGCATATTGCTAATCCACTGCTCCATATGTTCGAAAAATGTGTCTGATCAACAACGTATATAATGCAATGAATGTTGTTGAACTGTCAAAATGAAACCCATTGCTACTGTTAGTGTGTTAGGTACGCAATTATCCTGCTGTTGGCAACTAAAATACTAGCTTTGATATTATATAAAATTATCAATAGAATTAGCATAAAAAATATTAAACTTGCGTGGAGTGAGCTTTCAGTGTCATTCCAGTGATGCTAGTGATTGAGCAAGCAGACATTTACAATCATAATCGAGATTTTAAACAAAATGCTAATTCTATTGATCATTTTATATAATTTCAATGCTAGTATTTTACTTGCCAAAACACGCTATATAAGGACTACTCTAGGAAAAAAAGAAAAAACAAACAACATTGAGATTCTGACTAAGTTTCTGTTTTGCTATTTTATTTTAAAGCCCCACAAAATAGTAATGTTTTGGCAACTAAAATACTAGCTTTGAAATTATATAAAATGGTCAATAGAACTAACATAAAAAATGTTATTAAAATCTCGATTATGATTTTAAATGTATGCTCGGTCAATCCCTAGTATCAGGTGGGATGACACTGACAGCTCACTTCACGCTCACTTCACCAAAGTTATTACGGGTGAGATGGTTACAGAATCGCACTGCAATAGTTGCCCAGTGGTAACGGCAAAACTTACGAGTTGTAGGGCGTAAGTTCACGGGCACCGGGAGCGGGGTAAAAGAGGGCGCACTTCAACTCCCTAGCTTTAAAATAAAATGTAGGAGTAGAAATCTCAGAACTAAAACGAACCGAATACGCCTAATAGAATAATGGATAGATGGTTACAGAATCGGCACCTTCACTACATAGTATAAAACAAAGTCGCTTCCCGCTGTCTGTCCCTATGTATGCTTAAATCTTTAAAACTACGCAACGGATTTTGATGCGGTTTTTTTAATAGATAGAGTAATTCAAGAGAAAGGTTTATATGTATAATACATGTATAATATAGTAGAAAAACACTGATCATTTTAGAGGTTTCTAATGGGATGTCGTAAATAAATACATTTTTTTGCGCTTACATTGCAAACGCTGGCTTAACCCTACGAGATAGATCAAAATAATGTACTACAGTATTGTAAACCTTAAAAAGGTCTACAAAAAAGTCCGCGATGGCATATCTCTATCTATTAGGGATAACCCACAATAACCATTTTTATCCTATACTTTTTAAGAGAAATAATGGCTCTAAAATTATCAGTGTTACTCTACTATATTATGCATGTATTATATGCATATAAACCTTCCTCTTGAATCACTCTATCTACTAAACAAAACCGCATCAAAATCCGTTGCTTATTTTTAAAGTTCTAAGCATACATAGAGACAGACAGACAGCGGGTAGCGACTTTGTTTTATACTATGTAGTGATAGTGATCAGCATTGCACCCGTGCGAAGCCGGGGCGGGTCGCTAGTATATTATATTGTTTTAAGGTTGATTATATATTTAGCAGATTAATGCCTTTAATACTGGAGAGAATCCGCTTGCGGTTGATCGCCTACTTACTTAATGACGTAATGACCTATGTGTAGCTTGTTGTAGCTATCTGAGGAGTTTTCGGATAAACAGGAAAATGAAATCAATAAATAGAAAACATATAATATTTCTAAAGAAACTAATATTATCTATATACTATTATTATTATTATTATTATATTATATTATATTATATATAGTATAAAACAAAGTCGCTTCCCTGTCTGTCTGTCCCTATATATGCTTAGATATTTAAAACTACGCAACGGATTTTGATGCGGTTTTTTTTAATAGATAGAGTGATTCAAGAGGAAGGTTTATATGTATAATACATGCATAATATAGTAGAGAAACACTGATAATTTTAGAGGTTTCTCATGTGATGTCGTAAATAAACACATTTTTTTGCGCTTACATTGCAAACGCTGGCTGAACCCTACGAGATAGATCAAAATAATGTACTACAGTATTGTACACCTTAAAAAGATCTACAAAAAGTCCGCGATGGTATATGTATATATCTCTTAGGGATAACCCACAATAACCATTTTTTATCCTATACTTTTTACGAGAAATAATGGCTCTAAAATTATCAGTGTTTCTCCATTGCACCCGTGCGAAGCCGGGGCGGATCGCTAGTTAATAATAAAGTTGAAGAGTTTGTTTGTTTGAACACGCTAATCTCTAGAACTACCAGTCGGATTTGAAAAACTATTTGTGAATTTGACTGTCCAATTCTCGAGGAAGGTTATATTCTATTTAACGTTAAGCTAAGACCTTTAGGAGCCGAGCAAAAATAATAAGAGTCAGAAGGAACGCTTAGTGAAAAGGAAGAGATAGTAGACGGGCGATGCGGTGCGAAGGGGTGAGTCGGGGATCGAGAAATTTCATGCGAACGAAGTCGCGTGCAGAAGCTAGTAATAAGATAAAATTGTTAGCAAGTATGCTTGTAGGAGGTAAGGGAAGTAGGTTCTGCAGTGCGGTTCTGTTGACGATCACGATCATTTGTTCTGTGTCTGGGTGTAATTTTATCTATAATATTTATGTATTTAGAAATATATATGTATGTTTATCAGTTGTCTAGTACTCATAGCATAAGCCCTGCTTAGTTTGGGACTAGATGGCGTTGTGTGAAAGTTGTGGAATATATTATATTATTATATTATAATTAATTCACGGCCATAAGTCCTTTTTTCCAACTTCCACGCGGACGAAGTCACGGGCAAAAAGCTAGTAGTTTATAATTAAATAAAAAGTAAATTTCATTTTCCTGTTTGTCTCAATATATACCTAGAATTATATCGACATTTAGGTAGGTACATTAGTTTTGTTGCGTTTAATTACATATGACGTACCTTTGTTACATTGACTGTTTCAGAAGCAACACATGTCAGTTTGTATTGCCTGAAACTCTTCCTGGAAGTGCCTGACGCCAAGTTGTTCACAAATGATTTTATATTTTGAAAGTCTTCTTCTTCACCTGACGATAATAATCTTGAAAATAAAAGTTAATCAAACACGTTGAAGTGAAATTCGCTATGTCTGATGACGATACTAACGTATATGAAGACAGTGATGATGACGACGAAGATTTGGGTACAATATTAAAAGTTAACAAGAAAGTACAAATCTGTCAGTTGGTGGTGACACTAGTGACGTCGGTGTACGGAGTAACATCATGGTGCATCATGAAGAAGTTCCGCAATTTTAGAAACTATGTGTTTCTAAATGTAATTTTAACAATCTTTTTACAAAATAACATTAGTACGCTTGGTGATACCGTATAGCTATACTGCCTGGGTTATAAACTGTTTAGAATGTCTACAACTTTACTTAGCATCTGTAAAGAACCATTGGTTGTTGGTTGTATCAATCAACTCAGCCTATCGCAGTCCACTGCTGGACATAGGCCTCTCCCAGACTGCGCCACAACACCCTGTCCTCCGCCTTCCGCATCCAGTCCACCCCAGCCACCTTCTTTAGGTCGTCCGTCCATCTAGCTGGGGGGCGTCCCACACTACGCTTGCCGATACGCGGTCTCCACTCCAGGACTCGTCTGCTCCACCGGCCATCGGCCCTTCGACAGACATGGCCAGCCCACTGCCACTTCAGTTGGTTGTATGTCATATGTTTTATGTGGATTTTGTAAAAGTTTTCGATGGACATATTAAAAAAAGATACTTAAAAAGCAACCTGTTTGCCTGGGGTGTGTCTTTAGTAACAACCACAATTTTCCTCTTAATGTTTTATTATTGTTTCCATATCGAATATTGTTATGAGCTAATGATGCAATATTTTACTGGAATTTTAGTCTTCTACAAGGGTAGTTCAATTTTAGCGTTGATAGCTAACTGTTGTTTATATATCATAATTGTAGTTTCAGTTTGTCGCAGTTTCAACACGAGCACAAATACAGCTACTAAGAATTGGCGTCGCTTGTACATCGCCACTTTGATATTTATATTAAGCGACGTCATTATGTTGTCTGAATGTGTTTTAAGTATATTTGATATAGTTTATTTGACCCAAATAATGCAAATTGTAGACATTTTTTTAATGAACTTTAATGGATTTGTATTATCCATCTTTTTAATCGTTGTAAAGAGTAACCGAGAAGTATGGTACGAATATTGTGTAAATAAATTTAAACAAAGGTCGTTAGCAGCAAGGCATAGGACTCACCATATCAACATGGATGATATAAATAATTGTAGTCCTGCTCATCAGCAGGATTTCTTGATGTATAATTGCTAAACATATGTAATCAGTTATAGTTGGTTGGACTAAATCACCAAAATAGTACCTACCTGCCCGGTGTTTTATAGATACCTATATAGATGTATAAAATTAAGCATATTGTTTCCAAGACCCCTCCGTGCCTCGGAAAACACTTTAAGCCGTTGATCCCGGCTGTCATTCTTGGATCTTTGACAGTCGTTACGGGTCGTCAGTAGCCCGAAAGTCTGACAACCATTCTTACCAAGGGTTATTGTATTACCCAGTAACTGGGTTGTGCAGGTCAGATAGGCAGTCGCTCCACGTAAAATACTGGTATTCAGCTGCATCCGGTTAGACTGGAAGCCGACCCGAACATAGTTGGGAAAAGGCTAGGCTGTCAGTCTTCCGCCGTATACAACTCTTATACATAATTTTATTTGTTTGATCACTAATTTGTGTTAAGCCTATTATTAATTATTTGTGTTAAGCTAATTTGTATTAACTACACCTACTGCAACAATATATACCCACTTATTGTAAAACTATCTTAGAAATAAACTATATTTAGGTATCAACTTATAATAATTTTTTAATTTTGATATTATATTAATTCAAAACCTTCCTAGTTCGCATTCATTAGAAGAATGGAGTTACAATCTTCCAGTAGATAAGCAGTACTAAATGTAAGGGAAAATGCTTAGCAAATTAACACCCCACATTAATTTGCCTAGGCTCCTACAGATAGGCGTGACTCCGTTAGAACAATTTCCCCATGTAGTTTTACATAGAAATTGTTCCACTCAAGTCGCTTCGCGACGTCGAGTTTCGCCTGTCTGTAGAAGCCTTTATCTTATAGTCATTTCTGAAAATAAATCACAACTGTCAAAGGATGAGAGTGGGACTGGGTCACACATAAGGATGCATCCAGATGGGCCAATGTCGTCACACAGTGGGTGTCCGAAGACGGGCGTCATCACCGACGCAGGCCTAAAAAATGTAGTCGTCGATTGCGGCTGCCGCCAACTAGTGTTGACGTCAGCAGTTGTCTCTGCCGTTGGCAACGTGCCGCTCGTGTATCATCACCTGCCTAGCCTTTTCCCAACTATCTTGGGATCGGCTTCCAGTCTAACCGGATGCAGCTGAATACCGCCGCCCATACGTATGCCGCTCGTTTATATGAGAACTTAAATCGCTTCTGCTATAAGTTTGGAACGCCTCCGCTAGTCAGACCGCAAGAAGTTGCATTCCACCGCAAGCTAACTGAACATGCCGCAAATAAAACTACGATAACAAGGAACACTGGAAGTGTATCTCATGGAATGGTGGCAATGTCATATACGTGTTATTATTTCCAAGGAAGATAAAACAGGACCATCTGTATAACAGTGAGGTTTTAAGAAATGGAAAAATTTCTATCATACTAATATTTTTATCTCCATCACGAATAGTCAGAAAAGAGCACAGGGTGAAGTCCTGTTCCTTAGATGTAAGTAGTAAAAGTAATAGAATTTGTTACTGATGTAACAAAGCGAAAATACAGTTATTTCTATGAAGTCAGCTAAAAATGAATCCAACAAATCTATCCAGAAGAAAAATCCAGAACTTAGATTGAATCTTGCATGATTGCAGAAACTAATTTTTACGTTGTTGAAGCTAGTACTTAGTTCTGGGCAATTCTTCTTAGGTTTTATACGAGCCGACATTTATTTTCAAGAAGTACTTACTTTACCCGAGGCGCGGCAAGCGAATTAAAAATGCATTTGAGTCGTTTACCTCCACTTCTCTTGAGGGAACATAGGGGCGATGATTGCGGTGGGAACATCAGTTTTTTTTTTCAAGGTCATTTTCGTAAAACAGATTGTAGAATCCTGTTGATTCCGTATTTAATTTGATTTTTTCACTACACATCACTACCGCCCTGACCGTTGCTCGAGCCAGCCCGCGCCGCTGCGCCTATAACTTTAAATTCGCCCCAAAAATATCTGTTCCATGCTGTCCCTTGCTGCCCTCCCGCAACGACGCCCTAAACCGAGGTGCGTTCCCCACAGGGGGTACCCTTAGTGTGTTGTCGCTTAGTTTTCAAGTTTTTTAAGCCCTGGCTGGATACTTTAAATTATTGAGCAAGCAGCAGCCGGTAAAAGCAGAAGACAAATTCCTAGGTTGACCTGCGAGACGTCATTTACAAAAAAAATACACATCATTAGAAGACGAGTCCAGACGGTCGATTCTGTAAAAATCTCACCGTGAAATGATAAGTGAAGTGAGCACTTAATAGTGTTAATCCCTAGCGAATGACAGCTCACTCCACGCTCACTTCACCCAAGCTTTCACGGTGAGATGATTACAGAATCGCACGGCTGGAGTGGAGACCGTGTATCGGTAAGTGTAGTGTGGGACGCCCCCTAGCTATGGCCCAAAGACCATAAGAAAGTGGCTGGGACAAACTGGATGCGGAAAGCGGAGGATAGGGTGTTGTGGCGCAGACCGGGAGAGGCCTATGTCCAGCAGTGGACTGCGATAGGCTGAGTTGATTGATTGATAACACTGGCTCACTATCACACTAACCAAGCCGCTCGTGCAAGGTCACTTCACTTTCAAACTTTTTCCCGCCATTCTTGGTGACTGACAGATGACATTAGTGACAGCAGCTGCAGGCCCCGTCACTATAAAAAATAGTGAGGTCGTTTTTTGTACAGACGCCAGCACATCAAGCTACCTGAAACTGTCAAATATTCCCAATCAATTTTTAACCTAATACTTTAGCGATAAAGTTGAAAATTTATTGAAGAAATTTGATAGATGGTAGTAGCTTGATGTGCTGGCGTCTGTACGTAGGTACTTTCACCTATGCATTATTCCTGTCACTGCCGCACAACTGTCAAACTACAAGTGCAAGATAGAGATGGGAACATGTCTAAGTCAAAGCACGAACTAATCCACTTTTATAGATCTCGGCCTTAAACAAAAGTACATGAAATTAAAAGTGGGGTAATAAATTAACAAGTCAAATCTAGTTTGGTTTTTGTACGCAAGATTTCATAAGCCGGGTCAGATTATGCCCAGGGACCACCATATCTAAATCCATTCAGCTGTTAAGGCGTGAAAAAGTAACAGACAAATAGACAGACACACCGACAAAGTTACTTTCGTATTTATAATATGAAGTATGGATGGCATAGATTTCTTCCTTTTATAAACAAAAATGATAAACTAAAATCAAACCAAAATCCTAGAATCCTAGAATTTGGAGAAATACGAGTACAATTCCGTATGTTTCCACAGAGCACGAGAGCACGAGAAGAAAACAGAGCGTAAAACTAAGTTGTGCTATCAATTACGTCACTGCACGAGACGAAATAATTCCCAGCTTCATTTGCAAACTACAACTTACAGTTTTATACCTATATAGAAATAGTGAGTACTTGGTTGTTAAGTAAGTGAATAAAACATTTTAAAACCTCAATAAAAACAAAATGTACAAAAAAAAAATATACACTCCGCGCAACTTGAATAAGACCAATATAAATTACAACCATAACATACTTATTTATAAGAATAATTGCATCAAATTAACGCTAAACGGTTTCTTTTTACACGCTGTGTAGATTATTGCATTTTGTTATGCAACATGAAACATAGTCGCGCCCTTGGGTAATTTAGTGCCCAATAGCAGTGCGCCACTTGATTACGACCAGTAGCATTTTGCTGCCTGTACAGCGAAGAAGTGCAAGTGTCTATCATCTAAGTGACTTATTATACTCAAACAATTGAAATGTAGTAGTGTCAAGTAGTGGTTTTTTTGTAAAATGGGTAAGAAAGTATTTAACATCAGAAAAACAAGGCAAAATAAAAATTTTGCATGAAGAAGGATATTCACACAGAACTATTGCAAGACGGATTGGACGATCACATCAGGTAGTGAGTAAATTTCTCGAAAAACCTGAAAATTACGGGAAACGTTTTAAAGGGCGCATAAAATTTACTGCCACGGAAAGGGAACGTCATGCGATATTACGTGAAGCATCGAATTCAACTTTGACAGCAAGGCAAATAGCAATTAACGTCGGAAGTAAAGCCTCATTAAGAACAGTTTAGAAGATATTACAACACTGTCCACATTTAAAACGTCAAAAGATATAAATGAAGACCGAGATATATAAGTGAACGTCTTATATTTGCTCGTGAAAAGATGCACTGGAAAACTGAGTGGTATAAAGTTATTTTTAACGACGAAAAAAAAAATTAATCTCGATGGCCCTGACGGCTTCTCTTATTATTTTCATGATTTGCGAAAAAATTAACTCATTTTGTTACGACGACGTAAAGATTTAGGTTCAATAACTGTATGGGCAGCTATGTCATACCATGGGGCGATTGATTTAGTTTTCCTGGAAGGTAGACAGACAGCTAAATCATATGTTGAACTGCAGGTAAAGAAAAACATAAGTTTGTGAATGTCTGTAGGGGTCAAGATTTTATTTTCCAGCATGATAATGTGAGTAGCCATAAGGCCCACATTGCACAGTTATGGTTAAAAAAAAATCAGATCAATGATCTGCAGTGGCCCTCAAACTCGCCTGACCTTAATATTGTGGAAAATGTTTAGCGATGGCTTTCTCGTCAGGTGTACGCAAATTCAAGGCAATATAATAACTCAAAAGAGTTAGGGAAAGCGTTACAGCAAACATGGAATAATATTTCTGTCGAATACCTAAAATCTCTGTATACTTCAATACACTCCAGAATCTTTGAACTAACTAGTAAGAATGGCAAGAATACTAGTTATTAATCATTAAATTAAACTTCTGCTACAAAAAATAATATGTGTTTTCTTCACTGGTCTTATTCAAGTGGCGCGGTACAAGAAGCATACTCTTGTTACATGCATACAGTTTTCACTGTACATCCCAGAGGGCAATGTAATTGATCAGATTTAGTTACTTATCTTGTAACAATATCATACACGGGTTTTAAAAGCTGTTAACACATTGCTTTATCAAACCAGAGCCAATGATGTGTGTGGTCTAATTCATGTTGCGGGGAGTGTATATATATTGGCCCTTTCAGTTTAATATAAGTTGTGGGCAATATTTTGATCCAAGCGTCCTCGCGTCAGGGGACGGCTAATCACGGCTCACCCCTCTGTTTTTGTCCGGGGTTAAAAAGACATTAACTCCGAATACACAGAAAGTCTGACCACCAATTTTACTAAGGGTTACCATTTAATCCAGTAGTTACTGGATTAAATGGTTGTGGATTTCAGAAAGTCAGTCATTCCCGATATCCTACTTGAAATAGTTCAAGTAGGATATCGGGACAACCCTATCCGTCATTATTCGCTCCGATTTCCGGCAGCCATTATCTTATTACATTATAATAGTGTGTTCTCTGTGCTAGCGTTAAACTTTAAAGTGCTTGATAATTAATTCGTCTTTCATTGTGATCACCCACCAAATCACACCTGCTGGGTAATTGCGTAACACACTATCAGTAGCAATGGGTTTCATTTTGACGGTTCAACAACATTAATTGCGTTATTTACGTTTTTTTGAGCAGACACATTTTTCGAACATATTGAGCAATGGATTAACAGTATGCTTCGCAATTAGGGTGCTTGTATCCAGCAACCTCACTCCATGTAAAATACTGGTATTCAGCTGCATCAGGTTAGACAGGAAGCTGACCCAAACATAGTTGGGAAAAAGCTTGGTAGAATATGATAATGATGACACACAAAGAAGAGAAGAGAATTCCAGTTCTAAAAAATTCAAGAATTCGTATTATGAAAATGTTAAAATATGACTTTCAAAATTTCAATTGAATAACTTCTCAATATGACCAAACCGTCTACGGATCCATCAGCCGTCTGTAATAGGTACGATTGAATGCGTGTATTGGCTGGACGTGCCACTCATATATACAACGTGTAACGTTAAATGCGCAAAACCTGAAAATAGTTTGATCATAATAACGAGCAGAATCCATTGAACCACTTTTAACATAGGTCACATTTTTCAAAAAAATGTTCATTAAAAACGTTGCCGCGTCTATTTATTAATAGGTCAAGCAAGCCAATGTCAGCGCGGCGCAGCGGCCCGGTGACGACTCCTCCCTCGATAAAGCGTCGTCGCAGACGCAAGAAACGCCCAGAATGGCCAGTAAAACTAAAACAGCACATAAGACCTTTACAATTTTTTTAATGACTGGTTTTCTCTCTGGAATAGGTCAATTGAAATAAAAATCAGTTGGGGTGTCTGAGGTTTTGCGCATTTAACGTTACACGTTGTATATGTGTGCTTCTTTCCTCAAAATACAATTTCAGACGCTAATCTAAATGCTACTTACATGGCCACTCTACCGCATTGGATCGCAGATCTGTAATGGTAGTGTAGGTAAGATTTACGTAATTAAATAAATAAATGATCTGCCGTGCGATTCTGTAACCGTCTCACCGTGAAAACTTGGGTGAAGTGAGCGTGGAGTGAGCTGTCATCATTAGGGTTTAACACTATTGACACTGCTCACTTCACTTATGATTTCACGGTGAGATTTCTACAGAATCGAGCGGCTGACCAAGATGTCTGAGCTTTATAACAGTCCTCTGCTTTGGTTTTGGTGTTTCGTCTCAGAATTGTCGGATAGGAAACACCGTCCTCATCTAGTTTTTTTTTTTTTTTTTAATATTAACTAGCGACCCGCCCCGGCTTCGCACGGGTGCAATGGAGAAACACTGATAATTTTAGAGCCATTATTTCTCGTAAAAAGTATAGGATAAAAAATGGTTATTGTGGGTTATCCCTAAGAGATAGACATATACCATGGCGGATTTTTTTGTAGACCTTTTTAAGGTGTACAATACTGTAGTACATTATTTTGATCTATCTCGAATGGTTCGGCCAGCGTTTACAATGTAAGCGCAAAATAATGTGTTTATTTACGACATCACATTAGAAACCTCTAAAATTATCAGTGTTTTTGTAATATATTATGCATGTATTATACATATAAACCTTTCTCTTGAATCACTCTATCTATTAAAAAAAACCGCATCAAAATCCGTTGCCTAGTTTTAAAGATCTAAGCATATATAGGGACAGACAGACAGGGAAGTGACTTTGTTTTATACTATGTAGTGATGACGAGTAAAAGTGTTTGTAAAAACCTACTTTCAGAACTAAAATAATTTATCATTTTTCCGTCTGTACTTACTTATTTTTTTTAAATAAAACATGCGGTGCTGTGCGGGCGCTACTGCGGCTGTGAAAAACCTCAAGCGGCGAAAGTATCGGTAGTTATACTTTCGACCTGTTTTGAGTTGAAACCATAAATAAGGCCGTGGGTTCCGAGTGCTCATGGTTTATTCAATGAAATCTCCAAACGGCTGGTTGGCACTTCCCGTGACCCAAGGACTGGTTTTAACCTTGGCCAGAGGCTAAGCATTGCCATACAACGTGGTAATCAACTTTGAACCTTATACTTTAGCGATAAAGTGGAAAATCTATTAAAGAAATTTGACAGATTGTAGTAGCTTGATGTGCTGGCGTAAAAAAATTTCTCCGCGTAGCTGTCGATCGCTGTCGCCGATCGCTGTCGACTGGTAATGTACAGACGCCAGCACATCAAGCTACTAAAATCTCTCAAATGTGTTTACTAGATTTTCAACTTTATAATTGATGCATAAGGTTCAAAGTTGATTGGGAAAATTTGACAGTTTCGGGTAGCTTGATGTGCTGGTCTGTACGTCTGTACATTACCAGTCGACAGTCACGCGGAGGAATTTTTTGACGCCATATTTTAGTTAAGTTAGGTTATTATATTTTATTTCAATAGTTTTTATATAAAACATTGGGTAAACTTTCAATGTCTTACTAATAACAGCCTTTTCACTTTGCAGACAATCCGATCCATTGCTCCGTATCTTGTCTAAACGCCTCAACTAACCGGAGATGCTGCAATCTCCTAGCGATATTGGATATCTATCGACTATGATCAGGAATTAATGGTTGTCCCGCCATAACTTTTGATAAGATTAGACGTTGAATAATGCAGTTTGAAGTGATATATCAGCTTCTAAAATTCTGCTGCAACATAGGATTTTGTACATTTTGATCTTTGTTTGACGTTCGATTCGGTGGGATGCCGTAGTTTGTCACTTAACCCAGGTCCGCACGAGCGCGTTTTTCCCGCGGTTTTTTTTTGCGCACGGGTTTTGAGAAGAGTTGAAAATCGATCAGTGTTTTTTTAACGCGCTGGGATGTGCTCTGTTGAATTCTCAACGCTCGGTTTGAGAGAGCGCGATAAAATCCCGCCGCGATATTTTTACGTCCGTGCGAACGTGGGCCTCACTTACACTGTTCGATATTTAATTTAAGAAGAAATAGAAAGAAAGTACATTTATTTAATATAGTAATTGCCTGTTACATACCATTAGTTGAAGCAAAAATCAAAGTTGCACCGTCTAAACAATGTTTAGATAATGCAAGTCATTTTTAAATTTTATTGTAAGCCACCGGAAAGAAACTTGAATCGTGCAAATGGGACTTCATTGTTATTCACAATAGATTTAATTGTATAGCTATATATATTTATTTATATATTTATTTTATATATAATTTAATTTTAATTGTATAGCTGCAGCTAAGTTTAATAGTCGTTATTTTAATGTAAGTATTATCATTTCTGAATTATTTTTTTTATTTTTATCGTTTATAGTACGGACGCTTTTAACGTGCACGTCTTTCTACATCGTTCTCACATGTAACATTTCAACTTGAATGTAACCAAAATTTTATAACCATTTTTATGATTTAAAAGAGTGTCCGTGGAGTTTCTTGCCCGTTCTTCTCCACACGCATTGGAATGGGCAACTAGCTTCATCTTTCTGACTGACCGACCCCTTGACAATTCAAAAGTGCCTGTAATTGGTTTACTTGAAATAAATGCTTTGAGTTTGAGTTTTTGAGTTGAGTCGTTTTTTGCTTTGTTAAATCGAAATTGGCTCCAAAAGTATACCAAGTAATTAAAAGTAACAATAAATTCGGTTTCATATAATATTTTTTCATATTTGGTCTCTGGGCTTCGCCCGCGTTGATTTCGGAACGGGAATAAATTCAGTGTTCATTTAGGCTATAAGCTATCTGTGTGCCAAACATCCATATTCATTCAGCTGTTTTTTGCTTGATTAAACAAACATCCAAATATCCTCTCATTATATTTTTAATTTTCTCATTTCATGGTAGGATATTTCTAAAGAATTAAGATTATTCTTTAAAATAAACACGAATATTGTCATGACGTAGACAAATAAATCGGAACTCTAACGTGATAAAATCAGTCATATTTTTTATCATGTTTTCAGATTAGCAAGCGATCTCTAGATAGACTCGTCTCCAGCGTGACATTTATAAGATTTCTTTTACCGTAATAAAGTTGTAGGTATTGTCATTGGAACTTGAAACCATAAAAATATTTGTGACATTTTGTACGAAACTTAGGTACTAGCGACCTATACATCGTTTTTTCTCATATCATTGTTTCGGGGCTACCCAACAGACTCACGAGATCTCAGACAGCTCTGTTCAAGTTTGAAAATTCTCAATTTAACCCGAAAAAAGTAAAATAAACCGTGGACACCAAATAAACCGCAGTTTCGCTAAGGACCTAACTACAACTTCATGTAAGGTTTAACAGCCGCGGATGGACCTTCGCCTGGTCGAGTATATTTCTCCAACGTGACCTATTTCTGGAACTTTGCTTTCAAATTTCGTACTCCAACAGGACTTAAATCTTGTTCTACGCCATCCAACCATCTGAGCTTCCACCTTGACTTCTCCGGCCTGCTGGTTTACTAACAAGTAAACGTTTGTGTACTCTGGTTGAGTCTATTCTTGCTACATGTCCTGCCCAATGAAGAATTCCTATTTCCATGGTTTGACTACATGTGAGAAGTGGTGGCCTAATTGACTTACGAGTTATTATAGGTCGCGGGTTTACTTACCACCCTTACCGCCTTAGCCACTTTACTTTGTGTAAATTATTTCATCACAACTGCTCTCAAAACAGTAAAAGAAAACGTGTGGAAACCGGCATGTCCTAGAACTAAAAATTCGAAGACAATTGTCATCTACCAACCTGCACTGGGCCCGCGTGGTGGATTACAGCCCACTCCCTCTCGCCAAAACGAGGCCTGTGAACCAGCAGTGGGAACATTGTAGGCTGATTATGCTTACTACATATACTTACATGTTTATCTACAATTCACCCCCATATCTCACTCACACTATCTTCCAAAAGCGAGCCGATTGTCACTTTTTTTGTTCGATTCCAATTTTATTCCACAACGAACACGCTGGCCGAAAATCGATTCCCGCTTTTGTTTTGTTTTTGCCGATTCGTTGTTTTTGTGGTGCATTCGTTGGAGTGACCCAAACGATGGAAACGGCACAGGCCTGTATGTTCCGTCAACATTTAAATGTATAATACCACGCTTTGTTCAGGTTTGGAGAGCAGTGGCGATGGGCGCGCCTTACGAGTTGTAGGTTTCAACCCAGCAGGCACTTTACTCTCTGTAAATTATCCACTATTAACCACTGCTCCCAAAACGATGAAGGAAAACATCGTAATGTCCTAGAACCAAAAATTCGAAGAGATGTGACATACTCGCACCGGGCCCGCGTGGTGGGTTATGCCCCACTCTTTCTCACAGAGGAGGCCTGTGTCCCAGAAGTGGGAACATTATAGACTGATTATTATGCTTGTTCAGGTTTATTTGAAAAACAATACAGTTTTTATGAAACAAACCATAATTTATGTATTCATTTTTATTTATTTATTTATAAAAAAATACCTAAATAACACCTTAACAGCTATAACGCCAAGGCGATGTTACTACCACAAAGAAACACATTATGTACAGACGCCAGCACATCAAGCTACCCGAAACTGTCAGATTTTCCCAATCAACTTTGAACCTTATGCTTCAGCGATAAAGTTGAAAATCTATTAAAGAAATCTGACAGATTGTAGTAGCTTGATGTGCTGGCGTCTGTACATCTAACTCATATTGACTGTTCAAAAATAAAATACAAAATACAATAAATAATACAATTAAAAAAAAATACAATCTTACAATTAAAAATACAAATAAAATACAATTACAAATACCATTAAAAATACAATTCAGGATTTTTTCTCCACATTTTCAATGCACTTCAATGGTTCTCCTAATTTCATCATCTTCCTGTCCTCGTCCCATGTTACTTGGGGGCGGAGTAACACGTTTTCTTCTTCCATTCTCCATTTTCAACCACCATGCTACCATTCAATCCCTTTTCTTTCATCTCATTCCTCACACAATCTATCCGTCTTCTCTTTGGTGCGCAGCCATCTATCGGCCAGTATCAACATCGCCCGCAAATCAATGTCACGCTCCAATCGTAATTACAATAGTGTTTGTAACATTAATTGTTATCAGGACCGATAGATGGCACTTTTTATTTGAGTTCAAAAGTTAGATCGCGGTGTCGAGATTCTCCGCCGATTCTATACAAGGTGTAACTTAAATAACGCACAACCTCTTAAGGGGTCATTGTACTCATCATTATGAACAACTTTTACTATGGGACCAAACCGGAAACCGAGAAAAATAAATCAGCTGTTCCCTACATTTTGACCAGTTATGCGAACATAAATGTAGGGAACAGCTGATTTTTTTTTCGCGATTTTAGGTTTGGTCCCATAGTAAAAGTTGTTCATAATGATGAGTACAATGACTCCTTAAGAGGTTGTGCGTTATTTAAGTTACACCTTGTATAATTATCATGCATGTAATAAGACTCATAGTGGAACACTTATGTAATGTAACCAAAGAGGTGGAATATCATATAGTAAATGGTACCCTAAATTTCATTTTTGAAGTCAGACAATGAGAACGTAGGGAACCAGATAGGGAGTTGTGACCCTCACGAAGCCCGGGTGTTCGCATGACCTATTCTTCAGCATCAAATTATAGCAGGTCGCAAGGTAAGCGAGCAACCCCAAAAACACTCACGAAGCCCGAGGGTTCAATTCTGGTCTTCCTCTCCCTCTCCATCCATCAACATTTTCGTTCATCACTCTTCTAGTCAAATGTGTTTCGTCCCTCCTCCTTTCATGTCCACACCATGACAAACGATTCCCTTTCAGCCCAGTCACTGGCCACACTTTGAAACTCGCAGCTAATATACTCATTTCTTGGTTACCTAGATTGAAACAAACTACAACTAAGTTCCCTGAAAGTTTGTTTCGGTATATTCCAAGAATCCCTCTAGGAAACAAAATATACACAGTTGTGTGTTTATAAACGTTTTCCGTCTTATTACAAAACCAGCTTGTGTGCTTGTATTCAGCTGCGGGTATGTCGAAAAATATCCCACGGGAACGTTCTTATATCCTACGGTAAACCATTGAACAGCCGTGCGCCTTCAACCAATATTGATTTTTTTTTCCATAATAATTAGTGCGAACGTGCACTGGTTTTAACTGGATTGTGTTTATTCCTTACGTTGTATGTTATATTTTTCATAAAGTACCTGAAATCGCGAAAAATAAAATCAGCTGTTGCCTACATTTTGACGAGTTATGCGGACATAATAATGTAGGGAACAGCTGATTTTTTTTTCGCGATTTTACATTTGGTCTCATAGTAAAAGTTGTTCATAATGATGAGTACAATGACCCCCTTATCAGGTTTTGCGTTATTTAAGTTACACCTTGTATATTCAGATATCTAGATAACTAGTAGGATATCTATATATCTATCTAATAGCATATCTATATATTCAGTAAGTAGTGTCGTTGATTGCACAAAGTTTGCCTAGCGTACAGTCAACCACTTCAGTGGCATCACTTGCACTAATAAAATTACCGTTAGGGGAAAGTGGGGCAGATTCATACAAGGGGCACCGTCATACACTAGATATATCTGATGTTAGGATGTTATCTCAACAGAATGACTTTTGCGTGTATGCGTAGCTTACTTATGTGTGTGACTGCTCACGAAGTTTGAAAGCAGTCGGTGTGAAACGCGCGTCGGTGTGACATGGAACGTGATTCGGCTTGGCGTAAGTAATTTTATAGCCCCACTTTTAACGTCTTTTTTTTAATAAAAACTACTCTCTAGATTATTCAGTTCTATTTTATTTAAAAGATAATAGGGTCAAGTTTGTAAATTAATCTGTGAATAATTTTATATATGCTTGCCTTTTTTCTAGCAATATTTTGATTTCATTTTCTTGTGATGGGGTAGGTTCATACAGAAGTGTACGGGGCACATTCACACTGTATGAATGTGCCCCATTTTTTTATTTTAGTTTGTAAAATTGAAGTTATACCATACATTTTTTTTTGCAGAACGATTGTGGTCAGAAATTACAAGAAAAAGGGAACTAGGAGTGGAGAGGTGGACGAAGAAGCAATGTTAAAAGCTATCGAAGAAGTTTTGGAAAATAAACTCTCTTTTCGGAAATCAGCAGCCAAATATGGAGTTAATGCACAAACACTACAAAGCCGTATCAAAAAATTACGCAAAACACAAGATCTTGGTAGAGAAACTCGTGTATTTGAATCTAAATTTGCATCGCAGCAAGTTTTTACAAAAACAGAAGACGATCTTTTGCATAAATATATCTTAGAGTGTTCTAAGATGCACTATAGACTGACATGTGTTGATTATTGATACTACTACTAAATAAGAACCAAACAATAGGATGGAGAATATATTTAAATAGTGATGTGACTGATCAGAAAGACTGTTAGGTTAAGTTGGTTCACTCGGTGCCATAAAAAGAAAAACTAACTATATTTGTTATTCTTTTTTATAATATGATTAAGTATTATTTGGTCATAGAGATTAATATTGCTTTTGTTTTTATGAACGTTATGTTTTGATACTTTGATTTTGATAAATAAATAAACATTTCATACACAACTTGTGTATTTTGTTTACATGTATGAATCTGCCCCATAGCCTGTATGAAAGTGCCCCGCATGTGGGGTACATTCATACATTTTTAATTTTTTCTTGAAAGTGTTACAAAAAGCCGTACTAGTGTATTTACACAAATTTCATGTTTTTGATATAAAGTCAGATAGTAAGACTATTGATTTTTGATGAATCGATATAGATATCGATACCCTAGAGCATTCTATAAGACGAAATATAAAAACTGTATGAAGCTGCCCCACCTTCCCCTACTGCTATAATGCAGCTAAGCGCTGTCAATGTCATGTTGTCATCGCTTAAGTGCGGCTGACTTTACTTAGATACTTTAGGAAAGTCTCTCGTGGAGCACCTGGTACTCCGATTTTTCTTACGAAGTGCCTTTATTTGTTGTTTAGTTGAATGAACATTTTAATGATGATATAATTGTGTCATTTTAATTAGAACAACCGATCGATTCTGTAAAAATCTCACCGTGAAATCATAAGTGAAGTGAGCACTTAATAGTGTTAATCCCTAGCGTACGACAGCTCAATCCACGCTTACTTCACCCAAGCTTTCACGGTGAGATGGTGACAGAATCGCACGGCAGGATTTCTTTTTAAGGACAACGGTCTTGTGCGTCGCTCCGGAAAACTGGAATTTACTACTAGCAATTATTTTAGGGCTGATTTTTCAATCGTCTGGTAACTTTGTTCGAGGAATAATTTTGGAATTTTTGACAGATATTTCACACAAAAACTGTCAAACGTCAATATTATTCCTCGAATAAAAGTAATCTGGCGATGGATAAATCAGCTCTTAAATAATAAATAGTTATCTACAGTTCGTTTTTTAATCCCAGAGACTAATCTGACAAATTTAAGTCTGTTCGGGTCAATCACCGAACAATAATAAACATGTCAACGCAATTGCGACACCGCGCTCTATGCCTTGAATATTTTATGTATTACCTGAGTAAAACAGTCAGTACGATATCGGATAGCATACCGAGCGCGACTCAACCTCATCTCTTTCACCTCATTAGTTTTAATAGCTATCCCATTTGTATTAATTACTGAAATATCGTTATAGTATATCGTTATAATAGTTATCTTTATAATCTTTAATCTTAGTTTATCTTGATGTTCCCCAACCCCGAACAAAGTCTTTTTTGCGTTTTTTTTTTTTTTTAATATAGAAGTGTGACATTACACCTGTCAGACTAGTCTCTGGGATTAAAAAACGAACATTACTTTTTTTAATTTTTTTTGCCTAGTAAGCAGGCTCACTCTTGACCTCAATCTCGCCTGATGAAAAATGATGGATGAAGTCTACCACAGAAAGAGCGTGCACTTACGCTTTTAGAATAGGATCGGGTTAAAAAAATAAAATATCAAACATAGTACTTAACAAACACTTTATTTTAACAATAATTATTATCAAAATAACATAATTAACTGTAACGACTGTCGGCGTGCTTTCTCAGGTACAACTAACATTTAATATTGAATGTCATAACTTTAAGAAACATTAAAAGCTGTAAAAAAATCTTTCGGTGCGCGGCAAAATCAGAACTAGCGCCGCCATCTTGTTATTTTGATGCATTCCACAAAACAATTTGCACAAATGTTTACCAACAGCGCCCCCCTGTCAACGTCATTCAAGCGCCAAAAGATCTTTTTAGCACTCTATCTTTCTTTTTTTTGTATATCTCTTTCTCACATAGTAAAAGTATACCTTTCGATATAAATCGCCAGGGTATCGTGGAAGACTCAGGTAATCTGCACTAATAAAACATTGGTTTAAAGACAGGAAAGAAAGAAAGAAAATAAATTTATTTGACCCAGGTTTCCACCATTTTTTGTTAGTTTTTCCCTATGATTTGTATTAAACGATCACCTTCTAGAAGCCGTTTGTATGTAAGTACTCAAAGGTTTTCACGATTATATTTACTGTCGCTTCGACTTTATTTTTTTATGGAATAACCGCTGGTTCATGTTCACAGAACATTTGTCGAGTTAAGATAATTTTAGAGTATACATCGGAACTCGGAAGGTACTTTTGCTCGTATAATTATTTCCAGTAGATGCCATGTCCTGTTTCTGCAATTTAATTTGATTGATATTTTGGTTTTGCAGTATTATGAAGGAAACAAAAAGTAAACATTAGTTCTTAACCTTTAATTATGTTATTTGTTTTTGTAACCTACATAATTCAAAACAATTCGTCTCTTAACTGAACCCTCTCGTGGAGTTCTATCCGCGGGATGTTTGACTTTTCGTTTTTAAATATATTATGCTTTAAAAGTTATGACATTCATTCATCTACGAAATAAGATACATCCACATTTAGTATCTATATATAGTAGCTAGAGAGAATGAATTTAGTCTAGAGATAAATATGTCAGAAAATAAACGCATATACGAAGTTCTAATGCGCAGTCGGCTAAGTTTAATAAAGGGTTGTTATTTTTTTTTTACCAAAAATATAACAGTTTATTATTGGAAAAAAAAACAAGTATTTCGTATTTTTGTACCGATTTATAACAAAAATGCCGTAAGAAAACCCCATTTAATGAACATTAAGTATGTTCAAGTATTTGCAAATGAGACGAAAATTAATATAATCTTTGCCGACCGCGCATTGGGCCCAGTAAAGCATAATAGGCCAGTAACTATCTTTAGGAACCATAAATTAGAAATAATACATTAATAAGAATTACGAAGAGATTTGACCTAGGTATCATATTATAACTTAATTAAATATAGATAGTATTTCTGAGCATTAATTTTGTCCCTTTGCACCAAAAACGTATCGAATCAAATTAGTCACGGTTTTGTAAAAAGTTACACAATATTATAAGAATTTACTTTCCAAGTAAAAAAACAATTTATCATATTCCATGTTTACAGATTAAAATAAGCCGATGGTTTTTCAGCTTACGTTAAAGCATTGCCTTTAAAGCATTTGTATCAAGGTTTTTTGTGTTACAGCAAAGTCGTTAGATCGCTGAATCATATGTCACAAATAAAATAACCTGCAAATATTATTTCGGTGCAACGGATAACACAAATGAAAGCATAATTTCATAGAAAAAAGCTGAAATATTAACACAATTATACAGGATTAATAGATGTATCTCTACTTAAACCATTTTTATTATACTGTGGCATATTTTACACTGCTACTTTATAATTTATACATCTTTTTTTCGGATAATTTTAATATCATAATTTTTCATTACATTATCTCAATTTCAAACAATTAGTATACATAATCTATCAAACATGAAGATATATTAAATGTAATGGCATCTTTATACAACGTGTAACGTTAAATGCGCAAAACCTGAAAATAGTTTGATCAGAATAACGAGCAGAATTAATTGAACCACTTTTTAATATAGGTCACATTGTTCAAAAAAATCTTCATTAAAAATGTTGCCGTGTCTATTTATTAATAGGTCAAGCAAGCCAATGTCAGCGCGGCGCAGCGGCCCGGTGACGACTCCTCCCCCGATAAAGCGTCGTCGCAGACGCAAGAAACGATCAGAATGGCCAGTAAAACTAAAACGGCACATAAAACCTTTACAATTTTTTTAATGACTTATTTTCTCTCTGAAATAGGTCAATTGAATTAAAAATCAGTTGGGGCGTCTGAGGTTTTGCGCATTTAACGTTACACGTTGTATAAATCATAAATACATTATTTGTCATAAACATTCGCTGATACAACTCTGTAACTTTAAAAAGAAAATAAATATCGAACCCAGATTATAAAACATGGAATCAAATTTGCGCCCTCTGCTACCAATCATAATACAACACAACAAGGGTTTTATTGAATTATTCATAGTGAAATTACAGAAAATATACCGCCAATATTCAAATGCCGATTTTTCGGATCGCTTTTCCCTAAGTATGTTTGTTTTTAATATTTGGATAAATCAACCTGTATACCTATTATGAATATGTCACGATGTTTTATTATTTTCTTGCTTGTCTAAGAATGTATAATTATTTCGTATTTCGTAGGCATATTCTGTCTAGATTACAATTTAGTGTGTACTAAATAAATCCAAACATCAAACATTCTAAATTAAATATACTTAGTAGGTATTGTTTACTCTTTAAAAATAACGCTGTATAGATTTTTGTATACATTTCTAAAATTATTCTTGAATCCCCAAAATAAAATAAAATACATAGATCACAAAATCTGGAAAAAATATTAAAATACTTTTTCCATTTCTCGGACGGCATACAAAAATAAATTACAATTTGGTGTTCTGAATATTCGTTAGAGACAATTATCACGAAATTGAATTAAAAAAGTTGATAAAGTTGTCAATGAAAACGAATATCAAAATGTAGAGGCGCGCTTACTTTAAATGAAGTGGGACTTATCAATCGATGTATGTATATATCAATTATTTTTTGTATAAACGAGCAAAAACAAAATTCTCTCATAGTTTTTTTTAATTTGTGGTGTATTTTTTTCTTGCTACTCCCAAGTATAAAATTACATTTATTTCCATTTTCCTCAAATAAATATAATATATATAATATAATAAAGTATTATCGTTCTCATTTGATACACTTTGAAAAAAAAAAAAAAAAAAACAAACCACTCGCTCTAAAAAGAACTATAGTCATATTATATACACTATCAGTTCAATATAACTACAAAACAAAACTCTTATAAATTACAATACGATGTAAGAATCTGAGGAATCTAAACACGAACGACATTTAGATAGAAATATGAAATTTTATGTCGATAGTACTGTACCAAAAGACCAATGAAGAAGAATCTGTAATAAAAAATTACTGTGAAAGTCCAAGTAATAATCCTTTAAAATACAAGAAATTCTAACATAAAATATTATAATTAAGACCAACACGAAGATAGAGGAGAATAACTCGACTCTTACCGAAGGGACTGACCCGCAACGGCAAAAGTTAGACGTGTGTCGAAAAGAAAAAGGGAGGACCTTACAAGCTCAATTTGTGGGTAGGTTGAAAGCGCCATCGATGCTGGCCTAGAAAGAGGTGGAAAGATGAAGGTACTCCTTCAAGTCATCTCTTCACCTCCACCGTAAGGGCTGGTTCGAGATGTAGCAAGAGAAGAGTAAATAGAGGGAAAGTAATAACTGACATAAGCCCCGTGGCCGCGAGCTACACGCTCAAGCGATTTGCGTCTTGCATCAGCGACTGTGGATAAAGCAAATGAAAGTACGAGTAGTTGTTTACAGCATGCCACGAGACTAACGGAAACATGCGAAACGCGCACACGTGTCGCTTGACGCAAGTCGCATCACTGAAGGCTGTGAACAGTGTTAACACATAAATAAAAATTTCGTATATTTACCACCGACCACTCTTGAATAGGTAAACCCATACAAAACCGCCTCCAATTCATTTACTTCAAACGATTCCACAACACATGTCAAGCCACATTGAATCTCTTTCAACAATACTTATTCAGCTTCGCATGTGTCACTTCCATTAATATCAAGCTGAGTTTCAAAGGCACATGTCGCATTAGATTCTGCTAGTCTGATTATAGCTAAATTTATTTGGTAATCTTCAGTGATAAGGAAAACGGAAACCTCCAGAGCATCTTTCTTGATTCCTGTTTATTTAACCCACTCTACTATTTTTTTCTCCTGTCCTTTTCAATTTACTTTTTTCTGTTTCATATCATTTCACTGAGACTGGCCGAATTTCATTTTCTCAGCTCTTTATCTTGTTGGCTGCCATAGCCAATTTTGTACAAGAATAATGTGACGGATTGTCCCAAATTAAAAAAAAAAAAACCTTTTGATCATATTGTTTTCTTAGATTTTCTTTAACTTTGATTTGAAATTTTAATATTCTGTTTCTTTGTTTTCTATACAGACCTATATTATATCTTTAGATGAACTCTTAATGAATATTCATCCCGCGTTATCAGACGGAGCGTAGTCGATGGGATATGCTTCAATTAAACTTTCGTTCCATAAGTACCCGTAGTCGGTACTAAGAAAGTTTTTCGCCGGCAATTTGGGGCGAAAATCGGAGCAATAAGAAACTTTGATTAAAAGTTCAACATGTAAGTGAGTTCATTCAAAACTTAAAGTACTGTAATTGGCTGGTATTTTGGTAGAAGATAAATGTTTAGGCATTTCGTTGAAATGTTTTAAATTGACAATGGAGTGGCAGCTAGATCAATTCACATTGCACTCTCGAAAACAAAAGAAAAGAAAAATTACAAACATTGAAAAGAACAAGATGGGGGGAAAACATGCGTCACATCTACGCAAAACGGCCCTCACTGAGCATAATGCTGTGATAACAGAGCTGTAACAGACGCACAGCGCTGGTTTCCAGCGGCAGATAGCAACAATTGAATTCAATCTAATGTTGCATACGTATGCCTAGAAAAGTTACGCCAAAAATGGCGCTAACTATCGCCCAACCAAAAAAGCGCTGTTTCTCAAAATTATGTATTACGTATGTTACGTTAACCAACCGTTTGAAACAACCGGCCCTTAGTGATGCTATATACCGATTATGTAATGTCTTTACTAAGAACTACATTTTCAATATTCCATCACATCGAGCACGCGACTCAAATGGGCACAGTACTATCAACAGTCCCATAATAAAACTTTCCTATCGAATATTCATGTAGAATGACTAGTATCGATTTTAAATATAGCTTAAGACATTATTCTTCGCAATAGTTTGTTCATTTTTATAGTAAAATTGGGAATTTTGATACTTAGGAAGGATTGAAATATAAATTTTAGGTACGCACCTAGAGATAAAGAATCTAAAATTTTTTAAATGGTTATAAATTATGATGAAATAAAAGCAAAATTTTAAGTTAAAACTTCCAGATAGGATGAAAAATATGAAGCTATAAGCATAAAATTTTACGAAAGGTTCTAAAAGAGATACAGTGAACATTTTTAGAAAATCTACAGGAAGCGTAGAAAAAGTCTACTTAAAAATAAATTCGAAAATAACAATATTGGTCCGAAGTCAGGCAGAAATTTTTATATAAAGATTGAACAAAGTTATAGATATACATAGATAGAGGTGAAAAGTAGTAACGCGTATGATTCATCGACTCAATAAAATTTTCTTATATCGATAATGATACATTTAAAAATTACGTGTGGTTTTCATTGATGGTAAAATGATGATAAATTACTACCTCTAGTTTATTTGAAGAATGAAGTACCTACTTCATATAGAATTAAGTGATAATCTCATGATTCGACTAATTTAGTAAAATGTTAGAGATATTGTAAGTCGTAAGTATAATATATTTTTCACTTTTTCGCAATCTTTTTGTACCAAATCGATATAAGATTATATATACTCAGCGAAGGAGTGAAAGCGTAGAAGGAAGTGCTGCAAAAATAATATTCAAGGGATTTTTTAAAAGAAACTAATTATAAATTTACTCTAAATATAATTTCTAATTATAGCGACAATATAAATCCTTTAACACAAGCCATCTAAAAATAAATATCAATGCTTATAATTATGGCAGTACTTAAAACTATTCATTGAATTTTCGTATTGGTACCTTTTACAAATAACATTGCAGTATTGCAGCGATTTTAACCATGTTTCCAATAGTTGATGTTATTCAAATTTAATTGTTTTTGTGATTCATAAATATTACTTTTCATATCAGTTGTAATTTCATTTATAGCATTTTAATAGACACTCATTACATCGATTTCTGAATCGAATAGGTCTTTCAGTGAGTCTTCATTTGCTTTTAAAGCAATATTCATATATTGGTTAAAGTAATTCTGTTTTTTCAATTTGATATTTATTACATCAGTGAATTATTGTTAGTTTCGCTCCGAGCATTTATTTTATTCCACCAATGCAGCAAGCGTTTCAGCATTGCCAACTTCTAGTAATATATTTCTCTAAAGCTTTATCTAATGCTAAATAAATCTGAGTTTATCATAATATTATTTACATAATGTTCTCTAAAGTACCTACGGTATTATCTTTTATGTTTTATCTCTACTGTGATTAAGGTGGGTGACTTTATTTTATATCTGACTTGTACTTTTAAGTTTAGTAAGACAACAGTGCCGATTCTCTTGTCACAAATACCACTAAACTAGACTAAAAATCATCAAAATTTAGTTTATTCCTGTCAAACGACGATTTCCCATTCTGAAATTGACTTTAAAAGTGACACAACTTAATTATATTTTACAAACAAAAAAAACTAAAAAACCAAACTTAATTTTTTTTTTTTTTGCACTAAGATGGCACTGAGTTATAAATCTATTGAAAATGGCAATTTTGCTATTCTGAATTTGACGTTATTCACCTAATATATTGATAGTCTAACTAAATCTGACTATTTATAACCGCGATTAAAAAGGTGTGGACTAAAATTAGTTGTCATGAATCTAAATTCACACCAACACCTCGATTTCAGGTGCAAAATCAGTACTGTTTCTTTTTTTCTTTTAATTAAATTTTCGACTCCCTTTATAGCACCTATAAACCCTTAAAACTCAACATGTAGGTAGGTAATGTTTTATTTTTTCCATACAAAAAGTGAAAAATTACAATATAAAAAACGTCGAGGCTGCCACACTGCGCGCCTTTGGCTCTAAAAAAATTCACGGGGTTAGGCAAACTAGTACCATGTGGAGTCGCGACTGTCAAATTCGATTTTAGTTGTGTCAAAATTGTTTTTAAATTTAGAGATTTTTTTTGCAGAACAGCTTTAAGATTCTCATAGCTAAAAAAGTAAGGAATTTTAGTGATAGTTTAGGTAGTTTAGTTCGGTGTACAAGAGAATCGGCACCAATGCCATTCATCTTCAAAAGATTTACCTGTAAGAGAAGAACGAGTCGAATATATTTTCGAGCGATTTATTCATATTTGAACTAAATTTTCTCATAATTGACGAAAATTAAATTGTAATCAACAAACAACGTAGAACAGCGCCGCATTTTGCAAAAAGCATAAGACATTTTGAATTTCGCGAGCTACCCTTATGGATTTCCCACAATGTGGAGACGACAATACTACAGTAAATGAAAACACTGACAATCAAATAAATCCTAACATCGAAATTGAAAAAGTTATTTATTCAAACAATATAAATACTTAGTAGTATTAAGCGGACTGCGGGTTTGCCAATCTTTGACGAGATATATTTATTTATAGAGAGGCTTGTGGCTAAGTTATAACAGCCGCACATATCAATTGATCAAGTAAAGCTACGCTTGCCGCGGTTGTTCGCTGGATGGGTGACCATCTTTACATTTCAAGAACCCTCCGTGCCTCGGATAGCACGTTAAGCCGCTGGTCCCGGCTGTCATTCATGGATCATTGGCAGTCGTTACGGGTCGTCACAAGCTCGAAAATCTGACAACCAGTCTTACCAAGGGTATCGTATTACCCAGTAACTGGGTTGTGGAGGTCAGATAGGCACTCGCTCCATGTAAAATATGGTATTCAGCTGCATCCGGTTAGACAGGAAGCCGACCCCAACATAGTTGGAAAAAGGCTAGGCAGATGATGATGATGATATATACTTTATTGTACACCAGAAATTACATACCAAAACAAAATACAATTATTATACATTTATTGCTATAGTGACTAAACTTTTTGTATGGAGACTTGGAGCGTCATGACACATACGTAGTTCAGTTTATTATCGCATTGTCGTCTCCACCTTGTATAAATATGTTAATTTCAAATGATTTTCCCTTAAAGAAAGAAGCTTTCATTAAGTGCTGCAACAGTTAACGTGTCTCAATAAAAACACACTCGTAGAAATACCAAGTGTAACATAAGAGATGTATTTTTTCATTCCTACACTTGAATAAAGTCACGTAGGTAAGCTACTGAGCTAACTTAGATGAGGCTAGAACTTAGATGGCTCTTATAAATCTCTTTTCCAAAGTTCTCGTAAGGACGAGTCGTTAGTTTTATCAACGGTCTAAAGTTTTACCTCGTTGCTATAGAAATAAGAAATGTCTAATTGTCTACTGGTCATAAATTAAAAAAAATATATATACAAGGTCGTGACGATAGTACGACAATAAATGAAAATACTGTCACTACTAGTGCATCGGAGTATTAAGGAACGATTGGTTGGTCGACCTATTATTGGCGACTGTATAAGTCTGATGCTTTATTACTATTATTATTCTTATGTAAAGCTGTATACAGAAGCTGTTGGTTTGCCTTTAATAAATAAATAAATAAATAAATGTTATCATTGAATTAAGAAAAATGTTTTTTTATATACAACGGGTAACGTTGAAAGCGCAAAACCTGAAAATAGTTTGATCAGAATAACGAGCAGAATTAATTGAAACACTTTTTAATATAGGTCACATTTTTCAAAATAACTTCGTTAAAAACTTTGCCGTGTCTATTTATTAATGACTCAATGTCAGCGCGGCGCAGCGGCCCGGTGACGACTCCTCCCTCGATAAAGCGTCGTCGCAGACGCAAGAAACGATCAGAATGGCCAGTAAAACTAAAACAGCACATAAAAACTTTACAATTTTTTAATGACTTATTTTCTCTCTGAAATAGGTCAACTGAATTAAAAATCAGTTGGGGTGTCTGAGGATTTGCGCATTTAACGTTACACGTTGTATAAACTAATCTTGCAAAGTCTCAAGACGAAAGTCTTTGACTAGTGCGTGTTGCTAATGATGACCTATGGCACTGAAACGCAGTCGCTCACAATGGGCCTTATTAGAAGGCTAAAAGTCACTCAAAGGGCAATGGAGAGGGCTATGCTTGGAGTTTCCCTCCGTGATAGAATCAGAAATGACGAGATCCGCAGGAGAACCAAGGTAACCGACATAGCCCGAAGAATTGGCAAACTTAAGTGGCAGTGGGCAGGGCACATTGCTCGTAGAACAGATGGACGATGGGTTGAAAGGTTCTGGAGTGGCGACCACGTATCGGAATATTTAGCGTTGGAAGGCCTCGCACAAGATGGACTGACGATCTTGCGAAGGCAGCAGGAACCCGTTGGATGCGAGAAGCACAAAACTGGTCGAAGTGGAGGTACTTGCGAGAGGCCTATGGCCAGCAGTGGACGTCTTTCGGGTGAAATGATGATATTTGATGCAAACTAAACAGTAGTGATAGTTTTGCCAATCTTTGAGTAGGTTTAGTGCATAAACTATTGGATATATTTAGTTGAATTTTCGTACGCAGACTGGGAACATATCCAACACACACACACACATACATAATTACACACATACATATCCATAATTTGTTGTTTGATGTTTCTTTTATTGACGTACTAGCTGCGCCCCGCGGTTTCACCCGCATAAGTCTTGATCCCGTAGGAATGTCGGGATAAAAAGCTATATGTGTTAAATTCTATATGTTAATCTGTGTGCCGAAGCTGTGTCCAGCCGTTTGAGCGTGAAGAAGTAACAAACACACAAACACTCACACACACACACACACACACACACAAACACGCACACACACACACACACACACACACACACACACGCACACAGGCACGCACAACACGCGCACACACACACAACACGCGCACACACACACACACACACACACACACACACACACACACACACACAAAAATATTCGTGTGATTGACATCTCCACCTTGTATACCTATTTATCATTTTATTAGTTGAAATTAAATTAGCTAGCAAAACTTTTCCAATGTGATGGTATCATTCATCGATATCTGTGAAGTTCTGCTAGTTAATTTAAAGTCAGTTAGCACAGTGTCTCTGTTCCTGATCTAAATAAACATCAATGTGCAAAATAATATCATCAATTTCATAGTCAGAAGCCAATTAGTGATAATTTCACAACAAAATGAATTCTGTCCAATAATTAAACGGTATAAAATTAATTGGCTGAACGATTCACGTACTTATTTACCGTAATTAATAAGCAAGTGTAGTGAATGTTTAATTAAATTAATTTACCCAAATATGACTCACTGAAATCAAGTTCAGCCGTGCGATTCTGTAACCATCTCACCGTGAAAACTTGGCTGAAGTGAGCGTGGAGTGAGCTGTCATTAGGGATTAACACTATTGACACTGCTCACTTCAAGCTCACTTCACTTATGATTTCACGGTGAGATTTTTACAGAATCAACCGGCATTTTTGTTCGAAAGTTCATCATCGTAATTCGTTTTGAGGTTTCGATGCGGCCATACTGATGAGTTTTCAATGATGATAATTGAAACTATTACAGTGTCTGTTTAGACAGCATGCACCTTATGAAGCACTGGCGCCGTATTGTGATGGTTTAATGCTATCATGGTTCCAGTGTAAGAGCGAGACAGAGCATACCGATAGCACCATCCTTTTTAGGGTTCCGTACCCAAAGGGTAAAAAGTAACCCTATTACTCCCGCTCCGCTGTCCGTCCGTCCGTCTGTCACCAGACTGTATCTCATGAACCGTGATAGTTAGACAGTTGAAATTTTCACAGATGATGTATTTCTGTTGCCGATATAACAACAAATACTAAAAAACAGAATAAAATAAATATTTAAGGGGGCTCCCATACAACAGACATGATTTTTTTTGCCGTTTTTATAGATAATGTTACGGAACCCTTCGTGCGCGAATCCGACTCGCGCTTGGTCGGTTTTTTCATCCCAAGCGGGATGAGAGACACGCGTTTTTGTTTTAATGATTAGAAAGATTTAATACCTCCGTTCACTTCAGTTTGAACAAAGCAACTTTCTCTCGTTTCAAAACAGGATTTTAAATTAGATTTTGAGAATTATGATTTTGATTTGTTGTGTGTATAAACAACCAATGCGCAACCAATATTCTATCTCTTGACTTAAACGTCTGTACATATGCCTTAATCACAGTAAAGTAAACATTTTGAACACTGCAATGTAACTCAAGATAATTCCTATAATAATTATGTGAGTTTGCAAGTATTTACACTAACAAAACATTCTCTAGCGGCAACACACTAAAAACACTCAAAAATAAACTCTATGTCTAACATATTTACATACTCAAATTGGCTTTTATTCATAAATCATCACGTTCATTGTAATTTGTGATATGATTTAAATTTATAAAAATCGTTATATCGCCAAATATGTTCATCGCAAATCTGTATCGCTAAAAACTCCAACGCATGTTCTAATATATCGTTTACCGCGACAAAGTCTAAATGAACCCACAAAATCTTAGCTCACGTTATTAAAATATTATCGTCACCTTTCAAATTACTGCGTTAATTATGTCAAGCGGTAATTAAAATGGAAAATCTCTTGACATGATGTTTTTATAGACAATATGTATATTAAGCGCACACATTGGCAAAGAATGGGTGTCTATCTAATCTGAAATAAGCTGATGTCAGGCGCATCATCATGATAATTTTTTTTTTATTCCACGTCACCTCCGTCAAAATTACATAGTAATGAACGTTCATCTGTTTATTTTGTTAAATCTTTTCATTCGATAGGTGATCGTGAGATGCCGAGTGCCGAAATCCAACAACGTTGGATTGGTAATGGAAAATGAATTTATTAGAGATAAATTCATTTTTCACTTTTGATTCATTTTGTGTTCAGACATTTCACTTAGAGTGAAAGATGCCGAATGAAAGGCAAGAATTAGCAAAAACTGAAGCGTCTAATAGCAGCTTTTTTTTTCTATAGTGTTATAAATTCTTTGTTTGATTTATGATTTTCTTAATTTTCTAGAATTTGAGATTGTACAGAGAACTTGAATATGTTTATTTCAACTAATGCATGAATTTATCATATGTTTAAACGTTCCAATCTTACGAGTTATTTTGGTTCTAGAACCAAAGATATAAAAAAAATATTGTAAGTTTATACAATATGGGACAAATTGACATCCTAAGCCAACATATGCGCATTTTGATACCATATCCGCAGCAAATACTATAATACCTCTATAATGACGCATAGAATTCGTATTTTCGTTAAATCTATTCATATATCTATACGTACCACAGCCTCAAAGGCTACTTTAAATGATTATTATCAGGTTATAGTAAGAGAATAGAAAGAGAATGTTCTAGAAGGGAGAAAGAGTACATTCGACGTCTAAACTGTACATTTGAGCACATTGATCATAGAGTGAGTTCAGATGCAGCTGATTATGAGACGCTAAACGAAGACCTGGACGTATATAAATTGTATTTATGTATAGTCATGGTGTATAATTGTTAAGCAATTTGACACCCTCCGTAAATTTTCCGTGTTATAGCCATTTATCAAAGAACGACAGTTGTGATTTGAATACACGGACAATTTAAGTAGGTACTTAGTCAATTTGCTTAACAATTATTTGTCCTGACTTTACTAGTGACAGATGCAATGGCGAATGTCAAAACATTGAGATTTATGTGCTAAATCTACCTAAAATATTAATAGATGTAGGTACTTGTATGGAATCATTAATTTCGAGAATCACTAGGTGATAAAATCGAAGAAAATGCTTTTGAAAGAATTTCGTAGAGACTTGAAATATCAGTACTGAAAAAGTATACTATTTATGAGTCTGTAAAATAACACAGCAATTTTTGTTTCTTTTTATTGTAGGATAAATGGCTTCATCTCAGTTCCAGAAATTCAAGTAAAGCAAATCGGATATTTTGACACTACTGTAGGTATTAATTGTTCTACCAGTTTACCCTTCATACGGGTGAGATACATCTGAATGAAGGCCATATTTCCCAGGCAAGCAAGCTTTCAAGAAATTCTACTTTCCTTGAAATTCATGAAAATGAGTTTTACTTTTTTCATTTCGTTGGTTCGTTGCATTGAATGAAAACGGCTCATCATCAGCTGCTAACACGCCCATCCGAACACGCTGAACGGTACATATTTAGACTATCCTTATCAAAATCAACTACAAACCTCGCATTGTCACTTACGACCTTCTCACTTGCGATCTCCATAAAATCCAAAACAAAGCAAGCAAGAACGTCGTAACCGACACTGCAAAATTTGGAGTTGATTTCTACTATACTTTTTGCATTTCACGAGCGCACGTCAACCATTGCAAATTGAACCTTAAGTTAAAGATAACATCTAACGACGTGCGCTCGTGATTTGAAAGGACTGTAAGTGTCTAAACACACTATGCCGAAGTTACGCGACCGAAGTTCAGCGGCTGTTTTTACGATCCGACGTATTCGGCTGATATGACACACCATAAGTGCCGAACTTACGCGGCAGAAATTCAGTTCCGAAACTTTGTGTGTGTATTAAGTGTCTCGAGCGCTGTCTTGGTGTCGTGTCGTGTTATCTACAGATAGTGCAATCCACGAAGACGCGCCCCGCTCTCTTCCTAAACGTTAGTGGTTATTGCTAGTTACTTCCGCACGTGTTTTAATTTTGGCAATACTTACTAATTACCCACTAATAAGTAATTACTGTAATAGTGAATACTGAAATAGTAGCGAAATGTTGCACACTTGTACTGTAAGTATTAAAAAGAAGAGTGGGGCGCGTCTTCGTGGATTGCACTAGCTATACACAGTTAGACAGACAGACGCAAAACAAAGTGATCTTGTTATTACTTTCGAGGTGCGAAACCCGAACTTACGCCCGACCGAAGTTAGGCTGTACGCTAGGACGCGACGTAATTTCGGCATAGTGTGTCGTCAATAATTCAAATAGCATTGCAGGCGTAATTGTGCTGAACTTCGGTCGCGTAACTTCGGCATAGTGTGTTTAGACACTAACAAGCACTTAATTCAACTACTAGAATTCAGGCATTCAGAAACCTGGGATGACGTCATAGGCTTCTAAACTGGACATGGTAAGGTAGATAAGCCACAGAGAGAAGAAGAACATAGAAGTGACGATCTTGATTCTCTTGGGACCTCCAAGCTCTCCTCCGATGCTCTTCCGCCTTCGGAGGACCAGGACTAGGACTGCTACGCAGGCCTCGGAGCAGTACATGGTGACACTGAAGGCTAGACTGTGAAAGATAATGATGCTTAGGATGATGGAGCAAGTTCTTTCTACCTACTTTTTTATAGTGGACGTTGGTCTTTTATAATTTTATCGCACAGCATGAAAGTTTTATAAATTTGTTCAGATATCGACAAGTAAAGTCTTTTTTAACACACTTTTATTAGTTTCACCTGTATGTTTGTTTATTTGTATGTAACTGACTCGTTTGGGATCGATTTTGCCCCACTTTAAGCGATTAGATTTACTTTAAACGTTGTAGACTTATCAACGACCGACCACAATACAATATTTTGATAAAAAAGTAGAAAAAAAATAGTTTAAAAAACAAAAAAAAATAAAATAAACTACTCGATATTGAATGTTGTAAATATATAATTAGTAGTTATTTGTAAACGTAGAGTTAGTATAGAAATATGACAAAAAGCAGCCCACGCTTTTTTACAATGAAAGTAGTTTTCTTTTCATATCTTTATTTTTATTTTAGAATTTTAAATTAAAAGTAATTTTCTGATTTTTAGTTCGATTTGCTATGAAAGCGTGTTTTATTTTTTTAGTTTTTTTAAACTATATTTTATTTTATTTACTGCGTGAATTGATCTAACCAGGAGTATTCAAGTAAAAGACATCATTCAAGTATTGAACATTTTATACCCATAAACTAAAGTGCCAGCCAGAAAAAAGTACTATTTTCTTATGGAAAATGACATCTTGAGAATGTTTTTACTATTAGAACGAAAGGCTACAATTAATCCCCCAGCTGACACAGCCCGCTGAAACAGTACCTACTTTTTTTTTGGCCGGCTCTGTTAACGCACACGTTAACACCTCCGAAACACACATGCATCATCGAGCAGAGGGGAGCGGGCGGCGTGGTAGCGCGGCGGCTCGAGGACGGCTCGCGCGCCCTCCAACACTCCTTTTAACAACGCGACCACGATCGCATGACTTTTAGTAAATTAAATATTGACCGTTGTAAAGACAATATAACCTTGAAATACAGTCCACTTCTTTTATTTCACCTGGGCCTATCTATGTTGTTTGTATTTCAAGGTTATATTGTCTTTACAACGGTCAATACTGAATTTAATAAAACTCATGCGATCGTGGTCGCGTTGTTAAAAGGAATGTTGGAGGGCGCGCGAGCCGTCCTCGAGCCGCCGCGCTACCACGCCGCCCGCTCCCCTCTGCTCGATGATGCATGTGTGTTTCGGAGGTGTTAACGTGTGCGTTAACAGGCTCTTTAATATACCCCTGTTTTTAAGTTTTGTACGAAATGAATGATGTCCTTTATAACTAGAAACACACTCTTCGTCAGAACCATTTATATCTTCTCTTTGAAAAAATATAAACCAACAGCTGTATGCAGGCAACCAACAATATTATTTTGTAAAAGGAAGTAGATAGGTGGTTATACGCGCTCCGCAAGTGTCACGTCAAAAACAGTGGTTTTTCTGTTTTTAGACGACTTCAAAAAAGGAGGAGGTTATTATGTTAGTCTGTACGTGTTTTTATGTGTGTTCATCGATATGTTCGTTAATTGTGGACCGAATTTGAGAATTCTCCGATATAGGGTGACACTGTGCCGTTTTTGAAGATCGAATATCGAAAGGATCCTATGTACCTCTTATCACTTAAAATATCAGCAGAAAATGATAAGTTTGATTGGTAGATCAGGATAGGAAGACTGCCTTTGTACAGCACTTGTTTTACTTGTGCATAATTTTTTTATAAATAAATAAAATGACAAAAGAATAGACATCACCGCTCGCGCGATCAAAAAACTAAAAGGAGAAGACTTACTTCCCAGGATCAATATAGAACTTCTCGCCCTTGCTCCAGTGGACGATAGCGGCCAGGGTCCACGCGACTCCGATGCCGAGGAAGACGTTGACGGCATTGGACCCCGTCACGTTGCCCACTGACGCGTCTGCGTATTTGTCTTGACATGCTGCCACTTTGCTCGCGAAGGTGTCTGGGGAAAACAAAATATGTGAGAAGATAGGAAAAAGGTAGATATTATGACGATAAAAAGAAGACAATATTTCAGTACTGAATGAGGGGCACGTGGCTTAATAATAACAGCCGCACAGGTCGATCGATCAGGTTAAGCTACGCTTGCTACGGATGACCTGTGGATGGGTGACATCTTTACATACCGAGACCCCTCCGTGCCTCGGAAAGCACGTTAAGCCGTTGGTCCCGGATGTCATTCGTGGATCTTTGACAGTTGTTACGGGTCGTCAGTAGCCCGAACGTCTGACAACCAGTCTTACCAAGGGGTATCGCATTACCTACTTGGGAAAAGGCTAGGCAGATGATGATTTCAGTACTCAACGAAAGGCCTTACTGCGAGAGTCTCAAATATTTGAAAATAAATACTGATAAGATAAGATAAGATAAGATAAGTCTTTATTTGCCTTAAACATGGTTTACAGTGGTGTTACAATTTGTTTTTAAAGTACACATGTTTAGCTGTATAGATAATGTCTATAGATTGCATGCAAAATATTCAGGGTATACAAATGTCACAAATTAATAAGATTCGTCATTATGCTAATATAATCATTACAATAAAAAATATAAAAATAAAAATATGTATATCTAAAAATTTTTTAAATCAAAAAAATCATTTATATTATAAAAATTATGTTCATTTAACCATTTATACAATTTATTTTTGAAAACGTTAATATTATTTAATAATTTCAATTCTTCTGGAATTTTGTTGTATATGCGCACACACATCACAAGACAGCTTTTAGCATATTTCCCAGATTTAGGAGTATTTCTTAATACAAGTCTGTGTGGATCCTTTCTGGGTTGGGAGATTACTTCATATGCTTTTTGGAACAATCCCTTATTATTGAAGACAAAATTACAAATTTCATAAATGTAAAGGGAAGGAAGTGGTAATAAGCCTAGCTTTTTAAAAATTGGTTTGCAGGACTCGTCCGGACGGATTCCACAAATGGCTCTGATGCATTTCTTTTGTGCAATAAATGCTCTGTTTTTGTCCGTACTGTTTCCCCATATAATAAGCCCGTAGCGTAAAATGGACTCTATGTATGCGTGGTATGCTATTATTGCCGTTTTTCTATTTGTGACGTTCTTTACTTGATTGAGAGCATACACAAATTTGTTAATCCTCTTGCACAGACCATCTAGATGTACTTTCCAATTTAAATCTTGGTCAATGAGTACACCCAAAAATTTTGTTTGTGTTACTTCTTTCAATCTATCAATATTAAGTTTAAAATTGTATTTAGCATGTTTCGATTTATTAAATTGCATAAAATTAGATTTATCTAAATTGATTTTTAATTTATTTGTCTGTAGCCATTCTAATATATTGTCAATAGTATTATTAATGTCTATTTCATGATCAGATATTGATTTAAATACTGTAAAAGTTATTTAACAAAATAGATGAGATCCCCATATCGGAAACGATTGAGCCGATTTTTTTTATTTTAATACATAAATAGTTCTTTACTTATTTACATTACAGAAAACCTATAACTTTTTTTTTATTTTAATAATGGATTTTAATTTTTTATTTTTTATTATGTATGGACTGTTTGAAATAAATGAATTAATAATAATAATATAACAAGTCCATGGTCTTAAAGACATATAATAATTATGGTAAATCTCTCAGGTCCGCACAAACTTACATTTGCAGTTGGAATGTGTGGGAGAACATGTTTCAACTAAAATTTTAAGTTTGTTCTTGGGATAAAAAGCATGGTAACAAATGCTCATCATACGGAACCCTCACTACGGGAGTTCGTGTACCTATTACTTAAATAATGAACCATGATCAAAGCAACCAAAAACATGTTCGCATTTGTTCAATAATTTAAAAAGCAACTCAATTTTCTAAATCCGGAAACAATCTTTTCATGTTATCTATGATAAGGAACACAGCTTTGAGCGGTACTCACTACTCGTGTTCTTAGCGAACACCGCTTAAGCTCCTGAACGAACCAGCTTAAGGCGAAACCGTCTGGGTATACCGCGAAATTCAAATTTTCTTACTATTTTTGCTATCTGCAGGTAAGTATCAGTTGTTGTGTTGATCCATCCCATTGGACTATGAGAGTAAGGGACAAGAGAGTGCACCTGTGTCTTTGAACTATAATATCTCCCGCGCTGATGGCTGGTCTCCGCTGAGATTGGCCGCCATGGCCGAAAATTCGGTCTTGAGGACTATTTACAGAATTATACAATTTGTCCGGTCATGGACTAGCGATGTTCTAGATACTTATTTATCAACTATTCTAGTACACAAATTCATTACACACTTCCACTTCCCCGCTATTCGGCAGCCATTTTGCATTTTTTTTTTTGAGATATTCTCTACGTGTGAACAAAAAAAGTTATATCTCTCAAAGTGTTGGTCCTATTGAGATAAAAGTAGGCTTATTCGGAGGGCTAAAATATTTTCTATCGCTTACATACAATCCAATGGGTTCACATTTAGTAACTTAAAAAAAAAAAACTCCGAAAAGTAAAAAAATATGCTAATCAACAAATTATTGTGAATTACTGCAAAGAACACCTAACACTCGTTTTATTTTTTCCTACATCGACATATTTTGAGTTAAGCTCCAAACAATATAAATTAACATTCATATTTTAGTGGACTGGACCCTAGTGTACTTGTGTACAAGAAAAGTTGTTATATAAGTACCTAGAATATCGCTAGTCCATGACCGGACACATTGTATAATCGTCAGTTTTAGGTGCCAAGTGGTTGAGAAGAAACTCAGTTACAACTATCGTGTAGCTCAAGTTAGGCAGTTACTCCAGTAAAATACTGGTATTTAGCATCTGATAAGACTGAAAGTCGACCCCGACACGGGGAAAGAACCATACAACTCCACACACTTTTTATTATATTTGTTACGGAGACGAAGCATGTTTTGATCAATATACAACCTGACACCTTACTGTAGTGTACAAAAAAAAAAATCGTAAGATTTGCGGGCCGCCTTAGTGCGACACTAACCTGCAGTGCTATTCAGTAAAAATCTCACCGTGAGAACTTAGGTGAAGTGAGTGGGAAGAGAGCTCTGTCATTCCCTAATGATTAACACTATTAACTGCTCACTTCATTTATGATTTCACGGTGAATTTTTACAGAATCCGGCTGCACCCTATTCGCGTAATACACTATCACATTTTGAAGGATATTACTAATCCATTGCTTCATAAGTTTGTCTTCTCTAGAAAAGTGTGTCTTATCAACAACGTAAACTATGCAATGAATGTTGTTGAACTGTCAAAATGAAACCGATTGCTACTGATAGTGTGTTACGCAATTACCCCGCTACAAATTGCTGAAAACGTAAGAAAATTACGTGGACTGACTTAGCACACCCCCCTTAAAGAGAAAAAGAAATCGTGAAAGGAAAATCTTTGAGATTTTTATAAGCTCCTCTTTGAAGACGGCCCCGTGTTTTAATATTCTTTGCTCGAAAGTTTCTCCGAGGAAACGAGGTAACTTTCTAAAATCTTTATCTTGATTTATTGTTTATTTAGTTATTTTTTATTTAGTTATTTCGTTATATTATTCTTTTACGTAAGACTCTTGATTTTTAACACTTTATCTACGAATATGGGACTTAGCACAAGCATAACTAGAAAGAAAAGAAAATAAAGAAAAATTGTTTATTATTTATAGTAATTTTCCTGCTGCTGGGACATAGGCCTCCTCTCGATGAGAGGAAGTGGGCCATAATCCACCACGTGGGCCCAGCGCGGGTTGGTAGATGTCATATATCTTCGAATTTTTGGTTCTAAGACATGCCGGTTTCCTCGGGTAAGTAATAGATGATATATATCAAAATCTCTAATATTAACAACATATATAACAACGAAACCTATGATTTTATTTAATATAGCGATTAGTTAATGTAATGAACGATTAATATAATTTTAAAATAACTAATTTTTATAAGCATAACATCCATTAAATATAACATCGTTTGATATAACATACATTAAAATATAAAATCGTTTGACATACCACTCAAAAGTAAAGTATTTTTTCTTTGTTTTATTCTTTGTAAGTTATATCGTAGTTATAGGTAATAGTAACCTAAGTAGATATTAAACATAACTAGTAACTGATTACCACCTGCGCTAAGATAGGTTTAAAAAAAATAACCACGAAGGCTAAGGCGGGAGCGAAGCGGAGCGGATTAGCGGAGCTCCCGCCTTAGCCTTCTAACCTAACCTATCCGAGTCGGGGTACTCTGAGTCGGGGTGTTATCCATAATGACATTTTATGTATATATTAAACGTTAGACCAAATGATTTTCGATTACATAAACGTTATATCAAACAACGTTATACTAATTAAGTTTTAGAATAAATAAATGTTATATGTAAAGAAATTATATCAACAGTTGGTATATCTCACGTTGATTATATCTTATGAACGATAGTAAAATGAAATTAGACCAATGAGTTTATACGTTATGAGACGCACCCGGTTTCCTCACGATGTTTTCCTTCACCGTTTTGAGAGCAGTGGCTATGAAATATTTTTTACGGCCTACAATTCGTAAGTTGTGGCCGTTGACACTGGGTCACCACTGCTCCTGAATCCCATATGGTATTTAATTGAAGAAAAAAAAAAAAAAAAACGACGGGTTGCACTCCGGGAGTGCCGGCAGAAGTAAAAGCTTAAATATTAACGTTGTGCATTTTTTTATGTTTTGGAATGGTTAGGGAATCATTTTGCACGAATTGCTTTAATTATCAGTATAAAATTACTATCATTTATGTCGTAGAATACAATATTTATTTATTGCGCTATCTTGCACAAACATGACAATTTATATTACATTAAAAAGTTTATCTCTCAGAAAAATCAACTTCCATCCATAATTTCGACGACTTTTTCACCATCATTATTACCAGAACCATTATTTTATTAATTTTTTAATTTTTTCACGTCCACCGGAGGTGTGCCATATGTTCCACCAGTTATCTATAGTTCCCAAATTGCAGATTTATTGTCGAGAGATGTACCTTCAAGTCTATCAATACATTCTAACTACAATTCTAATTAATTCATTAATTTAAGTTAAGTTTGTTTCTGTAACATAAACACACACGAACATTCGCGCAAGCACCCTGCCCCACCTAAACTAAACAACAGGCGCAGGCATACATTTTCGCCGCGCCGTAGAAAGAGAGGGGGATACTTCCTCGCCTACGCCGCGCCGCCGGCTGTCTACTCACCATCCGTCTTACGAATTTCGATCAGGGTCACGTGTCCTGACTGAGTCACTGTCACCCCCCACTTGCCATTTCGGGGAATTCTGCCGTAAAGATGTAGGGTATTTTACTCGTCGTAATGACATAACGCTGTGATCATTATTCATCGTACCAACTATTATATTTTTGGCAGCTTTGCCTGGGTTCTTAAGAACAATTCTGGCGAAATATAGCCAGTTCTTAATGATGAACCAGCTATATTATTTAGGAGATAATATAATTAATTATGGCTTCTTGCGGTTTGAGTCCATTTTCATTATTCCTTGGAATAATGCCCATTTCGGGGATCTGAAGGAAGTTGACAGTAAATAATACAATCACAAGAGACGAATGTGTTTTGTTTTTCGTATTTCTCTTTTTATTCATGATGAGTAATAATATTTTATTTACGGTAGATCCGTCTTGTGTCGATGGCTCCGCCATCTTTTTGACGTCTTCCTATTGAATATATTAGACTGGTTTCTTCAAAATAGTATTGGTTATTTTTCCAATCATAACAATGAAATTGCACTGGTTTATCAATTTAAAAAAAATCTCTTCCACTAGGAAGAGATTTTTTTTAAATTACCGACCGATACCGTAGGTTTGAACCTAGACAGGTGCTGGCGACTATCACTGCTCTCAAAAAGGTGAAGAAGAACATCGTGAGGCATGGACACGTATTCAGTGGGCGCGGGGCGGCGGCAGCGGCGCACGGTGGGCCGATATGAACTCGTAGAAGACTTAGGAATCAACAAAAACTGATTGGGTTATTAAAAAAAAAAAAACGGAATTGAAATCTACTATCAAATACAATTTAATAATGTTCTACGAATTTTACGTTTTGACCGTTATTTTCAATGTTATGAATATTTAAAGATTTTTTTGTATGGAAAAAAACATAACTTCGTGAAAATCTCGAAATTCTCAAGAGCTCTCAACAAACGGTTTACAGATTAAAATAGTACAAATTATTTTCGTATTTTAGCATATAATCTGGTACTGCGATATGCTGCGATTTTGGAGATATTTTTTTTTTAATTCTCTTTTCCACACCACCCCAGAGGAAGAGAACTAGGCGCGTTTTTTGGTGTCTCCAGTAGGCCTAATCCAATACGTAAACGACGTTTGTGTTTATACACAGGCACCATTAATTGATTATTCAGAAAAGTCAGATTCAGGTTCATTGTACGGTGATAGGTCTGAACTTAAATGTATTTATTTATTTATTATTTATTTTACCATTTATGTACACACATATATAAACAGACAAGATAATATGTTTTCCTGATCATTATCGTGAGGATCCATAATAATCAACAAAGCTTTTGCCTCTTCTGAGAGGGCTTTGTGTTTTCGCAACAGTTTGTGACGTATTTTTGAAATAAGTGGTTCAGAACTAATTAATAAATTATTCATTATATCTTCATTGGTAGCCTTTCTACAGAATTTTGTCGAATGATGTGTACGATATCTCCTGAAATCCTTATTTCGAGCTTCAGCAGCCTCTTCAGATAATTTTCCAATTGGCACTATACCCAAATTTTCAATTATATCTGCTCCGTGAGCAAGAACTTTATGTACACTTGTTTTGGACACAAACAAATGACGTCACTGGAGTGGTGAGGAATATTTTTGCACGTACATACAAAAACATCTATTATTTTAATATTTTTTTTCATATAATATTGAAAGCAGTATAACTCTGTAAGTAACGGCTTGACGAAAAAAGTCGTCAAATCATAAAAATATTGTATTAGTATATAGATTTCAAAAATGTATTGGGTGGTTGCATTAAGGCTGACCCCACATTTGGCGTGCGCGATCCTCGGGCGTGCGAGTAGCGCGAGCGCCGCGTGCGCGTTGCGCGCGCTGCGTGAGCGTCGGGTGTTGCCGCCGTGTGACGTGCATGCAGCGTGCGCGCAACGCGCGCGCGGCGCGCTCGCGACGCTCGAGTCGCGTTCTTACCCCTTCGCCCGCTATCCCCGCCGCCCGCTACTGTTTCGGTCAGTCGCATGGTGGACAGTGGTTGTGAACAAGAAGACCATAATGTATCTTGCCAGAGGCGTTTAGTCTTTTTATTACGTGTCTTATTTCTTTTTAGTAGCAAAGCTAACAGTAGTGTTTCCTCGTCTGAGTCCATTTTGTTAGTGATTGTAGAACACTAACGCATCGACGTGTGCTAACACGGCACTGGCTAAATAATTGTGACTGACTTGTCTGAAGGGGGTTAAACGCCAAGGCGAGCGCCGCGCGCACGCCTTACACACGTCACACGGCGGTAACACACGACGCTCGCGCAGCGCGCGCGCTCCGCGCGCTGCGTCCGTGCAGCTCGCACGCCCGAGGATCGCGCACGCCAAATGTGGGGTCAGCCTAAAAGTCGCTGATTTTTAAGTTTTTTAAACGTTTATTTCTATGATGAAAATTTTAATGATTTTAATCAAAATATGCGCCTTCGGCAGCTACAACCTTCTCCCACTTTTCTGGCAACAATTGAATTCCGCGGCGGAAGAAAGCTCTATCCTTTGAGGCTATCCAATCAGCAATCCATTTTTGGACTTCTTCATAATTTTTAAAATGCCTGTCTTCTAAATCATGCTGCATCGACCGAAACAGATGATAGTCTGATGGAGCCAGGTCTGGAGAATACGCTGGGTGGGGGAGGATATCCCATTCAAACTCCATCAGTTTTTGTTTGACCTTTAAAGCAACATGAGGCCGAGCGTTATCATGAAGAAAAATCACTTTTCGTCGATTCGATGCTATTGCTGGTCTATTTTTCATCAAATTTTTGTACAAATTCTCCAACTGTTGTTCATAACGCTCAGCGGTGATTGTTTCATTCGGCTTTAACAACTCGTAATAGACAACTCCTTCCATATCCCACCAAATACAGAGCATTGTCTTATTAGCGTGGATGTTCCGCTTTGGAGTCGATGTTGTTGGTTGGCCAGGATCAACCCATGATTTTTTTCGTTTTGGATTATCAAAATAGATCCATTTTTCATCTCCGGTCACAATACGCCATAAGAAACTCTTCTTTCTTTGCTTTGCAAGTAATGAAACGCTGATGTTTAGCCGATTCGCAATAGCACTGTCAGTCAATCGATGTGGCATCCATTTTCCTTCTTTTTGTATCTTCCCAATGGCATGCAAACGTCGCGATACAGTTGATTTATCGACTCCAAGTTGTTGAGCTAATTCTCTAAGCGATTGGGCGGGATTATCGTCCAATAAGGATTTTAATTCTTCATCTTCAAATTTTTTCGGTTGGCCTGGCCGTTCTTTGTCATAAACATCACAATCACCGCTTTTAAACCTTCTAAACCAATCTCTGCATACTGTTTCGGATGGAGCAGATTCCCCATAAGTTTCCGCGAGTAATCGGTGAGCTTCAGCCGCACTTTTTTTTAAATCGAAATAATGCAGAAGTACACATCGGAAAAACAACTTATCGCGATCCATTTTTCACTGTACGTTAAATATCACTTAATGAATATAAAAATGCCGACTGTCAACTGGATTTTATTAACATACCTTCAAGCTTCAAAAATGTATAGGTCACAGTAATTATAGTTCGTTTTAAAAATTGCTACCCACATCTATATGTGAACAGCGGGAATTAATGCAACCACCCAATACATACCAATCCTTAATTCCACACTTCGCGATTTCAGCCCACTGTGCGGCGGCGGCGCGAAGAGCGGTGCGGCAACACAGACACGGTCTCGAAGCCAGCGGGCAGATCGCGCGGCGCTAGAGCGCCGTAGTGTTGTGTTATGAAAAATCAGTTTCTTTGTTTGCGAATGAAATGTCTAAATAGCGACGGTAATATCTTTTTGAGACAACATTTTGAAACGCGTCGGTCGTTAAAAAGAAAAAAATAAAATGCACGACACTACGTCAATGCCGACGCGCGGGCACCGCTAGACTGATGCGCATCGCTCGTACGCCGCTCCCCGCGCCGCTGCCTTCGAGGCCAGTTCCATATAAATCTATGCATTGAAACGTGCCGAACTCGCGCCCCGCGCCCGCTGACTTCGTGTCCGTAGCCTAAGTCCTCTGTAATTCGGGGCGAACCAATTGCCATTAACCACATAGCACAAATCCAGACTTCGAAGCTGCTGCTGAGAAATTCCTGATGGAAAACCACATGACACTCCTCGACCTGAGAACCGATCCCAGGACCTCATGTTCAGTAGTATCCCTTGCGAACACTAGATTAACGAGACAGTTACTTGAAAATATTACAGAATAACACTTTTTTTGTCAATCATAATAAGGATATTGCACTTCTTTTCAATAAAAAAATTGCATAATTTTTTTTTTTCCGTATAAGGGTTATAAAGATGTCGTAAGAAAAGTTATAAGTATGAATGTTGATGGCTATAAGAGTAGGGGAAGAACAATTAAAGAAACGATGGATGGACTGTGTTTATTATGATAATTATGGTAAGAAAGGGGTGACTACCAAGATCACGACTAATAGAGAAGTATGGAAGAAAAACACATGGTGCGCTGACCACAAATAAATTGGGGTAAGGGCAGGAACACTATGATGATGATGATGAGTCATAAAGATTAATTTCCCAGCCAGAGTTCCAAAAGACAAATAACAAACAGTCCAGAGTAAAAAGAACTAAACTTACCCGGTATACTAGTCCCCAACGCGACAAACACGATAGCTGTGACAGAGTCCTTGATGCCGAGGGTGCATCCAAAGTGTGAAGCCACATCGCCGATTACGGCCGTCACCAGGCCGATGCAGACGATGGAAACTACGAAGCAAACGTAGCCACCGCCGATATCTATAAACAAACATGTGTGTGAGGATTTACAGGTAAAATAGAAGGTCTCGTGGGTTTAAGAACCGAAACATCACATATGAACTACGCACCACTTGACGTCTATGATTTCACGGTGAGATTTTTAGAGAATAGCACTATCGGTCTCCTTTGTCAACTTAGTAGCTCAAAAATTATATTAATTAAAAATCAGTAAAATGTTGCGCAAAAATATTTACTTTTATTTCTGTAAAAACTAGATCCATGCTTTCACTATGCACGTGCAGATGGTGTGATAATGCAACACGCAATCACTCAGCACGTGTTTCGCCCCTCCATGGGGCATCCTAAGGAGATGTGTGTCTTGTTTTTACGGAATTAAAACTAAATATTTTTGCATAAAATTTACTGTCATTGATTTCCGCAAAGTAATGCGTCATTTCATAACTTATCTTAAATAAATATTTTATTCTCTTACCAGTCGGCGGTATCAAAGCGAACACAATCTTCCAGAAGAGCGTGACAACGTGCAGCACATAGTCGAAGCAGGAAGGTGGCTCGTCAGGATCGTCAGAGCCTGGAAGGTGTTCCATATTGAAAAGTAATATCTTGAGCGGTTACACTATAATGTTGGCATTAGTATTTTCTTCGTTGAAATAGGTGTTTACGGAATGATTAAAATTTATGAAACGAAAAGTGAAATTAAATTGTTTATTCTGTAAATAGGATATTGGAATCACCTTAATACGTCATATTATTAAAAAAAAATAAGCTAGATGGATTCGACAATTTCTATCTGATACCCCTGAGAACAATCAATGGCGAGAGAACAATTATTTTTGCGGGAGTAAAACAATATAATAAACTACCTAAAGAAGTGAAGAATGCGAGCTCGTTTAGTATTTTCAAAACCAAATTAAAGAATCACATACTGAATAACCAAACACTACTACCATAAATAGACTTGCCCTACTGTTGCGTTGTTTTGTTGTGGCACCGGGTTCGCATTCCTTATCTACTGTGAGTGTTTGCGACCATGGTAATTATTTCTTTTGCGGGTGGATTGAAGATTCTTGTTTTGTATTTGTTAATGTTACTTGCGAGACTACGAAGTGAAATAGTATTAAGTTAGATATTGCGTGAATGATTTTGTTGTGAAGAAAAACAATGGCTGCTTAGTTTGTGTGTCAAAGTTCTTATAATATACAACGTGTAACGGAAAGGGGGTATCAACCCTGAAGGAGGTGAATGTGCTCATGAAACTCAACAACTTTCCCCAAAGAACATAGGTCGAAATATGAAAAAAAAAATTTGGCCCTCCCTTTCAAAACTGACTACCAGCTGATTGATTTACTATGGGAGGGCCAAATTTTTTTTTTCATATTTCGACCTATGTTTTTTGGGGAAAGTTGTTGAGTTTCATGAGCACATTCACCTCCTTCAGGGTTGATACCCCCTTTCCGTTACACGTTGTATAAGTAAGTTTTTTCTTAACACTTTGGGCGGAGCAACGTTACAATACGTAAAATTTGATAAACGCTATTTGACACAACGTTTAATCACGTCAGCAAAACATATGTCTTTCTTTAAAGAACGTGTATTAACGGCTGCGGCTTATACTGATTCCTTGAAGTTACGTCATCGCGCCGAATCAGTTTAAATTTTCTGACTACTAGCGCCACTCCACGTTAGTTTTTTTTGTACATTTTATAAGGCTACTCACACATTTTTATTCTAGTTACGCATACATTCGCAACGTCATTTATTTTGTATGAGAAATTAGTGCGCCGCGCAACAAACATTTGAATAACCAGATCCTCCGCTCAAAGCGTTAAAAAATGTTCTCAAGTAAGTGAAATCTGTGTAATTTCTTATTGAGAAATAAATTTCTTTAACCAGAAAGTGAAATTAAATTGTTTATTCTGTAAATAGGATATTGGAATCACCTTAATACGTCATATTATTTAAAAAAAATAAGCTAGATGGATTCGACAATTTCTATCTGATACCCCTGAGAAGAGAGCGCAAAAAAACTTGTGTGCCATTTTTAAAAATCATAGTTTATGGCCTGGGAGGAAGGACTCTTGACTAAGTAATAACAACCGCATGGGTCACCGCATCATCAAGTTACGCTTCAAGGTACGCTTACCACGGTCGGTCCGTAGATAGCGTAGATCTTTACATACCGAGACCCCTCCGTGCCTCGTAAAGCACGTTAAACCGTTGGTCGCGGCTGTCATTCGTGGATCTTTGACAGTCGTTACGGGTCGTCAGAAGCCCGAAAATCTGTCAACCAGTCTTACCAAGGGGTATCGTATTACCCAGTCACTGGATTGTGGGGGCAGACAGGCAGTTGCTCCATGTAAAATAATGGTATTCAGCTGCATCCGGTTAGACTGGAAGCCGACCTCAATATAGTTGGGAAAAGTCTAGGCAGATTGATTTTATGGATATGGCCTGAATCTAGAAAGGAATATCAACACCTGGGAATTGATGATTAGTCCCCTTATAAGACGGTTATAATAATAATAATAATAATAATATTCCACAACTTTCACACAACGCCATCTAGTCCCAAACTAGGCAGAGCTTGTGCTATGAGTACTAGACAACTGATAAACATACATATATATGTCTAAATACATACATATTATGGATAAAATACATCCAGACAAAGAACAAATGATCGTGCTGATCACACAAACATTTGTCCTAGGTGGGAATAGAACCCATGACCTTGCGTATAGTAGTCAGGGCCTATTATACATTCGAAAGGTGAATATAAATAATTAAATTGTAATGACCAGATGAATGAACGTAAACGAGGCAAAAAAACGTATGTAAGGATCGTAGAAGGTGGCGTTCTGTAGTTTCTGCCTACCCCTGTGGGAAGAAAACGTGAGTTTTATATGTATATTGTAATGACTTACCGGAGCTAGCAGTCAGTGCTTCCGAAAACTGTTCTTTCCATGAAGACGTGCCTATTATAATAGATGCGTTTGCTCTTTGTACTAGTTTGTCTACTGTGTTCTGAAACAAAACAGTAGAAGTTAGTGTATAGCTGTGTTGTGGACTCCTACTGAGTGAAGACCATTGAAAGCCACTGCTTACAAGGCCGGGGGCATGTTGTGGACTCCTTCTCCATAAATGCCCATCAAGAACAGATAGCGACATCTCGAGGCAAAAAACGATACTACACGCGACGTCATACTAATCCCTAAACCATAATTGGGTTTATTTTAAAATTTTGTTCTCACACCCCTCTCCTTGAATGTTGTTATTAAGATAGCGAATATTCTTTTCTTACGTTCAGCTAATTATTTTTCGAGACTTTTCCATCAAGTTTTGAACCTTTAGTGATGTCCCGTATGTCCTGGATCAACAATAACGATAACTGCAAAGGTCAGCCTGTGATAAGCTGGGTATCCATTTGCGCAGCCTCGTGACGAGCTGCCTCATCCTGAGCGTGCCGCGGGCTGCGGAAAGTACATGCGTCTCCACTTGAGCACACATAATATCGTATCGAGCGGCAAGCCTCAACCCGAGCCACGATTTTCTCAATTCCTCATTAACCACCATGGTTGACGCACGTAAAGTCGCTGCAGCATTAGTAATAATTAGTCACTACAAAAGGAAGCAACATAAGAAACGGAAACATCGATGGTGGACTAAGGAAATATATCGTCAGCGAAATTTCGTATAACTTAATTAATTCGATACATTTCTCATTATCCATTTTGCTGCGTGCCGAGCACACGTACGTCCGTCTCCACTGAACGCACGCCTCACACTGAGGCGTCTTTGAGCATGGCCATTTACCGACACGATTTGGCTCGCTGCGCGGCCGCCTCGTTTGGTTCAAGTCGCGGCAAGCCTCGACTCGCGGCACGGTCTCCACTAGATCTGCCTCGGGTCGAGGCAACCGCTCGGCCCGAGGCTGCCTCAAATGGATACCCAGCTATAGGAAGACATCATGCAAGATAAGGAATATCATTAGTATCTATATTTTGTTCCAAAAGTCATCAGTTATCAGTATAATTACCTACCGCCCGGCCGAGCGGTCTCGGGCCGTTTGCGGACCAGATTCAATGCGATTTTCCCATGCGAAGCGCACGCACGTTGTTCAGTTTTAATCGTTAAATTCATACGTGCATTTTAGCATGCAGCGGTTGGCGACGCGACGTAGTAGGCTATTACAGCAGTAGGTATTGAACATTTTGTACTGAGTGAAGTATCTGGTAGTAACTATTTAGTAATCTGTGGCAGCGGGTAGCACACTTCAGAGCTGACATTAAGTTTGAATTGGGCTGTACTTAATTTTTCTGAACCATTTGTTTACATTTTTATCAGATACTTTTCGAACAGACTATAATTAACTTACTTTGAACTCCTTGCTCTCCTTAATCCTGAGCTGAGCTCTGGTGATCTCCCCAGCTCTTGGAAGCCCCATCATGGCGACCACGGCTTCTTCCTCCGGCAGTGTTGCCAGGTGATTGGCTTCATTGCCAGGAATCGGGTTGTCGTCATCTGTGGCAAAAGTTTCATATTAGGGATTTGAAGAAATACGCTGAAGTTTGTACACGAAATACGATATGGAGGGATGGAGGGGTTCAAAAACACATAAATCTAGTCTGGGGATAGACTGAATCGTAAGGTCAAACTTACCCGTTAAAAATCCTGGTTGGCATTACCCTATCAAATCGCCCCGGCAGAATAGATCTACCGTGCGATTCTGCAACCATCTCACCGTGAAAACTTGGGTGAAGTGAGCGTGGAGTGAGCTGTCATTAGGGATTAACACTATTGACATTGCTCACTTCAAGCTCACTTCACTTATGATTTCACGGTGACATTTTTACAGAATTGACCGGTTGATTGTGTTTGTTTATCTATAAAGATCTGCACCCCAATTGCGTAACACACTCAAACACAATACGAAGTATTTTGAAGGGAATTACGAATCAATTACTTCATAATACGACGCAATGAATTACTAACTCCCTTTAAGTGTAAAAAAAATGTCTGCTCGACAACGTAAAAGACAATTGCATTGCAATTGTAGGTGTGTTATGCAATTACTCCGCTGGTCTTGGTTATGAATATGTCTTAATTTTTGCGAGTTTCTGGTTTCGTGATAGCCGATTCTCTCATCTACACTAATATTATAAAGAGGAAAGATTTAATTGTTTGTTTGTATTGAATAGGCTCCGAAACTACAGGACCGATTTGAAAAATTGTTTTACTGTTAGAAGCCGACATTATCCCTGATGAACATAGGCTACTTTTGACAGTTGGAAAATGCTTCATTCCTATGGTAAAACGGGTAATAGGATTTAAACGGCGGGAATTCCGAATTCTACGCAAACGAAGTTGCGGGCGGATGCTAGTAACTAATAAACTATAAATTTCACTATACGTGCGCTAATAGCACGCGGAAGTCGTATATAGAAATTTTATAAATAATAATTTAAAGGTTTATTTATAAATGATGATTAAAGTTAAGAGCGTTTACGCCGTACGGAAATTTATACAAAATTTCAAGCCCTTGTTTTTCGAAATGAATGAACCGATTTTAATGAAACTTCGTACGCATAAGCACGACACAAACGTCTAAAAAGTTAGTAAATAAAATTTTCCACAACTCAGTTATTGGGTAAGACTGGTTGTCAGACTTTCGGGCTTCTGACTACCCGTAACGACTATCAAAGATCCACGAATGACAGCCCCGTACAACGGCTTAACGTGCTTTCCGAGGCACGGAGGGGTCTCGGTATGTAAAGACGGTCACCCATCCATAGGCCAACCGCGGCAAGCGTAGCGTAACCTGATCGATCGACCTGTGCGGCTGTTACTATTTAGCCACAGGCCCCTCAATCCTATTAAATTTATTGTATTATACTCAATTCCCTCGATCCCGTGGGAATATTGGGATAAAAAGTATCCTATGCGTTAATCCAGGAAATGGTCTATCTAAGTGCCAAATTTCATCCAAATCAGTTCAACGGCTGACACGTGATTGAGTAAAAAACATACAAACATCTTCACAAACTTTCACATATACATTTTTATACTCGTAATATTAGTAGGATAGGATTATTTACCCTCTGATCTCCCCAGACCCAGGGTATCCATTAGGATTTCCTCACAGATACTTTGCTATTTTCGCATCGTGAACAATTTCTTACCCAAACAGCGGTTAATTTACGAAAATCCCTTCTTAACACCTCTTGCAGTACCAACACTCTTAACAAATTGCAAACTATTAACAATTGAAATGTTTGTATCTAGGTATAGTGTGAGAGTGGCTCAGCGGTAACAGGTCCGACTTACGAGTTGTAGGTCGTGAGTTCGAACCCAGGCAGGCACTTTGCTTTCATCACCACTACTCTCATAACGGTGAAGGAAATCATAGTGAGGAAACTAGCCTGTCCTAGGAACAAAAATTCGAAGACATGTGACATCTGCCAACCCGCACTGGGCCCGCGTGGGAGATTACAGCCCACTCCCTCTCGAAAAGAGGGGGCATGTAGTGTAGAGTCATCTCAACACCTCTTTTCTTATATATATATTTATATATTATAGATATATATACACATAAATATTTATATATTTTAAATATATATTATAAATATATATTATAGTAAATCGTATGTATGTGTTTATAACCTATTTATGTATCGTATTTGTCTAGTGTTTTATTTTTTTTATTTTTATCATCGTCGTGTCAACCAAAGCACCTGCCATCTAATCTCTTCACCACCCTTGGTTGACTGGTAGAGAATGCCTAAGGCATTAAGTCCGCCTTTGTACCTTTTGTGCGAGAAGTTTAAATAAATAAATAAATAAATAAATGTATCCCAGAAGTGGCAATATTATAGGCTGATTATAGTGGTTAAAACTCTGCATTGTCTCTTCGGAGAGCAAAATTTTGATGATAACAACAGTTGGTTCTCTTGGTTTCCAACTGAATTGGTCCATATTCCATAAATCAATCCGGTTTATCCTCCTAATTGCGAAACGAATAGTGGCCTTAATTTCCGCAATAGAACATGGGAACATGGGAACAATAGCGTCTCAACCATTTATCACTGGCTATTAGAAAACTGGCATTATGGAACTTGGTGAAGTGGCATACCCGTTCCATTTGTAATCTTACTAGCGACCCGCCCTTGCTTCGCCGGGTTTTTACGACTTGATAAAACATCGAGATTTCTTTATTATACATAAGTTTTATGTTAATGTTTTTTACACATACCTAAAGCTTTCGGAATAAATTCTCTAAGTGACGATGAACATCGAATCAAAATCGGTGGCGTAGTTTAGAAGATCATTGCGGTCGCACAGACATATGAAAAGTGGCTTTGTTTTATAACTAGTGCAGATAATATGTTAAGAATAAGAATATTTTTTACTGATCCATTGTTACACAATAAATTTCAAAGATAAGAAGATATATCTAGATTAGATGAGTTTTGGGCGAAAGTGTTGATGCCTTAACTACCTAGTACACCGATGAATTATTTATTTATTTATTTATTCACTCAAAACATAAGAATATCCTTACAGGCTAGACCCAATGAGATATTGTAGCACACTCAAACATTAAATAGTCCCAATGCATGTACTATAAAAAATTCTATAGGCAGATAGCTATTCTTTCAAATTCACCCAAAGTGCAACAGAATATGTCTACGTCAACAGCAATGAGGTAGAGATCGCGTAGCGCGCTCGTCAGCGGCGTCTTTTTTTTGTTTTGATGGGAAATTATCAAATAACTTCTCCCGCTCTCGGCGGAGTGGGAGGGTGTGTCAGTCTTTTACTGACTAAAGCCCACGCGTGTACCTTCAGTTGCCTGTGCTAAGGACTACGGTAACTCTTTCGAACAACCCGCGACCCTGGCAAGCATCGGCCCCAGCGGACCCCGTCATTTACTGCTGACATCTCTTTGAGACGCGCGTGGAACACAACGCGCCGTCGACCCGAGCCTGGTCCTTACCGGACGGCAAACTGCCCATTGCTCGCCATCCGCAAGCCCGCGCCTACGGTGTGGCCGGGAGTCGACTCTTGACTCCCGACGCCCAGGGCGTCTCCTGCGGCGACTAGGGGCGTGAGGGCGCAAAGATTGCCTCTCCCTCACGCGTTCCGCCTCCTCCTTTGCAAGCATTACTGCTTCGCAGAAGGAGGTGACGGCTTGCCATGCACTCTCGCTCCGTACCATGGCCTGGACAAGGGCCGGACGCGAGAGATCGCCGCCGCCGATCGCCGCCGTGAGGACGCGGCGATCCTCCGCCCATCGTCAGCGGCGCCTCACGCAGCAAGTTAGTTCGCGCGCGCGGTACTGCCAGCAACCGTATAGTACTATGACAGTACTATAGTATTGGAGAAAATGCTTGGGTGCACTTTTAGAACAACTCATTAAAAATGAACCTCTACTATGACAAGGTATGTAGGTACGGTAGCTATGGCGGTCCCTAAACCTACACAAATTATTGCGTGATATCTCGAAAATCCTGATATACACGATACAATTAAATTGCCTGTGGCATTCCATAAGTTGAATCAAACAATAAAAGTTGCACCGTCCAAAGGTCTAAACAGTGTCTGGAAAAGGCAAGTCAATGATTGCATCAATGTTAATGTATGCCACAGACAAGGAACTTTTTTCATGGAATGAGGCTGTTATAGCCCTTTCACAGTTCTTGTACCTCTGATAGTTGCAACCCAACAGTAACCTTATTACAACAACAATAAGAATCACTGTGATTTTGGTAGACTTGACAGTTGCAGCAATCCAACAGCAACCTTATTAAAACAACAATAAGGATCACTGTGATTTTGACAGACTTGACAGTGGCGTCAACCCAACAGCAACCGGAGATTAAAAACCGGAGATCACTATAATATTAACAGAGCTAAAATGAATGGACTGTAGTGTTGAAGATTGCGCAATGATTGAACAAACAGTTTGCATACATTTTGAATAAAAAAATATCAAAAACTTGCACCAAAAACCAAAAACCGTATGCGTTGACGTAGTGATGTGCATTTTATTTTTTGCTTTTTAACGACCGACGTTTCAAACTGATGTATCAAAAAGATGTTACCGTCGCTGTTTAGACATTTCGTTCGCGAACTAAGACGCTAATATCTCATTACAAAGCACTACGCCACCCTGTGACGCGAGACCTATACCCTAATTGCGTAACCCACTGTTACTATCAATTTGAATAATTTTGAAGCATATTGCTAAACCATTGCTCCATATGTTCGAAAAATGTGTCTGCTCAGCAACGTAAATAACGCAATGAATGTTGTTGAACTGTCAAAATGAAACCCATTGCTACTGATGGTGTGTTACGCAATTAGCCTACGGGTCTGCGTTGCATGCCGCGCCGCTCCTCGCGCCGCCATCCGCCGCAGCCCCGCGCCCGCTTAGTTCGTGTCCGTAGCCGAATTGCGTCAGGGTAGTTCTTTTTATACGCACTTATATTTAAGGGCAGAACGTGATCTGTATAATAGATGCATTGTTCATACTCTATTGTCTCGGCCGACTAGAATTTTAAATAAGACGTGCATGGGTTGGGTCGGAGAGCAGTGGTGGCCCAGTGGTAACTGCCGCAACTTACGAGTTGGAGGTCGTAGGTTCGAACCCAGACAGTTGTTTTACTTTGTGTAAATTATTTCATCACCACTGCTCTGAAAACGGTGAAGGAAAACATCGCGAGCAAACCGGTATGTCCTAGAACAAAAAAATTGATGATATGTGATATCTACCAAACCGCAATGGGCCCGCGTGGTGGATTACGGCCCGTTCCCTCTCAAAGAGAGGAGGCCTGTGTCCCAGCAGTGGGAACATTATAGGCTAGTTGAGGAGCGTCGGAACGAAAACCGATATATCGAATTTACCATATTTTTCACAAATTAAAAAAAAGCTTGTAAGTTTTTTAATGTTACAAAAGTGGAAAATTATAGCATGTCAATTTGCAGTTAAAGTGACATCGACTGATGTGTGAAACTTGACGGAGGGTAGATACTTAATTTAGGGAGATACTTGGCGGACAAGTATGGATATATCGGTTTTTGACGCGATCATTTGGATATATGGGTTTTTGACGAAACCAAAATGGATATGTCGGTATTGAACTGAATTGAATTTGAACCGATCATTGTTGAATTGTGTAAAACTTAATAAGAATTATCGGTTTTTAATCCAACAACAAGAACATGTTGAATTTAAAAATGTATTTGTCGGGTTTGATTTGACCACAGTATTTTGATATTTTTTTTTAAGATGGATGTAACTGTTTTTTAATTGATTTCTTTCCTGAAGGGTGTATAATTAAATATTTTGTAACAGAAAAAAAATTAAAAAAAAAATGTCTTAATTAAGACATATCGGTTTTTGCTCCGACGCTCCTCAGTTATGCTATGGGTTGGGTCTATGAGAAAGCTCCCGAGCTAAAGAATAACAGTAGATTGGGACTACAATCTGCCCCAAAAAGATGTTTTCAAGGTCAATAATTTATTCATCTATTTATACAAATAAATAAAATTGAAGTGTCTCTTTCTAATGTTGCTTCGTTGTTTTGTTCTTTGTAATGCTGTTGCCTCTGTCATCAACCCGTGTCACTCGTGTGTATACACACTTACGTGACGATTTCTACCAGTCAGCTCCTACCGCAAGTCACGTTAAAGAACTTCACTCCAAAATATTAAAACATGTCTTTTAGTTAGATTAACACGTCTTAATCCGATCCGTTTTACTGAACCGGCTATTTCACGCTCGGTGGCTTCGTATATTTACACGGCTCTCGATTTACTAAGATTATTTAAAAATAAAATAAATAGTAATAATAATAAATAATTATCCGATGATAATAAATATTTACCGGACCAACTATCCCGATTCAGGGATTTTAGATAGCAAACTGAATCGGAGAGTATCATGGTAAACTACTCGCAATACTCATACTTCCTGTTATAAGCACATATTTTTAAAGTTTAATTTTAGCGAGCTGTGCCCGCGAATTCGTTTGCGTGCATGTCGGAAATCAAATTGGATTTCATGGGTTTCAGTTTTTTACACGGAACCCTAATTATTTATCTAAAATAAAAATAGTCTAAGTTACTCCTTATAATTTCAGCAAAGTTCTGTCAAAATCGGTCTAGCCGTTTTGGAGATTAGCCGGAATAAACAGACAGACAGACAAAAAACTTTAACCCTTAATTGCATGATTAAAAAAATATATATATTCATAAAAATACTTTTTTTTTATTGGCCTGGTGGAAATTTTACATCTGTATGTAATCAGAACGAATCTACTGGGAAACAAATTAGTTGAATATCTCTAACAATTGGGGAATCCCCGTGCTCTGTGGAGACGAAAATATGGCATTGGATTAGTTGATGGAAATTTCCATCACGATGCATTTAAGGGTTAAATTGTTTAAAAAAAAAAATAATGTCTCTTTTCTATCTGTTTGTGTCATACATAATATGAAAGTGTATACGGATATATTTTCATATTCAGTATTTAGTAAAAAGCTGTCATTTTGACATTACAAACTGTCACTTAAATTTTGAGATGTGAATGACTAGCTCGCTCGGGAAGTAGTCTGTTCCTTTTCATTTTATATAAAATAAAAAAGTAGCAATGTCCTTCTCCAGGCCCGAGACCAACGGGGCAATTGTGTAGTACATTATCAGTTAGAATCGGTTTAATTTTGACAGTTCAACAACATTCATTGCGTTATTTACGTGTTGAACAGACAAATTCGAACTTATGAAGCAATGGATTAGCAATTTGCTTCAAAGTGATTCAGATTCCGATTAATAGTGTGTTACGCAATTAAGGCGCTGTTATAGTTTATGAGGGATGGTGGTTTAGGCACCAGCCGGTCGATTCTGTAAAAATCTCACCGTGAAATCATAAGTGAAGTGAGCACTTAATAGTGTTAATCCCTACCATTCGGGAATGACATAGCTTACTTCCCACTCACTTTACCTAAGTTCTCACGGTGAGATTTTTACAGAATAACACTGCTGTCCCACTGTCGACGAGGAAGTGATACTGACTATCAACGATCTTCTCGCTCAAGAAACGTACAAAAGATTATAGGTCCCGCGTAAGTCAAAGATATCCAAAATTTCTCTTAGTTGTAACGCAGCTTAGTGTTTAGATAAGTGTTATTGTACAACTGAAGGTAATAAAAATCTCTTTTTTTAATTAAGTTGGTAAAATAATGAATCATAATAAACCAGAAACTCGCCTTTATGAAAGAAAATATACTTAAGGAGACTGGAGGAATTTTTATGGGAAGTGTTCTATGGACCAATAGCGATACGGTTTTGAAATTTGTGTAGGGATACTTCATCTATACCCTTGTGCAAAGGGGCATCAAAATGTGTCCATATACCACTACTGGTCAATAGACCACATTTATCCAGTCTTCTTTTCCTGAAAGGTTCTGACAGGGATGCAGAAATGACCCTGAAAACTTGGAAAAGATCGGATGAAAATATGCTAACTAAATGCGCTCTTTTTTGGTAGAGAATAACATAATTAAAAATGTTTACAAGCTCAATTCGAAGCGGTGTAAGATAGCACTAATGTGTCGCATTCTGTGATACGTTAAATTAGATAAATACGTCACAAAACAAAAGAAAAGAATAGTCAGATATTTATGAATATATATTTTATTTCTTGAATTTTAGTCTCATCCTTTTCTGGCACTTAAGACACAACTTTGGGTAGGTAGTAAAAGTTAAAAAAAAATATATAATTGGTTTGGCAACGTATCCACCTACTTAAAAATTGCGAGCATTACTAAAAATAACAAACCATAATCTTACTTGTGCACACATAGATACAGTTCCGGTGACAGAAAGCAGAAAGAAGAAGAAGAAAGAATATAAAATAAATATCAAGAATAAGAAGTAGGTTCTTTGGATGTTTTAAAAGTGCAGTAACTTAGTGTTATTCTCTAAAATTCACTTCATAATAAAAACGGTGTCGAGGTATTAAACCGTGACGATTTACTTACAAAACCAATGATTTAAATGGTTAGATTCTCCTGACCGAGTCAAAATGTCACGTTTTTCATTTTGAAATTGACATTTGGATATTATTGTGTCGCTCACTCATACTGAAACCCGTATACATAAATATCGTTCCATGCGGGATATTTGTGCTCACTCTTCTCAGTGTGGACACCTTTTCGCGCGACCAAAGTACGGTGAGAGCCAATTTAACGATTTAAATCTTTGTAGAAACCTTTTCAATTTCGAATTGTGTGGTTACTTGAATGAGGTTCGAAGTGGAACTTTACAGAATAACACTGTTTTTCTCATGGCCACATAGAACAGGGAAGAATCGTGCTGTGTCGGGAGCAACCCTGATACGACCGACCTTAAAACGACTCGTCGGAGGTATCAGGTACCAGTCATAGTAATAAGGGTAGGTCCTGAAAGTCTAGTGCGCCCTTGCTTACCTAATATCATCGTAAAAAGTGGTGCAAGACAAGAAAAGTGGTTGCTTCGGTTATTACAAGCAAGAAGCTAAATAACTAAGGTAGAGTTTAAACCCCATTTTCTCCACGAATCGCTAAATTTATGACGTTAATTCTTTCCACGAATCGCTAAATTTATGACGTTAAGCCTTATTCACACTTGTCCAGTATTTTTAAGAGCGACAGTTATAATTATTTTAATAACTACTTAAAGCACCTGGATAGTGCTGCTGTTCAATTTAAGACTGGACTTGACTTTTATGTCCAGTTTTCATAACTTACACTAGTAGCGCTACTTGTACTACGAGCACTTTTTTTTTTGTTTTGGTTTCATTTCTTAAATTACATTTTTTTTTTGCTTCGTTGATCATGATACACTATTTAAATCATCATTCTGTCTAAAATTTATTGTTTTGTGTAGAAGGATGTTTTAAATTCGTTTAACGCTAAATGCATTTAGTAATTTGTGCCGCAAGTCGGCCTTATTCCCTGATCAATTACGGATCTAGTATCGAAAACTCCATTTATTTTTTTTCTTTTGCAAACGTCATTAGAAAAAATAATTAAGATCAAATTTAAAAGGTCCAAAACTTCGAAATGAAATATTTATAATAAAAACGAAATACTTATGAAAAGAACCCAATTCACAAGAATATGAATAAAATTGAAGCAGGCTCATTCTTCATTCATGAACATAAACAATTAATTCAAGACCTCAAAAATAAAGTTATAAAACTCGGGGTCGGTATAACAACACAGCGTCATTTTGTTCCAATTATTGTACAGCTTGACACGCCAGAGGAAATCCAATTATTATAAAAAGAGAAGTAAAGATGGCATACAAAACAGAAGACTTCACAGGGGACGCTCGCCCTAAATTGTGGCAATCAAATTATCCTAAATACCGACACGGTTGCATTTAAGACGCCATCTTGTTTCCCCGCAAACATTATATAACATCTATTTCATTTTATTATTATTATTATTATATTTTGAGAACATGTTCCGTTGTGATAGTAAAATAGAAACATAAAACTACGTGATTTCATACAAAAATACACAATATACATAGTATTATTATTTTATTTGTGTATTTAAATACTGTTCTCGTTTAAGTGAAATATAAGTGAGAAATATTTTTTCTATAACCAGAATGTGCCAATAAATGCTTTTTGTAGTAAGAAGTTTCATATTGTTTAGTTGTAACCCTTTGGTGTGATATTTCTGTCTTCAAATTTCTTAAGTAAGAGACTCATTCTACGTGTTCAGCCATTTTGTATTTTTTAAATTCAAGGAATATTACGTCAACTGTCAACCATTTTAATTTTAAACAAACATTTTAAAGTTAAACTTTTATTACATCGTCTCAAACTTTTTCGTCTGTGTGTTGCATGTCGCGTGACGGTCGGCCGCCGAGTAGGGATAAAGTGAAAGGCGCTCGTCAGAGCAGCCGAGGCCAATATGGCGGCGCCTATAGTTCGCATCAGCTGACCGTGTAGTGTATAGACTATTACTCATTTGTGTTTTTAGTTAAATGTCTATAATGTGAAAATAGTTTCACTTTTACAGTGGTTTCATGAAAACCACACAATCCTTTTTTAATTTCTAATCTCACTAAAATTATAAACAAACCAGTTTTTCTCAAACTAAATAGCAAATTTTATTTTTTCTCTACTAGGATTAAATTACGCTGTGCCCATACTGACCCAGTTTGTTTTCAACCCAGAAAAATTTTAATGCTCATCTAAGAATATTTATGGTAGACCATCGATATAACGGGTTAGTAATTTTATTTACTGTCTACCGCTCTACCTACACAACCCTTAGGGAAACTTGATTTTCCAAGCAGGTACAGATAATGTAATCAGCGCAGAAGATGCGGCACGACCTTAAGAGCCTCGTCCACAGTTGAGCAGTATCTAGTAGAACGTGAGTTATGTTTATGAATAATCTGTTCCAAAACTATCTACTGAAAGTATAAAAAAACCCTGTTCATGTTAAATTCATTTGTTTTAAGAAGGTTTCAACTTTATAATTCACCACTTTTTCCGACAATTATGGTTTGAATAACATTATTAGATTAAAACTTGAAGAAATACCTGAATAGTGCAGCTGCTGTTCAATTCAAGACTAGACTTGATATTTATGTCCAGTTTTCATAACTCGCCATTCGGATTTCTATACCAGCCGTGCGATACATAATCGCACGGCTGGTACACCATCTCACCGTGAAAACTTGTGTGAAGTGAGCTTGGAGTGAGTCTCAATAGTGCCAGTCCCTAGGATCAGCATGACTCACAGCTCACTCTAAGCTCACTTCACCTTAGTTATCACGGTGAGATTTTTCCAGAATCAACCGGCTGCACTTTATTTTTTGCTTTCATTGATCACGCTAAACCATTTCAGAGTTCTACTTCCACTAACATGGTATATTTAAATACCTCTAAACACCAGCAGAACTGGGAAACAATGCTAACGAAAGCTTTCTAGTACTTTCAACTACAACTCTACTGGTAACTCTACTAATGTGAACGAGGCTTTAGTCACATCGATACTCACTAAAATGTATGGAGTGGCTTTTTACTCGAAAATTCTAATCTTCATTTGGACAAGTTAATCTTTTCATTTTAATTACGCTGTGAGAATGTTATTTTTTTTATTAAGTATTTAAATTAATCCACTACTGGATACTATTCACCACTACTGGCTGTCATTACTAAAATTCTAGGAATTCCTACAGTAAAAAGCATTTATGTATTTACAAAAATAAGGACCAAAATGACTTCAAATAGCAATAACAATTGCAATATCTTGAAGTTACAAAGCCTGAGGTACCTGTATGTCGATTCTGTAAAAATCTCACCGTGAAAACTTGCGTGGAGTGAGCTGTCAGTGTCATCGCACTGATGCTAGGGAACGACTAAACAAACATTTACAATCATAATCGAGATTTTAATGATATTTTTTATGCTAATTTTATTGATCATTTTACCAATATTTTACCAATTTTAAAATTAGTATTTTAACTGTCAAAACTTTAACATTTTGTGGGATTTTAAAATAAAATAGCAAAACAGAAACTTAGAATATCAACTTTGGTTTTTTTTTTCCTAAAACCCCATAAAATAGTAATGTTTTGAAAATTCAAATACTAGCTTTGAAATTATATAAAATGATCAGTAGAATTAGCATATAAAATATTAATAAAATTTCGATTATGATTGTAAATGTATGCTTGGTCAATCCCTAGTATCACGTGAGATGACGCTGACAGCTCACTCCACGCTCACTTCACCTAAGTTTTCACGGTGAGATGGTTACAGAATCGCACTGCTGCAGTTTCAACGGTAAAACCCCTTCGAACTAGAACATAGCATTGCTGTTGTATATTTTTGTAGGCATAGTGGTCGTACTATGCCTTTTACATAGAAAAATAACTTATATAACAATACCTAAATACCCAAAAAAACTAAATGAGTAGATACATTTAGCATCGGCCGGTCGATTCTGTAAAAATCTCACCGTGAAATCATAAGTGAAGTGAGCGTGGAGTGAGCTGTCAGTGTCATCTCACGTGATACTAGGGATTGACCAAGCATACATTTACAATTTATATACATACATTAACATTAATAGTGTTAATCCCCAGCGAATGACAGCTCACTCCACGCTCACTTCACCCAAGCTTTCACGGTGAGATAGTTACACAATCGCACGGCTGAACTATACATCGACAAGAATTAATTTAATATAATTATACAAAACCTTTGTTCCATAATATTGTATCAATGTCTAGTCTAGTCACAAAACATACACACATTGAATTGTTGTAGCTAAACATTGATGCAGTATCTAATATGGAACACAAATTGTGGACAATCAAATAAATTCATGATGATGTTATCTTATTGAGACTGACTGAAGACAAAAATAAATAAATAAAATGAGAGATTTTCTTTCTATTTTCTTCATTAAAATTGACGCTAATCCAAATAAAAAAAACTCAGTACAAATGTCAAAGTTACCGACATTTAAAAGTAAGATAATTTTCTCCAGTGAGTGGAGCAAAATGTCTGCTGAAAATATTCAAAAGTGATGGTTTGCATAACAAATTTTAGCCTGCTTTCTTTATTTCCTCACTGCTCCCAAATGTGCTGAATAAATTGTTTATAATGTCGGCTAAAGGCGGATTACTGGTGTTGTCACGTTTCTGTTTTTTTTATGTGTAAGCAGTTCTTTAACATTTCAATTAAATTGAAGAGTTTTATTCTTCTAATTTACACACATAAACTCACGCTTTCATCCCATGGAGGTAGGAAGAAACTATAGAACACCATCTGCTACGGTCTTTACATACTCCTTTGGTTTCGTTTAGGTTCGTACTTCGGGTCGTCTGGTCGTAAATAATAATCGTAATCGAAAAATAAAATGCGATAACGATTATTTACGGTGTTGGTCCGATGGAAAAAGTTGTTCAGTATCATGGTCTGTATTCTTAAATATGACCACACATTTCTGATATACGCTATAAATAATAATAACAAATAAATTCTTTATTTCACCAAAAAGCTATCTCCATACAATACTTAAAAAAACTAAGAATATAATATAAGGCTATTTAGTAGGTCACAAAAGTTTGAATACTCTGACTCCTAAACTAGGTGTGATTCTCCGTAAACAAACAAAGCCATACTTATATTAAATCCGGACGTTACAATAAGAAATGATGGAAAAAAAACAGGCTCTGATTTTAGGTAAAGAAAAATAAAATAATAATAAAAGAAAATAAAAATTAACTGTATGATGAGTTGTTAGAATGTAGGGTATGAGTGTGTGTGCAGTGAGTAAATGTAAGGTATGTGTGTGTGTGTGTGTGATGAGTAAGTTTGGGGTGCGTGTGCGCGTAGTAAGACAGTACAGGGTGTAACGTTTATGGTAAAATTATGAATTACAGAAGTGTAAATCCGCCTAAAGTAAAAAAGATTAAGCTGTGCCTTACAGCACCTACGTAAAAACTCGTTTATAGAGGTTCGCAAAAAAATGTAGGTCTCCCACAAAAAAACAGCCATAAAAAAGATCATCCTAAGTTACCAACAGAAACAGCCTTGTTTATTGAAAGTTTACTGAGTACCTGAGGCTATATCGTGATAGTTTTAGTTGTGTTTTTGTACTTCGTAGTAGTATTCGTTCCACGATGTGCTGGCAATTAGATACGTGTTTTCATGAACTAGAATATAAAGTTAAGCTGTAAGTGCCTGCTACAATGGTTTTAGTATAAGTTTTGAAGTTGTTCTGTTGCAACCAGGGTTCATAAAAAATCTTTATTTGTATTTCAGTATTACAGGTTTTGTCAAGTGCAATGCATTAGCAATATGCTTCAAAATGATTCAACATTTTGAAGCATATTGCTAATCCACTGCTCCATATGTTCAAAAAATGTGTCTGGTCAACAACGTAAATAACGCAATGAATGTTGTTGAACTGTCAAAATGAAACCCATTGCTACTGATAGTGTTACGCCTGCAGGTGGCGTTCTGTAGTTGCTGCCTACCCCCATGAGAAGTACGTGTGAGTTTATGTATGTATGAAAAAATAATGAGAATTAAGATCGGTAGTTCAAAAAGATCTAATCTTAATAATAATGTCAAACACAAGATCGTTTAAAATGACTTGCAGATGTATAAACTGTACCCAAATAAATCAGCTCTGTTTCCCAAAATTAAGAAAAATTAAACATTCAACTTTTGTGTTTTTTTTTTTTTTGTTTCAGAAAATCTTCTACAGGAGATTTATCATGTACTTAATCAATGTTAACAACAACTTAGTTTTTATTGTTTCTATAATTATTGTGTTTAGTTTAGCTTGTGATCTTCCTGTGCGAGTCCAATAAATACGTTTTCCTTTTTTAACGGACTTCAAAAAAGGTGGAGGTTCTTAATTTGGATGTTTATTTATATTTTTTTTTTATGTATGTTTGGGCATAACTCCGTCATAATATAGACGGATTTGGACAACTCTTTTTTGTTCGAAAGAGGTTTATTCCGAAATGGTCCCATGTAAATTATTTAAATTTCGCAAAGATCTGATGATGATTTCGGAGACAGACAACGGAACTCTTCAATAAATGCCAGCAAATCATCCACGACTGCTACTATCACATATGCGCATTGTTTACGCAATCACACAACATAACATCACGCCTGTACCCTCTAAAGGGGTACGCAGATGTGTTCAGTATACCACGTTACGCCCTCATTTCTGTCAAATTTGTTATTGGGGTACCTCTAATCTTGCTAGTAAATTCAGGCGTAACTTTTTTGTTTATGTTTATGGATCAATTTAATTTATTTTTGTTTTCTGAAATGGTCCCATTCAAATTTCGTAAAAATCTATTGTTGAATTTGGGAGACAGACAATGGAATTTTTCAATTATTAAAAGTCTCTTTATTGATAGCAAATCACTAGCGGTACTGTAAAGGGATAGGTAGTTTTATTTATCAACCGACTTCAAAAAAAGGAGCAGGTTCTCAATTAGGTTGATTATATTTTTTTTTTTATGTTTGTTACCTCAGAACTCCGTTATTTGTAAGCCGAATTGTTTAATGGATAAAGTATGCCTTCGGGGTGGTCCCATATAAATTTGATTAACTTTGCTTTGGTACTTTTTGAGTTAGCTTCAATAATACGAATTGTTCCACTTAGTTTACATTGATGATGTTTTAATAATTTTATGCCACTGACATTTACATAACAAGTAGTGTTATATGAATTTCTGTGGGGTAGGTACAACTACAAAGTGAAAAATAACTTTAATTTCGGAAGTCGGTGTCAACTTTGTAGTGTTTTTCTTTGGAAGTCGGATCGGTTTTTTTTTTTGTAAAAAGGGTTTTATTTACTAAATCACTTCACAGAGTCGATTTTAAATTCTTTATTTAGTCTCCACAAAATTAAGGCCATGACTCCGTACCTTAGAGAAACCGTGAAACCATTAAATGTTACAATTCCCAACTTTTCCCGCAATTCCTTGTAACATTATACCTCTCTCAAAAATGTTTTATGAACTCCCTAAAAAAAATTGCCAATAAAAATCTTTGTCACATTCTAGGATTCCGTTATAAAGTATTCAAGAAACGCGTACGGATAACGGATACGTGGGTTTCTTACAAGATCAACATAATGTGTTGGACCCTAAGATTTGTGGGTTGTTGAGATTCGACCTCTACTTTGATGTGCGGGTGCAGAAGTTTTACTTTTTATGGAGATCCGTGCTTGTTTGTGTTCCGGGTATAGTTTATAGGGTTTGTTTCAACGACGGAATTAAAGTTTGGGTCGTGGTTTTCTTGGTGAAATTGGGGAGATAAATGGTGCATTAACTATTAATATAAAAGTATTTTCTTTCTTTCTTAACCTATAGGCTTAATATTATCAAGACTTCTGTACCTATATGAGGTTTAACTTTTGATTTTTTAAAGTTAGTTTTGTTTATTTTATACTTATTTGCCACCATAGATAATTTTTTACGTAGTATCTTTTCTAATTTCACGGTTTTAACGACTTGACAGAACATCAAGACGGATTTTTTTTTAACACATAAGCCTTTCTGAATAATTTCTCTAAATAATGGTAAAAATGTCATTAAAAACAAATCAAATCAAATCAAAATATTTTTATTTGTAGAACATAGGTAGGTAAACAAAGGGTACAGATGTCTATATTTATAAAAATGAACGCTATCCGTTGAGGTATTTAGAAAAACAACATGGTCACACAGAGAGACACCAGAAGCAACTTTAATTTATAATATTGTGTTCAAATGCAGAATTATACCTACTGTTTACCAAAATCATTTTTGTAAAATATTTTTGTGTCAATAAAGCTTTTTATTATTTATTATTAATATGCATGACTGTGTTACCGTTTGATTGTGAACACCGTTAGTTTACATATAATCTATCTCCGAGATTGTGAACTGTCGATAAATTGTGAATTGTACCTTACTACACACACCTATATTATTGTACCTTATACAGCATGCTTTTTTTTACCGGCTCCAAATTTTTACATGCTGTTCCACCCATGAATATGAATAACTTTCACTATGGAACCAACTCTGAGATCACAAAAAAAAATTAGCTGTTTCATACATTTTGGTCAAGTAGGTAACTTTTGTATTAAATTGCTGATTTTGTTTTCGTGATTTCAGAGTTGGTCCAATAGTGAAAGTTGTTCATATTAATGAGTAGAACACCCAGTAAAAAAAAAATCATCCAGTATAACGTATTATTCATTTTCGATAATTTATAATCTGTCCATGGCAAAGTGATAAAATTGTGAACTGAAGGCCAATTCTGTAACTGAAAACGTTCAAAGTCTAGTCACAACCTCATCTTAGCGACAATCAATGTGAAAAACTTGTAAAAAATGTAGGGAAATTAGAGGTACTTTTGACAGATTGAAACTGAGATCAGACTGTGAACGTTGTTAAAATTACGAGAATTACCCTTCTGGTATCAAACTTGCATGCGACGGATGGTACCTACCATGCGCTAATACTAAACAGTCAATAGCAATCTCGCAAGATAGATTACAAACTGAGGGCCCTTTTCCACGGCAAGATCACGTTTTCTGCAGGTACGGTTTTTTGCAGGATCCCGTTTGCTAGTATACGTATTTAAATATATGTACGAGTATTCACACAAGCATCCGGTTCGCAGTATTCGGAAAACTAGATGCTTGTGTGAATATAGGTACACATTTATACACGTACACTACTAAACGGGAACCTGCAAAAAACCGTACCTGCAAAAAACGGGATCTTGCCGTGGGAAAGAGCCCTAATGGTGTTCACAATCATACGGTGATATATGTATGGAAATAAATATAGATAGGGCCATCCTATGACAGTTTAACGGCTAGATAGGCGTGGCTCAGATGGCAATCAAGCTTCTGCGGTAACGGGCCCGAGTTTGATTTCCGCACATACACACCGCGTCACATGAATAAGACCATGATGATGTTCTTGACTGGCCATCGCTTTCCCCTGACTTAAAAATCATAGAAAATGTGTGAGGATAGCTGTCACGTAAACTTTATAAGAATGGAAAACAATATAACAACAAGCAAGATCCCGAAAATGGTATAAAAAAGTGTTGGAGCAAACTGCCGATTAAATACATAAAAAGTCTTTATGATTCAATTCCGTCTCGGATTTTTAATTTAATTCAACAGAAGGGGAAAAACCTTAATTACTAATCATTTTTTTTTTAATAATAGTATTCATAACTGAAGTTTTTGTGTTTTATTTAATGGTCTTATTCAAGTGACGCATCATAATTGCCACCAACATTGTCAAAAGTGATCACTCAGTATTTAAGAAGTTCGATTGTTTATAGTTAAACTTTTTGTGGCTAAAGACGTTTATACTTATCATTCTTATATATTTATTTTGTCTCATATCCTAAATAGCAAAAAAAAAATTCTGGTCTTATTCATGTGGCGCGGTGAGTATATGGTTCAAAGGTGGTGGTAACATAGTACCTATGTCAAAGGCTGTGAGGAATATCGACGCGTAAACTGTTATCATGAATGCAGTAAGTGACATAATCAGTTGTTAAAAAAAAAAAACTGCCGATCCATACAGTTCCATCTATGACAAACAATGGCCCCGATTCCCTTGTTCACAAAGTAAACTAAATTTAAGTTCAGTGCATTGATTTTCTTTCTATTTTATTAAGAAAAGGACAGAATTCGGGTAGCTTGATGTGCTGGCGTCTGTACAAAAATAAAAAGTACCCTGTCTTGTTTATTCCGTAATATCAATCAATCAACCAACTCAGCCTATCGCAGTCCACTGCTGGACATAGGCCTCTCCCAGGCTGCGCCACAACACCCTGTCCTCCGCCTTCCGCAGTCTACCCCAGCCACCTTCTTTAGGTCGTCCGTCCATCTAGCTGGGGGGCGTCCCACACTACGCTTGTCGATACGCGGTCTCCACTCCAGGACTCGTCTGCTCCACCGGCCATCGGCCCTTCGACAGACATGGCCAGCCCACTGCCAACTACCACTGTCTTGCTGTTCCGTAATATGGAACTGATGAATTAAATGAATGAGATATAAAAAGCCATTTCCTTGCCGTTTGATAGATTGATGCGATTTATCGGTGCATTGGATCGTGATGTGATTATCTTTTTCAAGCTTAGTTTTCCTCGTTGGTTGAACATGAAGGAATCAAGTATTAAGCTATCCAAGTGTATTTTTCCTTAATGTTAATAAAAAGAAAGAAAATAAAATAAGTTTATTGCGACTCATATTATGACTTTCCTACCATGCCTTACCGATTTAAACAACTGTGGTGTAGGTAGTCATACCAACTAAAATTTTGAGTTTACGCGCTTTGACCACGCTTTTCTCCCTTCTCAACTCTCCCACACCTCCTTCTTATGTCATGTCTCACTTTCAATATTTATGTTCTTCTCACGCTAAGAATCTACGTTCTTCTAACAATCTCCTCTTGCTCTGTCCTTCTCATACGTCTGACTTTGTTCATTCTTCCTTTCATATTTAGTCCATTCTTCTTTGGAATGCGCTTCCTCTTGATATCAGGACGTATTTGTGTTCGTTTTTCATTTATAATTCAACAATTTTAATACTTTTTTTATCATTGTTCGGCTCAACCAAAGCACCTGCCATCTAATCTCTTCACCACCCTTGGTTGACTGGTAGAGAATGCCTAAGGCATTAAGTCCGCCTTTGTACCTTTTTGTGTGTGAAAAGTTTAAATAAATAATTTAACATTTGCCTACAGATAGTCGTATTAATAATTATAATTCGGTAAATCTATGAGAAAATACATATTTTTTTACGAGCGCGATCTAATACTGAGCTGTAAATTACAAAAACTTAAGGAAATTTTAATTTCGCGAGCTGCCTTAGTAGTTCTTAGAGTGACTGACAGATAACGCACACTCAAACCACTGAAATTAGAAACATTATATATCGAAGATTTTTCCTCACAACTTCACGATTTTTCAAATACGAGTCTTGAACGTGACAACAGAAGATTGAAACTTGTTAGCCGAAGAGTAAGTCGATAAAGCGTCTTCTACACACGAGCTGTGTAACTTTTCCTTCTGAAATAATCCCTTATTTGTAACCAACATAAAAGGAAAATGTGTCGTGGGATCAATAAATCGTCCGCCAACTCTGGTCAATTCCATCAAAGGGTTTATTTGACTTTCCTTATTTGCCAACATCTATTAGTCAGTGGAGCGAAAATTCATGAGTTGTGGGCAATGCCTATTGCTGTTCTCAGCGACGCATGCTAAGATTTTTCATTTTTAGGGTTCCGTACCTCGAAAGAAAAAAACGGAACCTTTATAGGATCACTTTGTTGTCCGTCCGTCTGTCTGTCAAGACCCTTTTTCTCGAGAATTCGTGAAGGTATCAAGCTGGAATTTATATCAAATTCTTAAGTCTACTGTCCCTTGAAGCTGTGAAAAAATCAAACTTCTAAGCCAACGCAATCAAAATATACAGCCGTTTCTGCCCCAAATGTACGCAAATTTTCGACACTTGCAAGGGAATCAAAACCTACAGGGTACTTCGCGTGAACTCAGAATCTTGAAATTTGGTACGAAGCAACGTCTTATAGCACAGATAAAGGGAAAATTGCGAAAACCGTAAATTTGTAGTTACGTACCTACAAATTTGTACGGAACCCTCGGTGCGCGAGTCCGACTCGCACTTGACCATTTTTTTTATTTAGTTCTAATTAACTGCACCAGACGCCTTAAAAAGTGATTATGTTTTGAACGTTTTAGATGCAGTCGGGTTTTTTGATTCATTTCATTCAAAACATTACAAAACGTTTCCCATTCATAACGCCCTTTCACATGATTAAGCCTTTTGACAAACCGCTCTCGAATTCAAAAGGACCAATTGAATAGCTGAAACCCAAATTAATCAGTGGTTTCATCCAATACCTCGGCATCGTCCATAATGGCTGAATTAACACTCTGTAAGCGAAATCCATATATAAAAAATACAGAATCGAAACCGAATTTCGTTTTTGGTTTTCAGGAATTTTCAGGCAAAATATACACTATCGGTAATTTTTGTTTAAAAACATTAGTGCCTTCAATTCATTTAATCAGAAAATATATGATTAAAATAATGCACCTGTTAACCGGGCGGGACGTATAAATACGTCAAACTTAAACAATAGCGTGTACGGAATTCCCCGGTTAACAGGTTAAATTATTAAATTAGATTAGAATTAGTCATTCTAAAATATAGAATACAATCGAAACTTCAAATATATTTTATTTATTAACCTGTTAACCGGGGAATTCCGTACACGCTACTGTTTAAGTTTGACGTATTTATACGTCCCGCCCGGTTAACAGGTTAAAACTGACACTACATTTCTTTTACTTTACCTGAACAACTTGTCATAAACCAAAAAAAAAACATTATTTTCGTTTTCGGTTTTTGGCAAAAAAAGCAAATCAAGTCAAATTACGTTTTCATCCGAAAAAAAATATCTTTTTCGGTTGGACTCTAGTAAAATATTACTGATCGAATAGTATCCCGATGATTTACTGTAAACGATTTGATTTCGATTCATGGAGTTGGGGTGGCAATTGTACTCCATTTTACGGAGTGTATTAAAATGTATGTGAGGTAATGTTGTACAGAATGATTTAAGGACTATTGAACGTTCATTTTGTCGTGTGTTTTAGTAGATGGAAAGAAAATGCTGTCACTACAGAGAGAGAGCATTTTTTTCATCACTTTTATAGAGAGAAGAGAAAAAAAATGTTTTAAGAATATTTGACAGTAACCATTTAAATAATCCCATCGGTCTCGTATGCGATAGATGCGTATAAGTTACAATCAGTAAGTTCAACTAAATGTCTTTTAAAGAACATGTTCATACCGATATGAAGTCATTCAAGTACTTTAAATAGCGTAAAAATAACACAACCACCAGTAAGCTATATAAACACATATATATATAAACGAACTACTAACATAGCCACAAACATATACAAACACTTTGCCCGAACTGGGATCGAAACCCAGGACTCATGCTCAGCGGCAGTACTTGGGTCCAATATCTACACATGATAAGCATAACACCAAACTACGTGAGACGCAGACAAAAAAAAAAACAAGTGAATGATAAACCTCTTTGTTTCCTTCACAAAAACGTCAATTTACTTACCTTCATATTTATTATACACCTTCCAATCTAACACCCCACAACAATAAGATAACCTTCAGTAACTATAGTCTGTTTTAAAGTAATTGATGAAAGTGTAAACAAACTTCTGCGCCACAGTTACTAACTTTTGCAGTTATTATCGATTAACTAATTTTATGATTGTATCTGTTTTTGTTCCAAAATAAACGATTTTTTTTTAAACTAACGCAAAAACAAAAATTAAAATAAAATTCTTGCGTAATATTATAATATGCCAGTGATCTCTGCGCTTCCACAGATAACGCCGTAGAAGTGACACGCAAGTAGGAATAGCGCACCAATAACAGACAAGAACAAGACGCAATAACTCACCAAAGGGAATTAGTAATATATTCATCAGAATTTAGAAGGTGTCACACCGAATTTTAACAATTACTGTTTGAATAGAAATTGAAAAATCATCGACGAAAATTTAAGTTACTAAAATAGCCTCTATTCTTAAATGAAAAACATCTATGAGGAGATATTAAATTAAAATTCCAAGTTTATAAATTCTACTCGCAGTAATCAAATCAAAGCACTCAATTTGTAAGTAAGACTGCAAATTTGCATGCACAGAAACGTTTTCTGTTCCATTTGTTTACATTTTCATCAAATATTTTTCGAAGAGACCATATCCGCGTACCCTGAACGATACTACTTAAGCTCTTCTTCTATAGTTTGTTCTGATACAAGTAAGGGTTCATACACAAGAGCGGCACGCGTGAACGGTAGATGCATCTCCAGCCATCGTCACGCGTTGACTGCAGCCGCCAAAGAATGTCGACGACCGCCGTCGACGCGTTGACGGCTACAGTTACCTCTACCGTTGACGCGTACAACTCATGTGTATGAACAATAAAAGAATACTGATGTCAGCAATTCAGAACAATTTCGATATCGTGCAATAGCTTGGTAAGCTAAATAATTTCTGTAGGCTTTCTCAGAACTAATATTTTTCTCCCAAAGACGTCTACATCCTCATCACAGTTTTTTTTCGCGTAATCAGAAATCCATCCTCTATGAAAGAAGTTACTGAGTTGGAAACTTGTTGAAATCGGACGAACCCATATCTCGGATTACTTAGCAATCACATTTTTTCCTGCGATCTATCTTACGTTTCCGAAGGCAGATTGGAAGGTATGGATAAATGACGTAAGCCCACGTTCGCACGGACGTAAAAATAGCGCGGCGGGATTTTTTTCACGCACTGGATTTTCAACTCTCGGCGTTAAGCAGTGGGTTGAAAATCCAGTGCGCGGAAAAAAATCGCCGCGTGAAAAACGCGCTCGTGCTTCTTGGGCTAACTAGGTCAGACAAACACAATTGCAGTTACGTATAGCTAATATTATTGACGCCCAACTAAGTGCTCATCACGTCAATCCATTCTCGATGACAAACGACTGTAATGGACGCAGCGTTGGCATTATTAATAATAACGACATGTTTACGATGCAAGTTTATTCATTAATATTTAAACATACGGCTTCTTGGAATATGCTATTTTAATATTCTCGTATCTACGTAGGTATTGGTCGACCTCGTAATTGGTTTACCACCCTAAGGTTGAATGTCGCTTGCACGTCATAAAATGATAAGGTTTATTTGTGATAGGTAAATAGTTTTAGCAGCACTATTAAGAGTAAAGCAGTGTTTATAATCTCAAAAAATTTACATCCCATCGCCAATTAACCAGTTATCTACTTTAACGAAATGTATTCTAAGTTGATTTTTGAGTGACCTTTTGAGCAAAAAGGTTCTCATAATTTTTTTTTTAATTGTGAAATATGGCGGCATAATCAGCCTATAATCTTTCCACTGCACACGGGACTCCTCTCTGTGAGAGGGAAATAAATGTGTCAATATTAACTGTTTGATGTCTCAATATTAACTGTTGTCAAAAGTTATCCAACAATTACGAGGTCGGGTATACCCTACCCATTGAAGCGAGTCTACCCTACGGTTTTTGCCTGCAGGGTTGTTTTGCTGCCCAATCTCAAACATGAGATTCGGCAGAACAACCCTTCAGACACTTTAGAGAAACTAAAATGGTGGCATTAAATCCTAGGCACTAATCACTTCTACTAAATGTAGAAATGAGATTTGAATGAAAAAGAGAAGACGTGTAAGCGTGCATACACGAGCGACACGCGTCAACGACAGGGCAACTGCAATCGTCGACGCGCGTCGGCGACAGGCCGCGACGCGTCGTCAACTGTATGCACAGTGTATATACACACTTACACTTCCTCTCTCCCTGTTTCAAATCTCAGTTCTTGTGTATGCACACAGTTAACCTTGTCTCAGCAAGACAAACGACTGACTTTTCTGCCTCGATTTGTCTTCAACAGCCGCCAATTAGATTGGTATTGTAGGAAAGCAGCTTTGGAGAAAATGTCGTTCATTAGGTCGACTCAACGAACTTTTCCAGAGCAAAACTGTCTATCTGCATCCTTCAAGATAACTGTCAGATTACTGTTACAAACGCCCGGGTTTCTGGAACGTTGTTGATTGGTTGACTGAATTATCAACAGCCAGTCAGATCACTTGACTTTCGTTTAATCCTGACACGTCGATAATTTTCGTTCCAGGTACCGTGCCAGGTACAATGCCATGATTTCAGTGTAAGAGAGAGACGGAGTTATACATAACCTATAGCGCCATACCTTTTTCGCATTAGAATCAAGATAGCATTAAGTAATACTTCGTAATACAGCCCCAAAAACCGGGTGCAAGACCCCTATGAGAATCAAAATAGACATCGTTGGTTCAATAAGAACTTTTGAACTTTTTGGATGCCTATCAAAAGAAAATAACAAATACTGTTTAAATTTCTTGATCAAAGAATGGAACTTTTACAAAAAAAAAAGTTGGTGTCTGGCGAAAAATGAAAGAAATCTGCCTGAAATTGTATCCATATTTCCTTAAAAACCACCCTTCATTTCGTCTAGCAAAATTCTCGCTTCACAAAACCATTGCGTACGTTGCGTCCATTACATAAATTGCTTTGGTATCACTTACCGGGAGAATATTGTACCGATACTGAAGCCGACTCGTCGGGGAGGAACGTTTCAAACACCTCTGCAGATAAAGGGTAATGTCATGCACAAACAAAAGGAAAGAATAAGCGATGGATACTAATTTCTAACTCATTGCGAACTAGGACAACGCACAGCAATTTTAAAATTCAGTATAATTAATTGCTAAGCAAATTGACAACCTACGTCAATTGGGTTTGTTTTGGTCATTTCACATAACTGTCAAAGATTGACAGCTGTCAAAGAATGTCAACCGTCAAAGAATGACAACTGTCAAAGAATGACAACTGTCAAAGAATGACAACTGTCAAAGAATGACAACTGTCAAAGAATGACAACTATCAAAGAATGAAAACTATCAAAGAATGGCTGTTGTGACAGACAGTTTATGTTGGTAGACAATTTTGCTTAACAATTTATTTTCCGGGCTGTTCATCTCGAGTTGTGTTACTTTACAATGTGGGAACGAGTACAAATCGGATTTTTTATTGCAATCATTATTAACATACTATATATTTTGCTGTGCGTTTAAATAATTTGATCACATTTCACACTCATTGGATCATTTCGTAGTACCTAATCATAGTGTTTTAACACTTTGCATTCATAATAATATTATATTGGAATTATCGATAGTTTTCATTCAGTACAATATCCTTATGTATAGCTACTGAAACTAAAATTCTAGTTACGATATGACTTTGAAATCATGATAAAAACAATGACAGAAAATTATCAGATTTCCCAAAATCACGATGAAATATGACCAAACTGTAATTAATATAATACAATATTGACATCTAACTAACAATTAATTCAATTAATTTATAAGTATTCCAATCTATATCCAGTAGTGGAAATATTAATTACAACAAAATTAATTAACAAAATGCCAGACTATGTTTTGACATGCTAACAACTGTTGTAATAAACTTCATGCTATTCTAATTACGAGTATTTATTGATGTTGTATACATGCGCTAGAAACTATAACAAAGTAATAATCAAATGCCTGGTGATTTGACCTGTCAAGTTGGATTGTTCATAATAATAGTTCATTTAAATAATATTTTGAATTCGTAGAATAGGATAGAATATTCTTAATTATATACACTATATAAATTACAGACATAAAAATATAGCAGTTTTCCTTTTTTTTTTAACGTAAATCTCTTTTGAACAATAAACTTAATTATTACTTCTTTTAGATAACAGAGACCCATTAATTTATGTTCATAGAAATTCTGAAATTCCCGTTTATGTATGAGGAAGGGTATACCTACTGTGACTAATATCAGAAATGCAGAAATGTAAAGCTTTCTAATAAACTTCCATGCTCAAATGTCTTATCATTATTTATTTGAGGACGAAGTCGTAAGGATTGTGATCAGATTTCAAAAAAAAATGTCAGTCACGGAAAGAAAGTCAAGGAAGTTGTTAAACAAATTGACAAGCTACGTACATTGACTGTGTTTTAGCCGTTTTATACAAATGTCAAAGAATTACAATTGTGATTTGAATATATGAACAATTTCAGTTGGTTATCAATTTTCTTAAAAATGTATGTCCCTGACTCATACCTACGAAATGTTCGAGTATATGTCGCAGTAAGATGGTTACATCCGTGATATATTTATATCCCTAGGGACATAGCTATATACCGTTATAGAGTTATATGAAAGCGGTTCAAAACTGTCTTACTAGGAATATAACTATGATACGAGCAAGATCTAGTAATATAATTATCTTACGAGACTAGTCTATTGAAATATCTATAAGTGAATATTTTCTCTGATTTGCACAACTGATACACACTGGCCTTATTTTAAACTAGCGACCCTCCCCGGCTTCGCACGGGTGCAATACCTACTGATCACTACATAGTATAAAATAAAGTCGCTTCCCGCTGTCTGTCTGTCGCTATGTATGCTTAGATCGTTAAACCTACGCAACGGATTTTGATGCGGTTTTTTTTAATAGATAGAGTGATTCAAAAGAAAGGTTTATATGTATAATACATGCATAATATAGTAGAGAAACACTGACAATTTTAGAGCCATTATTTCTCGTAAAAAGTATAGGATAAAAAATGGTTGTTGTGGGTTATCCCTAAGAGATAGACATATGCCATCGCGGACTTTTTTGTAGACCTTTTTAAGGTGTACAATACTGTAGTTCATTATTTTGATCTATCTCGTAGGGTTCAGCTAGCGTTTGCAATGTAAGCGCAAAAAATGTGTTTATTTACGACATCACATTAGAAACCTCTAAAATGATCACTGTTTCTCTACTATATTATGCATGTATTATACATATAAACCTTCCTCTTGAATCACTCTATCTATTAAAAAAAACCACATCAAAATCCGTTGCGTAGTTTTAAAGATCTAAGCATACATAGGGACAGACAGACGGAAGCGACTTTGTTTTATACTATGTAGTGATGATGATACAACGATGAAATCAGTTTTTTTTAAATTTTATTACTCAATCGTCACAACCAAAACAAAAAAATGTTATCAAATAATACATAGAGATAGAAAGTTCTTTAATATGTGTCGGTTAAAAATGAGTAACCATTGTGCAAATCAAAGAAAATATAAACTAATAATTATTTCACTAGATTAGTCTAGTAAGACAGTTATGAACCGCTTTCATATAAATATATTTATTTATATATTTAAGGACTTTGGAAGACTTACAGATAGATACATACAATGGTGATAAATAACAGTATAATATTCGTAATCTGACAGCCAATTACAGGTCTTCACATATACGTCTATATTACGGTATATGGCTACGAGTATATCCCTAGCTATATAACTATATCACAGGTTTCACCATCTTATTTATTTATTTATTTACTAACTCAACATCACTATCATTACAGGAATTTCCTAATTCAATAGTATGGCCATAATTACAGTTTTATTATTTACCATAACATATTATGTACATCGTGGCTTTTGTGAACTCACTCAGAGAACAAGTAAAAAGATCTATGCTGTCTGCTACGTCATTAAGTAAACGCAAGGTGCGCGTTATAGGGGTTTTACTCAGTAGATTGGTCCTACTACTGGGCACCGCCAATAGACGTGGCTCTCGCCTTCGCAATACATAATTGTCGGGCACACACAGGTTGATTTCTTTTAGTAAACCTGGGTTTGAAGTCTTGCCACGTAATAATTTAAAAATATAGGTAGCAAGAGCTATGTCCCTCCTTGTTTCCAATTTATTGTATCCCACCATGCAATAACAAACAAAGTTGGATACATCAATGGATAAAACGGATATACACCATACCACCTTAGGTACAGAAACCTGGTAAATTTATTTTGTATACGCTCCAGTATGAGACTGTATTTAGCTTACTGCGACATATACACCAAGCCAGTAATTATCATCGGCAATCTATGTTCAATAATATAGAATATAGATTACACACATAGATGACATACACACACTATGTTTTGTACTATGTCTATTGCCACAATATGATAGAACAAACGTTGAAGTACAATAAAAACATGTTTTCTACACGTTGAGGCTGTACAAAAGATTTTGTGTATTTTTTTTTATCATTTAAAAGCAGATCCTGTGTATTTTTTTATCATTTAGTATCAACGTTATCAGGAAACTCCAAAAATAAACATAAAAAAATGCCAATCCTGATCATTCAATTACTTTCAATTTTGTCAAACAAAAACAAATCAATCCTCTTTAAGCAATCAGCGTTGAAAAACGCAATTCAATATCACAATCAGTACAAGCCAATCTGTTTTTATAACTGTTCAAAAGAATTTAAATTGTTAGAGCATTAGAACCCAATATTTTCATTCAGTTTCTCTAAAGGTCTTTATTTTAATTTATCGCGATCCAAATTGACAGGCCAAATCACGCCGACTTAATTTTTGCAATTCAAATATTGAAATTTTTAATGGAATATTCATTTGAAATGTATCTCTGTCTAAATCTACGTATATTTTTATATTCTGATTATTTAACACCTTTGTATGTGACAGTCCCAATGAAACCTTATGCGCCTTGATAATTATTTCTAACTCATCGTGGATGTCCACGTCACGACATCACGATAACACGGGGAAGTAAAATGTATGGAAGTATAATGAAGACGCTTTTAAATTTCTGTACACGATAACTTTATAACGTGCACGTATTTCAATACATTTTATGTGGACGTGGACGTAGACGTCCACGATAATACGATAATACAAGCCACACAATCAGTTTTTTTTTTTTTGTTAAAAACATTTTTGTCGCAACTTGGACTGACGAAAGTCGAAGTCGGGTTAGCATTTACTAAGTCTATGCCCGCTTTCACTAACACTAGGAGACACCGAAATGAATGCCAAAATAAAAGCCTGTGGTTGGATTTCCAACTTTCAACGCTGAACCGAGCGTTGAAAAACCAACAGCGCGCTTTTTGTTAGTGTCCGAGACTTTAGTGTTTGTGAAAACGGGTATTAACTTTTATCTCTGATAAATTTGTTGGATGGGACCATCATACATACAATCATAATTATTAGATACTTACCTACCTACCATATTTTTTACAAAGTTTATGTATACAGTGTCCACAATGCCTTATGATAGCCACATGCCACATGTCTACGTCCATTGATTTTGAATTTATCATACGAGAAATTAAAAGAATATCATGACAAAACATTACGTGAATTAGGATAAATTAGTGACCACCAATCCATGATATTAAAAGTAAAAGAGGAAGGTTATACACGCTCCGTATGTGGCATAACTTTGCTTCAGTACGGCGGTTGAGAAAATACGTACTTGACAGCTGTCAGTTTCGTACAAACGAATACGTGTTTTGCGAATTTGATGTTTATTTGTTTTTAGAATTGTCGCACTGACTAGTGTCAGGAACGCAATCTCTCGACGGCCGTACTCTAGTTAGCTGAATGTTCTTCATCTTGTCTCTTTTATGCTTCAGATAATTACGACATGCAGTCCTACTTCCACCTGTCAACTAATAGTGTGACATTGGGCCGTTTTGGAAGACCGAATGTTGGATAGGTAACCTATCTACCTCTTTTTACATATTGACACCAATCATTTCCTTTTCCTTAATTATCAGTAATTCAATGAACGTTGACAGTGCATCTCGATTGGCCATGGTGTACAAAAAAAGTCATGAGTACATTCTCATACAAAAATAATGTTAAAATAAAAAAATCTCACCCCCAAGTAACTCCGGGTCGCCGAGGTTGACGTAGAAGAGTACATCTTTCTCGTAACTGTCCTCTTCTATAATGTGTAGAGGGATGAATTTTCTGTAACAAAAGACAAACAAATATGTAAAATGCGGTAGGAACTAAAATCTAGACCTTTGGAAAAAAATCTCCAGTCAATGGGTCGTCTTAGGGACGGAGTTGTTCAAAAATGCTTCCTTACTTTGTTAGTACTATAATTGTAATTATTCTAGACCCAGCGGCTCAAATATATGCAGTGCGTTATCTGTCATCTTTTTAAATTCAAATAACATTAAACAACATAATCGCCAAAACGCCAAAATCCAAAGGAAATAAATAAAAACAAAAAGCGTTCCTTTTCAAACAAACTCAAGAATCACACTTCTTTTTTTCAAACCACCAACAGTTTACGCAGTGAATATCTTGTTTCGCGTAAAAAGTCGTTCCATTTATAAAAGCAGGGCTTCCTCGTTCCCACAGATTAAATAATAAATCAGCTGCCATGTCTACCCGTTTTGAGAGTAAATTCTAACATTTATCAGTTTGTAGGAAATATAAGGTAGAGTTTCTAATAAGCTAAATGGAAACTTAAAATTCATGAGTTTTACATTACATTTGATTAGGATATTTGATGGCATTTCTATATTTTGCTTTAGTAATTGAAATATGAAATCACAGTCTATAATTATAAATAAAGTACCTATGCACCCTAGGGTCTTAACTATGGAAATCATAATCGATTTACTTAATTAGGGCTGATTTTTAATCATCCGATAACTTTATTCGAGGAATAATTTTGAAATTTTGAGTTATTTCATACAAAAACTTTTTTCATACAAAAATTTTCTCTCCTCATTCTCTTTCCTCGAATAAAAGGTATAGCTGCCAATGGAAAAACCAGCCCTTATTTAAACTTTTCGCACACAAATAAGGTACAAAGGCGGACTTAATGCCTTAGACATTCTCTACCAGTCAACTAAGTTGTAAGGTGGAGATAAGATGGGGTGCTTGGACAGGAAACCTCCCCGTGTGCCCGTGGGCTGGAGTTCCCTTACGGATGCGTCCGGGGGGAAGGCCACTCTACGGGACGGTGCACCCTGGGGTGCGGGCAATGACTCCCCATTGGGCACTGTGTGCCTAAGGGGTCTCATTGCCCGTATGCCAATATCCTGTCGGAGGTACGCTCCAACGTGTGTCCCTCAGCGCTTTAAGCAGAGACGCACAGCGGCGGAGTAAGAGCGGGCTCGGCGTGCACTAACTCTGCCGCCGGGCAGGCAGGAAGAAGTTTTCTTCTGCCACCGTTAGTCTCGTAGCCCCGAAGATTGTCAAGGTCATGTCTCTGACTTTTGACGGGGGTCGAGGGTCTTGGCTTAACCGCCCGGGCCGCGAGGAAGAAAGCCTCTATAAAAAATCACCCCAAACCTCCAAGCGGCGGCGCACCGTGAGGGGGGTTGATAGCTTGACTAATGGGTAGCTAAATTAGTCTCTAGTGCGACCACTAGTTTTTGGGAATTAAAAGTTTATACTCGTGGGAACAGACATGGACAAATCTTTAAAAAATAAAAATCTTGAAGAGGAGGGGAGTGATGCGGGGTCGGAGTCCGACGCCGCATCTGGCGTGAAGGGCCTATTTAAGAGGCCGGACAGCAAAGTGGTGGGGGCTGCTGGAGAGAATGTAAGATTCTTCCAGAAGCGCCCCAAGCCGGGGGATGGCCAGGGGTCTTCCTCTGATGGCGGGTCGAGCTCGGCCCGCAGAAAAATTAGTCGGCGGGGTGGGGTCCAGGAGAGGGGTATGGGCAGAGGGCTCACAACGAAGGAGGCCAGTGAGCCGAGCCGAGCCAGCCCAGCTGAGCCAGCTCAGCGAGCCAATAGGCTCGCCACGGAGGAGCCGCACCCTGGAGTGAACAGCCGCAGGGCGGCCCTCTCGGAGTCGTCAGGCGGTGAGACGGACGCCACTGGTGGCTCCAATTCGGAGCGAGTGGCTAGGTTTGCGGAGGTCGTGGTAGCCGCGATCAAGGGTGTGGCCTTGAAGAGGATTCAATCCTCTAAAGACAAGGCCATATCCGCAGCCACAGCCTCCATTATAGCGGCAGCGGAGGCCATTCACGTCGGGCCTCCGTCGGACGGATTGTCTGAGATGCGGGCGGAGGTCGCCCGCTTGACAGCCGCCATGGAGCTTCTTCGGAAGGAGAACGAGGAGCTCCGAGCGGACCTGGCTAGGCTCCAAGGAGCCGGCCCCCGCGAGGTGCTTCAAGGGGAGAGGCACGGGCAGAGTGGGCCAGTGCCTGCTGAAGACCGGGTTCTGACCCTGGTGCGGCAGGAGTTGGCGGCCTTCCAGAGTCGGTTTTCCGCCCTGGAGGCTGTTGTCCTGCGCCCCCCGCTGGCGGTGAGCCAGCCGGCCTCGGGCCAGCGGAAGGTGGCTTCGTACGCCACCGCCGCGGCTGCCACGGCCAAATCAGGTTCGTCAGGCCAGGCAAAAGGCGCAGCCGTGCCGGAACCCGTGAGGACCCCAGCCCTGGTGGCGAAACGGCCGCCCCCACCGCCTAAATCTCCTCCGGCCGACGCTGATTGGCAAGTAGCCGGGGGGAATAAGAAGGCAGGTAAGGCAGCCAGGGCTGCCAAAAGAAAAGAGAGGCGGCAGCGGCGCAAGGAGCGAAGCGTCGCGGCCAGGCTCCGTGCCCCGAAGTCCGCAGCTGTAGTGATTACACTACAGTGTTCGCTACCCATAACGCCATCTATCGGAACCTCAAGACAACTCGCGGGCTGCTCAATACTCACCGGTGTAGGCGGCGAGCAACAGGGGCGACACCTCGACGCGATAAAAGGCATAACGAGCTGCGCATGCGCAGGGTCGCGAACGAAAAAAATTTGGTTGTACTTGCTTGGGAGTAAACGCATGAAGTTGAGAAAATATTTTGTCATTTTATTTTCCAAAAATCCAAGTAGACGCATCAACATATGGTCCTTCGAGCAGGATGATAAAGAACAACGAAGAGTTCTATACGTGGTGAATTTCAAGCATTCGTCGCATTATTACGGAGAAGAAGTTCACCCGCCATTACAAGAACGTGCAACGAGTACCTACCTACCTTCAGGACTTCGAGTGGATTAAAGGAGTGGCAGGTCTGACTTTCCTACCAATTACCCATCCTATCTCGGTCTGTGTTTAATATTCGTGTTGTGTTCCTAGTTGTTGAGCGGCGGTGCCCAGCCGGTGTGATAACCCGACGCCGTGAGTGGTAATCTCGCGGGTTTGAGCGGGCGGTACGGGGCGCGCAAGTCCACATCATACCTACAGGAAGGATTACAGTGAGTACTCTTGTGTTCTTATAGGTATTCCCTTAAAATGAGTGAAGCTAAGTTGTCGGAACTAGTCAAGAAAAGAGCAGTAACCAAAGGTCGCTTAACTTTACTAGAAAATTATGTTAAAAAATGTAAATGCCCATTAGATGACCAACAAATATTAGAGTTACAGTTACGCGTAGATAACAGTTCGAGTTTATTAGATAATTACAACGAGCTACAAAGTTTAATTGAAGAAAGCACGAACGAGCTTGATCTTCCAAAACAGTTGGAAGAACGAGACCGTTTCGAAGATCAGTACTATAGGACAGTAGCTTCTGCCAAACTCTTGCTGCAGAAGGAGGTACCTGTAAATAATAATAATGTAGTGATGAAAAGTAAAATGTGTGTAAAGTTACCGGACATTAAGATACCTACCTTTGACGGTTCGTACGATAGCTGGTTGGAGTTTAAGAATTCTTATTGTACTATGATCCATGAGCGGGAGGATTTAGACAGTATACAAAAATTCCATTATTTACGATCGTCGTTAACGAATAGTGCATCGCATGTTATTGCTGCATTGGAGTTTACGGCCGACAATTACTCTCACGCATGGGAGCTACTAGAGAATCGTTACAACAACCTACGGCTATTGCAACATAACCACGTCAAGTCCCTTTATGCGATTCCGTCTTTACATAAAGAATCGGCTTCACAATTAAGGAAGGTTATAGACATTGTGCTAAGAAACCTACGTGCGCTTTCCTCACTGGGGGAACAAACGCATGCGTGGGACACGTTAATTATTTATTTGGTTGTTTCGAAGTTGGATCCCAGTACTGGACGTGAATGGGAACAGTATCAAGGTACACTTTATAATACGAACACTAAGCCGCCATTCGTACAGTTAGACGATTTACTTAAGTTTCTTAAAGACAGGGCGGATATGTTGGATATTATTAAGGTAAACCACAGTAAACATTCACACGACAACAAAAGTAGTGAACAAACACAAAACAAAAAACAATCTACTCATAGTTACGTCGCTACGAACGCTGGTGATAAAAATAATAATAAGAATAACACTTCGAAAACGAACAAGCGTGGTCCGCGCGTGTGTGTGATGTGCAATGGTAACCATTCACTTTATACGTGTTCCAAGTTTATTAATTTACCTGTTCAAGATAGGATTAACTTGGTAAACACAACAAATATCTGTAAGAATTGTTTACGTTCAGGTCATACGGTACAAGAGTGTACATTCGGCCCGTGTAGGCTGTGTCATCTTGAAAAGCATAATAGTTTGATTCATGTCGATAACGCAGACAACGTGAACGTGGTAGGTGCGAATAATACGCAGTCGCAGCCGATAACCACTAACGTTTCTAATAATGTCTCAACTTCGTTACATTCATCAGCTGATAGTACCGACTCGCTTTGTGAACAAACGTATTCCGTGTTACCTACAGTACTGCTTTCCACAGCGCTGGTGGATGTTGCAGATAATAATAATGATTATCACACCGCACGCGTGCTTCTTGATAATGGTAGCCAACAGTGTTTTATTAGAAAATGTTTATGCGATAAGCTAAATGCAAGTTTAATACAGTCCACTTGTCAAATTACGGGTGTGGGTCATTCGATCGCTAAGTCTACCCACACTTGTAAAATATTATTACGTTCGAAAGATAAGCGTTATCATACTAATATTGAATGTTTAGTGTTGCCGTGTGTTACTAAAAGGTTACCGGCATTCTCCATAAATGTAAATAATATTAGTATCCCAGACAATATTCAACTGGCTGACCCCACCTTTCATTCGCCGTCGGATATTGATATCCTGATAGGTGCAGATAAGTTTTGGGATTTGTTGATAGATGGTAAAATTAGGTTGAAAAATGGACCTTATTTGCAAAACTCTAAGCTGGGGTGGATAATGTCTGGACCTTTGTATAATAATAATAACGGCCTGCGCATTAATCAGGTTCAGTGTAACTATTCGCAAACATTAGATACACAATTAAAACAATTTTGGGAACTTGAAGAGATTCCCAACACTGGAAATATCCTTAGTGCCGACGAGCAAAAATGCGAGAATATTTTCGTTGAAACGACAACACGTACTCCAGAAGGTCAATTCTCTGTGTGTATTCCTTTTAAGGAATCGCCTGCAGTTCTCGGAGAAAGTTACAGTGCGGCTGAAAAACGTTTGTTGTCACTGGAACGTAAGTTCACTCGTTTCCCCGAATTTAGGGAAAAATATATTCATTTCATGAGTGAATACGAAAGTCTCGGTCACATGAGTCGCGTAGATACATACGGGTCACCTCACTATTTCTTACCACATCACGGTGTAATAAATGAAAATAGTAGTACCACTAAATTGCGCACGGTGTTCGATGCTAGCGCAGTGACATCTACAGGCAAGTCGATGAACAGTATACAGTTTATTGGGCCACCGCTTCAAAACGACATTTTTTCCATATTATTACGTTTTAGGCAGTATCAATACGTAGCATGTGCCGACGTGGAAAAAATGTACCGTCAAATTTTAGTACAGCCACATCAACGTGACTTACAACTGATTCTGTGGCGTAAAAATCCGTCTGACTCAATAGATATATATCGCCTTAACACCGTGACGTACGGCACGGCATCAGCGCCTTATCTGAGCATGAGGTGTCTGAACCAACTGGCGCGTAAATGTGAGGATGAACAGGTAGCTACTGTGATTAGGGATGACTTTTACGTGGATGATGTGTTGATGGGTAATGATGACCTAAATAGTTTATTTGACATGTGTGATAAGGTCACTAATACGTTAAAATCGGCGTGTCTTCCATTACGTAAATGGATATTTAACTTGGACATCACTGCCCATGACATATCAAAAATATTGGCATTAGGAGATCAATGTCAAAATAAAACTTTAGGTATGGGATGGTTCAATAAAAAGGATGAATTACATTTCACATCGCGAGTAAATAATAATAATACGTACCCACTAACTAAACGTAGCATGTTGTCAGTGATAGCGCAGGTGTACGACCCGTTAGGTATGTTAGCACCGGCAATAATAATAGCAAAAATTGTTATGCAAAAGTTATGGTTGTGTAAAATAAATTGGGACGACCCAGTTCCTAATGATGTTGTATTATCTTGGGATAAATTCATTAGTACCCTACAATGTTTACGTACAATACGCATTCCGCGTTGGGTAATGAGTTCGCACTCACAATACATAGAATTACATATTTTTAGTGACGCGTCTCAGTGTGCATACGGCGCATGCACGTACGTACGTACATACTCAGATAACTCAGCTGTTACGTGTCAGTTACTCTGTGCCAAAAGTAAGGTCGCGCCTTTAAAACCAACTAGTATACCTCGTCTAGAATTATGCGGGGCGTTGATCGGCGCACGTTTATATAGAAAAATAACTAGTTCATTACGGTTGACCTTTTATAAAACTTTCTTTTGGACAGATTCAACCATTGTCCTGGGGTGGCTTCGAATGTCGCCTCACTCGTTGAAAACTTTCGTTCAAAATAGAGTAGTAGAAATAAATGAGCTTACGAGTAATGCTATATGGTCGCATGTAGGTACTAAAGATAATCCAGCGGACTTAGTCTCACGCGGGGTCAGCTTGGACACACTCGGTGAATGTAGTCTGTGGTGGAACGGTCCACCATTCTTGCAGTGTCATGAGTTGATGGAGTCACAGCAGGGCACAGTCTCGCATTCTGACTACTCTGCTGACCTACCGGAACTAAAACCACATACTACAGCAATGGTCTGTGACGTCACACAAAATACGGTTATTAATTTTGAACGGTTTTCTTCGTATAATCGCATAAGGCGTACAGGTGCATATGTATTGCGTTTCATCCACAATTCACGCACACAACGACAGGAGCGCATTATAGGGCCGTTCTCAGTGAGTGAGTTGCGGTCGTCAATGCAACTGTTAACGCGACTCGCACAACGGGAATCTTTTCCTAGTGAATATACTAAATTGAAGGCTAGCTTACCATTACAAACTACCAGTGCAATTTCTAGACTTAACATATTCTTAGATAACCATGATATAATAAGAGTAGGCGGACGCTTAACTAACTCGCCTAACTTCGGGTATGATAAAAAACACCCTAGTTTATTATGCTGTAAACATCGTTTCACATTATTATTGTTTCAGCATTTCCATAATAAACTTCTCCATGCTGGTCCCCAACTGCTACTTGCTACTGTGCGTGAGAGTTGGTGGCCATTAGGGGGGAGAAATCTGGCCAGAAAGGTGGTCCATCATTGCGTCCGCTGCACGCGACTTAGGGGAAGGACCGTTTCCCCAATCATGGGCAACTTGCCTGCGGAGCGGTTGGAACCGGGTTTTCCTTTTATTCGCTGTGGGGTCGACTATGCTGGACCCGTATCTGTACTGAACCGCAAAGGTAGGGGGGCTAAACTTGAAAAGGGGTACATATGCCTATTTGTTTGTTTTATAACACGAGCCATACATCTGGAATTAGTCAGTACCCTTTCTGCACAAGAGTACCTATTAGCATTGAAAAGGTTTATATCCCGTCGTGGTAAACCGGCTCAAATTTTCTCGGATAACGGGACAAATTTTATTGGAGCCATGAAATTAGTTAAATTAATGTTTAATGAGCATTCACGTCAAATTATTGATAACTTAAGTAATGACGATATAGAGTTTAAATTTATACCGCCGTACGCTCCTCATTTTGGGGGACTATGGGAAGCAGGAGTAAAATCCTGTAAACACCACCTGAGGCGGGTCATGGGTACCGCTAATCTAACGTACGAGGAATTCGGCACGGTGTTGGCACAGATCGAAGCCGTCCTGAATTCCCGTCCAATGTTTCCTATGTCCTCAGACCCACATGACCTTCTTCCACTTAGCCCGGCACACTTCCTGATCGGCCGGCCACTCCTCTCACCAGCCTGCAAAGACCTGACGGAAGAGCCAATTAATCGCCTGACGCGATTCCAGAGGGTGGAGCAAATGAGGCAGCAGTTCTGGAAGCGGTGGTCAACTGACTATATTTCGGAGCTTCAGACCAGGACTAAGTGGAAGACTCACACTCAAAACTTAGCTCTGAACACCCTTGCCGTCATCAAAGAGGACAACTTACCACCTCTGAAATGGCGCATGGGCAGAATTGTAAAGGTGTTCACAGGAACCGATGGTGTGAGCCGTGTAGCTGAACTCCAAACAGCGACGGGCTCCGTGCAGCGAGCCTTCTCCAAGATCTGCCCACTTCCGGTGCCACCGAAGACGGGTGGTGGCCAGGATAACGGCGGAGTCGAGACCGCCGGCGACGCAGCAATTTAGTTTTGAAACCAGAGGATTCCAAGGCGGCCGGCATGTTCGCTACCCATAACGCCATCTATCGGAACCTCAAGACAACTCGCGGGCTGCTCAATACTCACCGGTGTAGGCGGCGAGCAACAGGGGCGACACCTCGACGCGATAAAAGGCATAACGAGCTGCGCATGCGCAGGGTCGCGAACGAAAAAAATTTGGTTGTACTTGCTTGGGAGTAAACGCATGAAGTTGAGAAAATATTTTGTCATTTTATTTTCCAAAAATCCAAGTAGACGCATCAACAACAGCCCGAAGCGGAAAAGAAGGGCATGTCCTACCGCGACGTGCTCGCTAAGGCGAGGGCGGCGGTGAACCTCGAGGACCTCGGCGTCACTGATGGCATCCGGGTAAGGGTCACTGCGACTGGGGCCCGGATGCTGGAGGTCCCCGGTGCGGTCAGTGGCCCAACCGCTGACGCTCTGGCCGAAAGGCTTAGGGCGTCCCTAAATGCGGACGAGGTCCGAGTGTCCAGACCCACCGAGTGCGCTGAAATGCGCATCCTAGGTTTGGACGACTGTGCGACGGAGGAAGAGGTGGTGGCCGCCATCGTCAGGACTGGGGGGTGTTCTGCCGAGCAGGTGAGAGCAGGCACCATTCGTCCTGACTTCACGGGGATGCGAGCCGTTACGGTGAGCTGCCCCGTGTCGGCGTCCCAGAAAATAGCCGGAGAAGGCCGAAGGCTCTTGGTGGGCTGGGTTTCCGCGCAGGTGAAACTGCTGGAACCCAGACCTCTGAGGTGCTTCCGCTGCCAGGTGGGCAACCATGTAGGAGCTAGATGCACCTCAGAGGTGGATCGCAGCAGCCTCTGCTTCCGCTGTGGTCAGCCCGGTCACAAGGCCGGCTCGTGTAATGCCACGCCGCACTGCTTTATTTGTGCGGCAGCTGGTAAGCCGGCCGATCACCGGGTTGGGAGCAAGGCCTGCGCCCCACCTGCCGAGGCCAGGGGCAGGGGCAAGTCCTCTGCCACCGCAGCCACAGCTGCAGCCACCGCCACTACCGCCGCCGCTGCCGCGTCCACCGTCGTCACTGCCGTAACCACAGCGGCAGGGGACTCCTCACAAGGGGTTCGGGAGGGGGCTGAAATGGAGTGTCAATAATGACCCCATTACGCCTCCTCCAGGCGAACATCAACCACTGCGCCTCCGCTCAGGACCTGTTGCTCCAGAGCATGGCGCAGTGGTCGATTAACATCGCCGTGGTCGCTGAGCCGTACTTTGTCCCGCCCAGTGACTACTGGGTGGAGGACCTCAGCGGCTCAGTGACCCTAATTTCGTCGGCCGCCGCCGGCACGCCGTCCCTCGAGGCTATCAAGAGGGGACGGGGTTGCGTGGCAGCAAGGTTCGGGGAGATTGTCGTGGTAGGAGTATACTTCTCCCCGAGCCGAACTCTCGCCGAGTTCCACAACTCCCTTGCGGAGTTGAGAGTCGTCGTCGTCGGGTTCCGTCCCCTCCCCGTGCTCGTCCTCGGGGACTTCAATGCTAAGAATGTGGCTTGGGGTTCCCGGTATACGGATACACGGGGCAGGATGGTGGAGGACTGGGCTCTGGAGACGGGCGTGGTCGTCCTAAACCGGGGTTCGGTCCCCACGTGTGTGCGGATGCGGGGAGATTCAGTGGTGGATATTTCGTTCGCCAGCCCCGCTCTGTCCCCGCATGTCGTCGACTGGCGCGTCATGGAGGAGGTGGAGACCTATTCCGACCACCGGTACATCCGGTTTGACGTCTCCGCCCAGACCTCGAGCGCGCTGGTCCGACAGGCCCCGAGTGGTCCGCGGTGGGCGCTAAAGCAGCTGGACCGGGAGCTCCTCCTGGAAGCTTCGATCGTGCAGGCCTGGGTGTCACCACCGGACAGGCCTGCTGACATCAACGACGAGGCGCAGTGGTTCCGGGAGGCCATGTCCGAAATATGTGACGTGGCAATGCCCCGGGTCCAGCCCGGACGCGCCTGGCGCCAGGTGTGCTGGTGGTCGCCGGAGCTAACGACTCTGCGCGAGGCGTGTGTTGCTGCGCGGCACCGGTACACCAGGCACCGCAGGCTCCGTATCCGCCCTCCGGATACGGAAGTGATTCAGGCGGAGCTGTACGAGGGGTACAGAGCGGCGAAGACGGCCCTCCGAGCGGAGATCCTGCGGGCCAGGGGACTGGCTCGTGAGGAGTCGCTGGGGACTTTGAACAGGGACCCATGGGGACGACCCTATAAAATGGTGCGGGAGAAACTCCGCCCATGGGCTCCCCCTCTGACGCAGAGTCTCCGGCCCCAGCTCGTGGAGGACATAGTGAGCGCTCTGTTCCCTTTGCGAGGGGAACACACTTCCCCGCCCATGGCTCCGCCTTCTGCGGTGCCCGATGCGGACCACACTGCTGACGACGACGACGATGCTCCGGAGGTGACCGAGGTAGAGCTGAGAGCGGCGGTACGTAGGCTTAATGCCAAAAATACCGCCCCAGGACCCGACGGCTTACCTGGAAAAGCCTGGGTTCTGGCCTTGGAGGCTCTCGGGCCTCGACTAAGGGGGCTCCTAAGCGCATGCTTGGAGAGGGGCCAGTTTCCACTACGTTGGAAGACGGGGAAACTGGTCCTCATTAAGAAAGCGGGGCGCCCTGCGGACTCTCCGTCCGCTTACCGGCCCATCGTGCTGCTCGACAAGGTGGGCAAGCTCTTTGAAAGAGTCATTGCAGACCGCCTCGTCGGGCGGCTGGTGCGGGTGGGGCCGGATCTGGCGGAGAGCCAGTATGGTTTCCGCAGGGGGCGCTCCACGGTGGATGCCATCATGCGCGTGCGAGCCCTCACGACGGGAGATGCTGTGGCCCGGGGTGTGGTCGTCTTGGCGGTGTCTCTAGACATCACCAATGCCTTCAATACCCTGCCCTGGAGTTGCATCAGGGAGGCACTCCGGTATCACCGGATGCCGACCTACCTCTGTCGCGTGGTCGAGGCCTATTTGACGGATAGGGCCGTCATTTACCCCGGTCACCAGGGAGAGTGGAACCGGCGAGAGATGTCGTGCGGTGTCCCACAGGGATCGGTCCTGGGGCCACATCTGTGGGACATCGGTTACGACTGGGTGCTGCGCGCCGACCTCCCTAGCGGCGTCAGTGTAGTTTGCTACGCTGACGACACGCTTGTCCTGGCGCAGGGGAGGTCGCACCAGACGGCGCACATAGGGGTATTTCGTCGATCTACGTGGCCAAAAGTCAATTTTGTAAAACTAGCGCTGGTAACACAAAATTGCTACACGACCAAGTTGAGGAGTCGTGGAATATTATACAGCCAGTTCTCCCACCTCTAGGCACCGTCAGGCGCGCCAGCACTTGTCTAAACTTGATCGTTCTCTTTGGTGCACGTCATTTTTTCGGCATTGTTTGAATAATCAGACAGTTTGTCAGTGTCACATTCTTCATTAGGCGATTATATCAAGAAAAATACTATGGATCTTGATAGTACAGACAAGGGCGAATAAATATTTCGTAATTTGGAATTATTTTAATATAATTATAAAGATAATTTTAGTGCATTAAAATTGTGTCCCACTGAACAGTATCTAAGCACTTTTTTACAATTGCGATGATATTAGTTGTACTTCAGGGTGCGTCCCGGCTTTTTTTGTTATTGTAATAGGTATGATAAGATTTTAACTAATCAACTATATTAAAATTGGCCGCGGATACCCGTGAATTTTCTTATTTAGGGTCCCTCAACTAGATAAAATCAAATAAAGGATTTTTCGCTATTAATTTTAAAACAGGTTTTGTTTTGCTCTAGGATCACCAGGTAGCTCTAACCTAAGAGTATGGACTAGGAGAGAGAGTTATTTTTCGAAATGCAACAGCAGAACTTACCAAATATTGAAGAAAAATTAGAGTATCTTGAAAGAGACTTGTTATCATGTGAAAACTATAAAGAAGACCAAACGAAGGACATAAAGCACCAATTTTCATATATTAAATCAGAATTTAAACAGAGATGTTTTTTGTTTTATGTTAAATTTTATTAATTCGGTATATTTTAGTATCCCTCGTAATAAAAATTAGCCCATATTATTGATTTTTATACATTTTTTTCATTTTATATAGCCTAATATGCCACAAAAAAGTTGATAACGCCATTCAAGATAATACAGACTTAAGAAATAATTTTGACCGCGTAGATCGACGAAATACCCCTATGTGCGGCGGCGGAATTAATGACACGCGGGGTTGCGACAGTCGTTGAGAGGATCCGGCAACTGGGACTCGAGGTGGCCCTGCACAAGTCCGAGGCCATGTGTTTTCATGGTCCTCGGTACGCGCCACCATCGGGTTCCCAAATAGCGGTGGGAGGGGTTCACATCGGCATCGAGTCGACGATGAAGTACCTGGGACTCGTCCTCGACAGCCGGTGGAACTTCGTGGAGCATTTCCGACGTTTGGCTCCCAGACTGGAACGGGCCGGGGCTGCCTTGAAGCGGCTCCTGCCCAATCTAGGGGGTCCAAACGCCTCCTGCCGGAGGCTCTACGCAGGGGTCGTGCGGTCCATGGCCCTTTACGGGGCACCGGTGTGGGCGCGTTCTTTAAGGCGGCTACCAACCCGCCGGTTGAACGCGTCCCAGAGGGTCATGGCAGTCCGGCTGGTCCGGGGATACCGCACGGTCTCCGGTGAGGCGGCGAGCCTCCTTGCCGGATTACCGCCATGGGATCTGGAGGCAAAAGTCCTCGCCCAAATATGGGAGTGGCGCGAGGAGGCAAAACGCCGGGGCGTAACTCCGCTGCCTCGAGAAATCGCGGCACAGCGGACAGAGCTCCGGCGGGATCTCATGGCGACATGGAGAGTGCGTCTGTCGCAACCCAGTGCTGGGCACGCCACAATTGCGGCGATAAGTCCCCTCTTTGAGGAGTGGCTAGAGAGGCGCCACGGCGTCCTCACCTTCCGCCTGACGCAGGTCCTCACCGGACACGGCTGCTTCGGGAGGTTCCTGTTTCGTATAAGGCGGGAGGAAACGCCCGGGTGTCACCATTGTGTGGATCGCCCGGAGGACACGGTGGAGCATACAGTGGAGGTCTGCCCGGCTTGGGCAGAGCACCGCCGCGTCCTCACGGCGGCGATCGGCGGCGGCGATCTCTCGCGTCCGGCCCTGGTCCAGGCCATGGTACGGAGCGAGAGTGCATGGGAAGCCGTCACCTCCTTCTGCGAAGCAGTAATGCTTGCAAAGGAGGAGGCGGAACGCGTGAGGGAGAGGCAATCTTTGCGCCCTCACGCCCCTAATCGCCGCAGGAGACGCCCTGGGCGTCGGGAGTCAAGAGCTGACTCCCGGCCACCGTAGGCGCGGGCTTGCAGACGGCGAGCAATGGGCAGTTCGCCGTCTGGTAAGGACCAGGCTCGGGTCGACGGCGCGTTGTGTTCCACGCGCGCCTCAAAGAGATGTCAGCAGGGACGGGGCCCACAGGGGCCGATGCTTGCCAGGGTCGCGGGTTGTTCGAAAGAGTTACCGTGGCCCTTGGCACAGGCAACTGAAGGAACACGGGTGGGTTTTAGTCAGTAAAAGTCTGACACACCCTCCCGTTCCGCCCAGAACGGGAGAAGTTATTTGATAATTTCCCACCCAAAAAAAAAAAAAAAAAAGGTGGAGATAAGATGGCAGGTCTAATATCGGATACTAAATTTATTTATTCGTGTATTTTTTTTATATAAAGTAATTCAATTGTGTCACCCATTGTAAAATTTCTGTAAGTCTCTATTTATGTCTGTAATTTATATGGTTTACATAATAAAGAGTATTCTATTCTATTTACTTTATTGAAATATTTTGCTCGCAATATTTTAGGTTCAATAAAAGACTAGCAAAGAAGATCCAAACAAAAACTTTTTGATTAACTTCTTTTTGCTACCCAATGATTAAACGTTGTTCATGTAGATAAAAAAGCGCTCAAGTGCGAGTCAGACTCGCTCATTAAAGGTTCCCACCGCATACTTCACTACATTTTTTTTTCTTTTATGAGAACCCCCTTTAAATTTTATTATTTGTACTTAAGCAGTTATAGCGACCATAGTAGTACAAAGACTAAATGTCTATGTCTACCTACTACGGTTCCGAAGATACAGCTCTGTGATAAACGGACGGATGTAGAGACAGACTGCGGAGGCTTAGTAATAGGGTTCCGTTGGCACGAAACCCTAAAAACACAGCTTTCTTCACAATGAACACATCAATACGTTAAATCACCCGTTACATCAAGCTGAATTGTCGTTCAATACCTAACAGAAACGTCCCTATAAAAAACAACAATATTATACGCTAAAGTTGAACACCATTTACATCAAGCTGAATTGAGACTTCGTCAAACATCAAAAGCTTTTATTTTTTCAAAAAACTCCGGAGTCTTTTGAATCCATTACAAGTTGTCAACGCCAGTGCTATTGATTTTATGAAAATATAATGCGAAGAAAAAGAATGGACGAAAATAGATTCGTAGAATTGTATTATTACCGAGTTTGTTCATTCACGCTCGAGCGATTTGGCTGAACCCATTGGTTTTACGAGCATTATGATTTTGTTTTTATAAATTTCACCTCGTTGCCTCATTAGTCTGGTAGTCGCAAGCGCTGAGCAATGAGGTCCTGGGTTCGATTCTCAAGTCAGGTTATTGGGTATTTTTATAAGGAGTGTCTCGGTTGCAGCCTGGTGTCTGGGATTGATCCCGATTGATGGAATAGGCTCATTCCCTATTACATCGGAGTTAAACATAGCTGGTGGAAAGTAGGTATACTGCAGGTACTACCCTTCGGGGATTACAGAAGCGATACCCTCTTCTTTGCTCGATTTGCCTTTTAATGCGTTTAAAGCTCAAGTCAAATCCAATCTTTGTTCAAAGGCATACTATTCCATTAACGTCTACTTAAACGATTGTAGTTTGTCGCCCTGATTAACTCAAGAAAATGTTTATGTTCTTTCTCCAGAATTAGCTTACTGACAGGTTCTATGAGTTTGTGTAATTTTTATTTTTATTTGACTGTATAAGTCAATTCTGTTTTATTTAATTTTAATTTATTATTGACATAATCTACTCATTTCAATGTTTTCTCGATTATTGATCATATTATTCTTAACTGAACAACCATCAGCAAGTTCCTCATGCTCCCTTAGATGTCACTGCTTGCTGTAGCATCGGGGGTCAGGTTGCCCCCTTCCCTCAAATATGGCGAGGGGGTAATGGCTGATCTTTGCGTTATGCTCGTGAACGGGTGCTGCTTGTGGTGACTGGTCGTCTTGCTGACCATGGTTTTATTGTTGTCATTAGTAATAACTTGTTCATTTAATTTACTTCGATGGTCCTAGTTTATCATTTTTGACTTCAGATGACAGCTATGTGAACAGAACCCAGTATGGCATAAATGTGTAAGTTGTCACGCCCTTTATGCCTGGGGGTTTATATTTTGGTAGTAAGTTTTTATTTACATTTTAATTTTTTTTTTTGCTTGAGTATGTATAGTTTTTATTGTATTTGTTGGTATATTGGCGTGGCTAGCTGACATATGGCCAATAATTTAATTTACTGTTCTGTACCCTGTAATGTTATAAATGACTTTACTTATATAGTGTTGTATACAATAAAGTGTTTTATCTGAACAGCCAGCTGTGCTGCTGGGGAGTTTGTTGCGCCACTTCTTCTTCCCAGCGAAAGCACTAGGAAGTGGTGAAGGGCAGGCGTTTTGGGGGACTGCCTTTTGTAATGTTGACGTTCGAAAAGTGCTGATTCTCAGCCTAGTTTGAATAAATGACTTTTGATTTTGATTAAATGTGTTTTAATTCTGCTGAAATAAGCAATAATTACTTCAATAAAGTCAAACAAGTCTAATACTTCAAATTTGATATTACTATTTATCATGATCTACAATACAGAAGTATACTTAGAGTATTTTAAAAATAATCAGCGTTACCTAAAATTGTTGCAATTACTGCGACAAATAGGGGTTTTTTTATGTGGGTTCGTTCGTTTGGGTACAACTAGCTCACTTAAAGCACCTGACCCACAGCCGGCGATTAACGACCGACAAGTCGCGAGTGCGCGACGGCGACAAGCAATTAGTCGTGTATGAGTACATACCAACGCGTGATTCTCTCAGTAAGTGCTCAGCGAGCGTCGCTGACCGAATACTCTCTTTAAAAAGCTCTTGTCGCTGTGAAAACGAGAACTCGCCGCGGTGGTGTGAACAGGCAGCGATCAATTATTAATATAAATGCCTCTATTTTATTATATCTGTCTGAGGCTTAGAGACACAATTTAGTGGCATATTTACCTCACCGTTAGTGTGATGTCAAAAATAACCAACCTTGAACTCCAAAACTTACGTTACGTTTACCAAAAAAGATACATATAAAACATTATTCCGATACGATTCCAAAATCAACACTGTAGAACCTCTGCCTTATACAAATCAGTAAATATTCTTAGTAAAATCTTCATTTCTGCGTCGTGTTACTTCGCTTCAGAAAATCAGAGCAGGCAAAACAAACTATTGTATGCGAAACTTGTAATATCTATAGATCATTCTGGAGCCCATTACTGAGATGAGACTACATTCATCGTAAGCTATATAATATAGCGTCCACAAATAAGCCTAAGTAAAGTCAGCGAAAATAATTTGTTACCAACTTAAATTGTCCGTTTATTCAAATCACAATAGTCATTTTTTTCAAAGTGTCACGAAATGTCTATAACACGGAAAATTAACGTAAGGGCACAGATTACTACCAGATAAATCACTCCATACAACATTTTCAATACCTACTGCCATAATAGCCTACCTACACCACAGCCAGCTTCGAGTCGCTAGACGCTGCGAACGAAAATACACACATAAAATCACGCCCGAATTGCCCCGAAGGTTCCGGTAGAGGTATACTTGTAGTAAAGACACATTTTTCCAATTATGTTTGAGTCCCATGTAATAGGGGGGTGTAATATATGACATAATAACAGATAGTATAATATCCAGAATATAACCTGAAGGAGTAATAGACAAACAAGTATTTTTCGTAATTTTCGACGATATTTGAAGAACAGTCTGTTATACTTCAAAACAACCTTATATGGCCACTTTAATTTAGCAATCTATCTTACCTTGAATCCTCGAAACCGAGCGTATTTGAAAAATACCAGAATAAACGGTTTTTTCATCTCCTATTTTTGTGGTCATTTAATCCTGCATTCCCGCCACGCCATCAATAAACCTTCCCAAAAAAAGTAAAACAGCCCGCGTATAACTTTACCCAAAAAATCTATAATGTACAAGAACCTGACATTTTTACGTTTGCGGTGAGCCCAAACACTCCCAATTACATTCGCACGTGATCGTCCTATTTAACGGACGAACGTTCCCGATTGCAAGTGGCTTACTTACTTAACCTTTCCTTCATATGGAAGAGGAGAGTGTGAGTGTGAGTGGAATTCTGAAGAGTAAAGAGGAATAGAATACAATAGAATACTCTTTATTATGTACACAATATAAATTACAGACATAAATATACAACGTGTAACGTTAAATGCGCAAAACCTCTTAAGGGGTCATTGTACTCATCATTATGAACAACTTTTACTATGGGACCAAACCTGAAATCGCGAAAAAAAAAATCAGCTGTTCCCTACATTTATGTTCGCATAACTCGTCAAAATGTAGGGAACAGCTGATTTTTTTTTTTTGCGATTTCCGGTTTGGTCCCATAGTAAAAGTTGTTCATAATGATGAGTATAATGACCCCTTAAGAGGTTTTGCGCATTTAACGTTACACGTTGTATAAATTTTACAAAGGGTGACAATGAGCGGTCTTATCGCTAAGAGCGACCTTTTAAAGACAACCTTTAAGGAAGTATGTATTGTTGTATTAGTGGTCAAAGTACTTCGTATTTTGTGCTGACAACAAAAATCGTCGAATGCTTATTATTTACTAGCTGTGCCCGCGACTTTGTTCGCATGAATGTCGGATTACAAATATTTGTTCATGCATTTGCCAGGCCTGTTGGTCTAGTGGTCAGTATCCCTGAATACTATACGCAAGGTCGTGGGTTCGATTCCCACCCAGGACTAATGTTTGTGTGACGAGCACGATCATTTGTTCTTTGCCTGGGTATGTAGGTAATTTAGAAATATATATGTATGTTTATCAGTTGTCTAGTACTCATAGCACGAGCTCTGCTTTGTTTGGGACTAGATGACGCTGTGTGAAAGTTGTAGAATATTATTATTATTTTATTTTATTTTACAATTTTTGGAAAACTAACAGCTAAAAACTTTTGCACGATTAAGAGTAACAGAAATAAGGCCAATTACAAGTTTTCACAGATAGAAGAGCATGTTACAACAAAAAAAAAATATTTGAGAAGGTAGACATTTTGTGTAGAAACATAAGTAATGTAAAAAGGTAAAAATGTGTTTCAAACAGAGTAAATTGTTACCAGATAACAATCTACTCTGTCCGAAACACATCTCTGCGATCTCTTTCTCAACCACGCAAGCAGATGGATTTTATCAGTTTACCTGATCAAAAAAGAAATCACAGAGTCCTTTTTAATTTTGAGATGCTGGTTCTGAAAACATCGATGTCGACGTCCCTATTATTATTATTAATTTTGAGATGCTGGTACTGAAAACATCGATGTCAACGTCCCTATTATTATTATTCATTTTGAGATGCTGGTACTGAAAACATCGATGTCGACGTCCCTATTATTATTATTAATTTTGAGATGCTGGTACTGAAAACATCGATGTCGATGTCCCTATTATTATTATTAATTTTGAGATGCTGGTACTGAAAACATCGATGTCGACGTCCCTATTATTATTATTAATTTTGAGATGCTGGTACTGAAAACATCGATGTCGACGTCCCTATTATTATTAATAATTTTGAGATGCTGGTACTGAAAACATCGATGTCGACGTCCCTATTATTATTATTATTCATTTCAGCCGAAAGACGTCCACTGCTGGAGCTAGGTCTCCCCCAAGCACCTCCACTTCGACCGGTGTAATATTAGTATAATATTATTATGTAGTATATGTGTATTATATTGGATTGGATTTCATGGGTTTTAATTTTTTTTACCGCGTAACCAAAATTCTTTATAACAATAAATTTATTTATTTGTTAGAATATTGTTGTAACAAAGGTGTTACACGCAATATGATGTCCATAATATTCTGCTGTTTCCAGCGTACAAATATTTTAAATAATTAAAATTAAGAGTATTAAAACAATATGTTACAATTAAACCATAATGAAAACAACAACAAGAACAAGATAAGGAAAACGTTAACCTCTATTAAATATAATGTCAAGGGTTATTAATTATAATGTCAAAGCAAATAAAATACAATGTAAAAAAAATATTCAATATAATGTCATAGAATTGGAATTCCATTCAAATATTAGGAGCACAAAGGCAAGTCATCGTCTTATTTAAATTTTGAGTCAAATTTTTCATATAATAACTAATTTTTTGATACTACTCAAAAAATGAGTTATTATATGAAACATTTATGCAATAAAACACTTATGCAATAAAAGTTAAAAAAAAAGTGGCCTAAGTTCCTTCTTATAACATCAGCTATCTGACAGCTATTTACTTGACTTTACTAAAGGTACACACCTCTACCTAACCATTTGGGAAAACAGAATAGATGATACGTTATGTCAATAGACTAATAAAACCGTTTTATCACACTACAGCTGTCTGACCCAAAACAAATTTCCCAATGGATCCTCATAAAGAAAATAACAAAACAATCACTTATCAACATCTAAATGACCTAATATAGTTCCCCATGAATTGATGGTGTGTGATACGTTTGCATCAGTAAGTCTTATCGATTTTCTAGCCGGGCCATCGTTTATATTCCAAGTTTAGAATTGTCCTTCATTTTAACGGACGGCATGGAAAATGTATGTTCCATATTAAAAAGGAGTCTGCCCACTATACCGTACCGTACCATGACCGCGCTATGAACGTATCATACAGTAGTCTTTAAGTCTGTTAACGAAGATACGATTCGAGCCCGTCCGAAAGTAGTTGTAGTGTCAAAAACAGTGACAAATAGAATTTTTCGAATGGATAAAAACACATCTCGAGTAGGGACAACTGTCAAATCGTATTTTCATTTGTTCTAGTTTGGGCTCTGAACTATAGTCCTGCCGTCAAGAGAATGCGTGCCTGACACCTGTCAGTGCGACAATTCAAGTAACTAATAAATATCAAATTCGGAAACATTTATTCGTTTGTACGGAACTGACAGGTGTTAAGATCGCATTCTCTCGACGACCGGACTGTAATCTTATGTCTGTAGGTGATACGGAGTAGGAAACCCCCTCCTTTTGCCAAAACTAAGGATTTCGTGCTTAAGGAGGGGTACCCCCAGCCACGGAAAGAAACATGATCCGGACTACTACGCCCACTAGAACGTATCAACAGCGTATCATACCCGCTCGCTACAAAAATATATATAATCAGATTATGATGTTCCCACTGCTGGGACACAGGCCTCCTCTATGTGAGATGAGTGGGCCGCAATCCACCACGCGGGCCCAGGGCTGGTAGGGTGTGTGTCACATGTCTTCGAATTTTTGATTCTGGGACATGCCGGTTTCCTCACAATGTTGTGCTTCACAATTTTGAAGCTCGCTATAAATATACTTGTCAACAATTTTTGACGCTCCGTGCAATGCACGCAACGGGGTAGGTTAGTGACGGAACTGTCTAATGAGCATAGTGCCATACTTTTCAATCCAAATAAACTTTTTTTGTCTGACACGTTCCTAACACGGTCATACGGCGCAGTGGGCAGACTCCTTAATTGGGTGTGCGTCACAACCTTCTGCATGTCTTGAGGTTTCGTTGGAAATCATTTTGCTGAAGGTCATTTAGTTGATGCACATAATATTTTCACTCTCATTGTAACTCTATTTCGTAGCGGTAGGGTTGATATTCGTACGTCAACATACGATTGACTGTCGTCGTATTAATAATAATGAATAATTGAATTATTTGAGACTACAATGGCTCATAGACAACTAAACAAATATAAAGTATAAAACAAAGCTTGTGTTAATAAAGATAGCTTAAAACTATGTTATTAGCACTTCACTAGTTTGTCCTTGTGCTGTCCTGTGGTATTAGTATTAGTATGGTCACTTTTTGAATGTAGGTCGAGTTCATCCAGAAATGTTTTATCCGCCCTTAACCGTTTTCTCAATTTGTAAAGAAAAAGGGCTAAAGTAGGGTTTGCCCTACTTTAGCACTTTTTATATTCCTTCCATGTAGCCCGACATATTCAGAATTTCTTACGCTTTTTGCCAATTAATTTTGAATTTAACCCTTAATTGCATGATTTTTACTTTTTAAGCAAATTAATTTATTTGGACGTAACATTAGCTCTATAGTAAGGAAAAAATATTTAAAAAAATATATTCATAAAAATACTTTTTATTTTTTATTTTTTAAATGGCCTAGTGGAAATTTACATCTTTATATTTCTTTTTCTTTATTTTCATTTTTCTTTTATCTTTATCTATATTTACATCTCATCAGAACAAATCTACTGGGAACAAAATAAATTGAATATCTCTAACAATTGGGGAATCCCCGTGCTCTGTGGAAACGAAAATATGACATTGGATTGGTTGATGCAAATTTACATCACGATGCATTTAGGGGTTAAAAGAAAGAAAAAAAAAAACAAAAATTTATCTTGACTTACATAATCAGCCTATAAGCAGCCCCGGCTGTCATTCGTAGATCTTTGACAGTCGTTATGGGTAGTGAGAAGCCCGAAAGTCTGACAACCAGTCTTACCTAGGGGTATCGTATTACCCAGTAACTGGGTTGTGTAGGTCAGATAAGCAGTCGCTCCACGTAAAATACTGGTATTCAGCTGCATCCGGTTAGACTGGAAGCCGACCCCAACATAGTTGGGAAAAAGCAGGCAGATGATGATGACATAAACAGCCTATAATGTTCCCACTGCTGGGACACAGGCCTACTCTCTTTGAGAGGGGGTGGGCCGTAATCCACCACGCGGGCCCAGTGCGGGTTGGCAGATATCACATGTCTACAAATTTTTGGTTTTAAGAGACGCCTTTTGACTTCATGTGACGCAATTTTGATTTTAATTATTAAAAAAAACATATATATAATCTCAACCAAACACAATTACTACTACTACATTGAAGAAATCACCTTGTTAGACTTTGATAAGTTTTCAACTTCAAATTCTTAACACAGAAAAAGGGTGTAAGTGTTTTTGCTTGTTGAAAAATATCAAACTACCCAGAAACCAGCACCTCCGTCAGTCATCTAATATTTTATACATAGAAGAAGATTCTAGAGCAGAGGTTCCCAATTTTTTTTTCTCATAGACCACTTTAAAAAAAAATCTGGTTCCTATGGACCCCCTGCAGCTACATTTCTACAATATGCCCAAAACTTGACAAAAAAAATGTGAAGATTAGATCTAACGTAGACCCCCGTCGAGTCTCCCGTGGACCCCTGGGGGTCCACCTGGACCACTTTGGGAATCAATGTTCTAGAGCGTTCGTTTCACTTCGCTACTCGCAAGGTGACTGGCTAGGCTCTAGGCGCTAAGTAAGCCAACTCTCAAAACTAGCTTGCTTAGTTGCCGCCTTCGCTAGTCGCCTCGCGTGTATGTAACGATTGTAAGTCACGAGGCTCTAGGCGCTAAGTAAGCCAACTGTCAAAACTAGCTTGCTTAGTTGCCGCCTTCGCTAGTCGCCTCTCGTGTATGTAACGATTGTAAGTCACGAGGCTCTAGGCGCTAAGTAAGCCAACTGTCAAAACTAGCTTGCTTAGTTGCCGCCTTCGCTAGTCGCTTCGCGTGTATGTAACGATTGTAAGTCACTAGGCTCTAGGCGCTAAGTAAGCCAACTGTCAAAACTAGCTTGCTTAGTTGCCGCCTTCGCTAGTCGCCTCGCGTGTATGTAACGATTGTAAGTCACTAGGCTCTAGGCGCTAAGCAAGCCAACTGTCAGTGCGTGCGTAGGCTAAGATTGACCATGAACATGCACAGCATGAGGTATATTTATTTTGGTGGCTCGTTATCACAACGAGAGGAGGAGATAATAATTATTCAAGCTTTTCACTGTCAAAATTAAAAAAGGTTGGATGACAAAAACATCATCAGTTATCTTAATTACCTAATAATTTATCACAAATCCTTGTACTGTTAGCGGAAATTAATTGTTTATCAAAATAACTACCACGGGAATTATGCATGTATTTTTTTTGTATTTTTTTTTATATATTTTTTTTTTTAACTCAATTATTGACAGTAATATAAACCAAGAAAGTATTAAAAGTCAAATTCAACTACTGTCCGGCGAGCCGAGAGAATGCGTTCTTGACACCTGTCAGTTTCATACAAACAAATACCAGTTTTGCGAATTTGATCTTTATTACCTACTAGAATTATCGCACTGGCAGGTGTCAGGAACGTATTCTCTCGACGGGATTAATTGAAAAATAAGTTTAGGTACTTATATTTCATTTAGTTCCGTGCATTATGTAGGTCAACATAATGCACTGAAATTGTAAAAAAATGGTATTTGTTTCTTGACGTTTTAAAATATTTGCATTGTCCGCAGGTGTACTAAAATCACAACTGTCGTCTTTTGACAGTTGTATGGCATATTCATATTGCAATACACGTTAAATTGACATAGGTTGTCACTTCGCTTTACAATTAATTTCCCTGACTGTGCCAAAAGGTCGTTCGTTGCCTTACAAACAGCTAACCTATTTCGCTTAGCCGCGCCAGTCGGAACTTGTAAGTCATCCCACTATTCGCAAGGTGACAAGCGAGCGAAGATACCAATAAATCTAAATGAAACATGAATTATTCATGGGGAATAATGTCGTTGTTTACCTGCATAGAAAATAGTTACCGAAAAATGTACAGAAATCTGAAACATTATAGTAGAAGATAGTGTCATCCTTAAATTTTTACTTCTATACTATATTTTAAAGAGTTAGTGAGTTTGGATGTAGGGAATAATCTTCGGATCCACTGATCCGATTTCTAAAATTATTCCACTATTGGGAAGTTACAATATTGCTGAGTATCATATATTGAATAATAAATTGATATTGATGTCAGATGATATTGAATAGCAAAAACATAAAGCGTAAGCTGAAAGAACATTACATCAACTCGATTATAACTTAACTGTTAATGGCACGTTGATCAAATCTCAGGCCATGGCATGCTAAGACAGACCACAGAGGTCTAATTGTGTGCTTTGCTTAAGTCTATGGAAATTGTAATTTCCAAATAAAATAATACAAGTTACAATCTTATAATATAAGGCATCATTTGTCTATCTGTTCGTTACTCGGTAAACCGGTTTCCGTGATTGTTTTTTAGAGTTCTGACCTTAAAAAGAAATACGGAACCATCATCGTAGGAATTTGACTAAAATTAGGACTGCGGTGCGGTGATTTATGCTCCTCGTGACACATCATGGGTACAAGCGGTGGTCTCCTCCGGGAGTTGGAGATGAGGGATTACTGTCTGTAGCGTAATTCTGGACGGGAGACCCGAACCAGTTGTGGTCAAGAGTATGGTCATCCAAGTGTCTTCTTGCTATTAGAGGGCACAGCGGAAGAGCAGGGCAAGAGTTTTCGCTGCGAAGTGTTTTACCCACCGCAGGAAGGGCTTTTGTGGTCATTGTAAAAACCGAGCAGGCGAAGAGACTTACTGTGGTTGTCATACACGTGTACTTTAACTTATTAGAAGGCACGCTGGAGAAACAGGTCAGAACCGTCGATACGGGATCTTTTACTCCCTGCAGGATGGGCTTGGACTGGCGATCTGTGAGCGCGTTAAAAAGATATCGCAAAAAAAGTCTAATCTACCTTTTTTAACGATGCTGTTCTACAAGTTATTTAGGTATTGTTATAGGCAGAGATTATCGCTTAGCATCAAAATATTACTTTGTCTGAAACGTTTCAAATTTTCCAAGACTTCCCACTAATTAGAATTCTCCCTAATCTACGATGATTAATGTTCTTTCCCATAAATATAACAGAAATGTAACTTCAATTTAGTAGTTAATGTATTATTTACGACCACAAGCGTTCCATAAATGATATTATTACGATATTAACCTCGTTATGGGATGGGCTGTTTGCTATTATGATGAGCTTGGAACATTATGACAACGTCTTGGCAGATGGTATGGTAGAATGGCAGCACTCGTTAGGATTTGAAAGCAGGAAAAAGAAAATGCGATTGGGAACATTAACTTTCCTCTATACTGTGAGTATTTCTATATATATATAATATGTATGTGTATGTATATTTTAGCATTATGTATTTATTTAAGTATACTTATGTTAATTTTCGCATTATATGTAGGTATATTTAATATGTTACTTTTAGACTTCACACATTCATATTTTTCTCTTCATGTTCTCGTACACTATTGTCTACATTTCTTTTTTACTTCTCCTTTCGCAGGTCTGCTGGAAGAAATTTCTTAAGAAATAAGCAGTACCTTTGAACTCAAATTATTATAATGCCATATCCATATGTTTTTTACTGTATGTACATAAATAATAAAATAAAAATAAAAATAAATGCGTTTATTGTTATAAAACATCTAAAAAGACATTTAAAAAAATGCCAATAGGTAAATTTAGGTGTGATAATGCCTGAAGATGGATGTTGCCGCCGAGTCTGGGCCAGAAAGAGATGGAGAGATAATCGAGAGGGTTGGTTCGAGGTGGTGCTGGAAGAGTTTACTGGAAGGATTTGGGGGACGCCTTTGCCCAGATCTGGCACAGTATAGGTTGAAAAAAAAAATTAGGTTTTTATTTTAAATACTAATGATACATTGGTTTTTCTTTCACTGACAGAGTAGAGAGACGGACTACCTATTAATAACGTTGTTATAGAGGTATGAGGGTGTAAAGTTCGTCATCCCCTATTGAAAAGGATAGATCTTCGTGAAAAGTAATGCGTAGTTCGTATGTGACGATGCACCTCAAAAAGATTATTGTCTGTTGGTGTGATCATATTTCACAATTACATGTTACCCATAGTTGTAAACTTCGTTCAATAGTTTCGGCTCCATTGTTTGGAACTTCAATATTCTCAATAAGACTACATCCATTGAATACGTAGGTACCAAAGACAAATGTGAATGTCGATACGGTCAACTGCACGTTTATCGGAGGTAAAACTTGAGCTACGAAAATAATTCTAACTGCTATGAAACAGAGCAGCTGAGATAAATAAAATACTTCATCTGTCTAACCTTTTTCCAACTATGTTGGATTCGACTCCCAGTCTAACCGGATGCAGCTGAATACCAGTATTTTATATGAAGTGACTGCCTATTAGACTTTCGCAAATTAATGGGTCATACGATACCCCTTAGTAAGACTGGTTGTCAGCCTTCGGGCTTCTGACTACCCGTAACGACTGTCAAATATAATATTTTCAAATGACATCCAGGACCAACTATTAACGTGCTTTCTGAACTACGGAGGGGTCTCGATATGTAGGTAATAGATCGTTACCCATTCACGTACCGACCTCAGCACGCGTAGCTTAACCTTCAATCGTCCTGTGTTAGTATTTAGCCACGAGCCAGCTTCAAATTAAAATAGCTCCTTTATTTCCAAGGTGACTGACAGCTGTCAAAGCCGTGTACGTTTTGCTCGTAAACGTCACCCTTGCAACGCAAGAATGTGGGGAACATTTGTTGCCGACTGTATCGTTGCCTTCAATTATGTTAAACGTATAGGAAGGTCGAAGGTATGTGTGGGTTAAGTTGAGAGATAAAGCGAATTTCTATGATGAAATTGTGGTCAAACTCAAACTCGAAGCATTTATGTCAAATAAACCAATTGCAGGCACTTTTGAATTGTTAAGGGTTCTGTCAGTCAGAAAGATGAAACTAGTTGCCCATTCCAAAGCGTAGTAGGTAGGTACCTCTGGAGAAGAACGGGCAAAAACTCCAGGGACGCTTTTAAATCATAAAATTATTACAAAATATTGGTTAAATCATTCATGTTAAAATTATACCCGTGAGAACGATGTGGTGGGTTTCCAGGTGTTTTTGTAAGTCGATGCCAATTCTGGTTTTGGAAGGAGTTTCCGTGAAATACTTAGGTATAATATAAATAAAATACTTAGGTAAAATATTAATAAAACATCGCAAGAAATGTCCTAGGACCAAAAATGTAAGTATCTATACAAAACTTCACAACTAGGCCAAAGAGTTAGGTTGATTAGAATATATAAGAAAAAAGACAATAAGTACAAAACGAATGCTTTAAAAAAAAAGAAAAAAAAAACAGTACTCGTATAGATAAAGTTTAAATACGAAAGTTACGCAATACAACATAATTTGCCGACAAATGAAACACGTGTTGAGTTTGCATTATAAAATAATTAGTTTCGCACCTTCTGCATGAACATAGTTTTGCGGCCATGGATTTAGTTTTTGGCGGAATTAAAATAAAATATTGAAGAGTATTTTGTTTTTTTTTTTTTTTTTTCAAAATAACGGCCACGCCTTAAACCTATATAAATCGATAGTTGACATCAATGCAAACAGAAAGCATTACAACACCAAACCCTATAAAGTGTCACGTTTCCGAGATCTCAACGTTCAAAGTTGATCACGTAACATTCGTATTTTTTTAAACAACCGGTTTCATGTATGGCCGCACAGGGACAGGGTGGGTATCCCACGGATCTACAAAGCCCTCTGATTTTGTTTTATCTTGCATACTTCTGACTTGGGCCCAGCAAAGCAATTGAAATGGTATAATGTTCATGCGAAGGAGAGAGGTAGGACGTTACGTTAATATCGGTAGGGGAGCGCAGAGGGTTTTTGAGCAAGCATACTCAGGGCGAAAAGTTGATATCTGAGTAGGTGTGGCATGAGGAGAGAACACCGAAAATATATTTTAAAAGTTTCAGATAGGAGCTCCTTGGTCACGAGACCACTTTCAGATTTCAAAAAAGGGCCAAAATAAAGTGATCTTCAGAGCCCTTGATTTTCATATGATCGTGTGCGGCCTAACCCATAATGACATAACTTTCACTGACGTCACGGCCACAGGCGTTTTGTTTTTTGTGTTTGATATAACGCTACGCCCACAGGCGGTTAATTTTTCCAAGTCAAAACATACTTGCAAGCCGTCTAAAGCCGTGTAAATTTGCGTACATTACTTAGGAGTCATGTAGTCCAGCGTCGTATTGCACTCACTTAATTTGTTTTACTGTCAATGCCAACATTTATTTAAATATATTTCTAGATACCACACATGACATGAGTGTGCAACGGCGCGTGTAGTTCGTGTTTGTGAACACTAAGATTATGATCCTAAATTCGTTTATTTGGTTGAGCTTAAAAATGATGATTTTTAAGCACAAATCAAATTATATATTTCTTGCAGTTTCCCATTTGATATTACTTCACAGAATTTGATTTTTACTAGCGACACTTTCAGATTGTGCTATAACATAGAAAGCGTTTTATTTTCCGAAACCAACGGGTTCGATTCCAAGCAAAGAAAAGTATTTTTTCTTATTTTTTATCAAAATCGGCTCCGATCCTCCTTCGGGTATTGAAATTGCAGCTTGGCGTATAATGTTTATTGCATTTTACTATAGCAATTACGTAGATAACGCCAACGGGATGTTGGAGAACAATTTTCTTTCTTAAAAAAAAATACTTCACGTTTTTAAAAGCTATTGTGTCTTACAATAAATTATGAACACACATAAAAGATACCAAGCATCTAAACAACAAAAAAAAAAAACACGCCATCTCAAAAAACATTTTACCTAACAAATTTTGATATAAGCCAATCAAAATGAACCATTGAAAATGTTCCCTGTTGCTTTAGAACCAAGTTGTAAATGTTATCAACTAATCGATAGTACCTATGATTATTTAGGTGGTAAGTTATTTACTACTGACGCCATGATAACCCAATTACCGGTCTAGAACCGTTTCGTCTAGACTGTTGTAGACGGTGGCCGGCAAACTTTCACCTACTTTTACACAAATTACACTGTCGTACACTTACAACCTAAGGGGGGCTTGTGGCTAAGTAATAACAGCCGCACGAGTAGATCGATCAGGTTAAGCTAAGCTTTCCGCGGTTGGTCCGTGGATGGGTAACCATCTTTACATACCAAGACCCCCCGTGCCTCGGAAAGCACGTTAAGCCGTTGGTCCCGGCTGTCCTTCGTGGATCTTTGAGAGTCGTTACGGGTCGTCAGAAGCCCGAAAGTCTGACAACCAGTCTTACCCAGGGGTTTCGTATTACTCAGTAACTGGGTTGTGGAGGTCAGATAGGCAGTCGCTCCATGTAAAATACTGGTATTCAGCTGCATCCGGTTAGACTGGAAGCCCACCTCAACATAGTTGGGAAAAGGCTAGGCAGATGATGACACGACCTAACTGACAGAGGTTGATAATGGATTTTTCTTTGTTGGCACAGCATAAACAGCCTGCAATGTTCCCACTGCTGTGATACAGGCCTCCTCTCTTTGAGAGGGAGTGGGCCATAATCTACCACGCAAGCCCAGCGGAGGCTGGTACATGTCACATGTCTTCGAATGTTTGGTTCTAGGACATGCCGGTTTCCTTACGATATTTTCCTTCACCGTTTTGATAGCAGTAGTGTTGGCATACACAAAAAAAACAAACTAACGAAAAAAACGAAGTCGGTGTCAAAAAACGAAAATGCGGAACCAACGACACCGACTTCCAAAATTAAAGTTATTTTTCACTTCGTAGTGTTTTTTTGGAAGTCGGTTGTTTTTTTTTTTTTTAATAAAAAAGTTTTTTAGTGTACAAGTGTACATTATATTTTGCCTAATACATAAAATGTTGGCAAAGATGAATTGTGATTCAACCGTAAGAATACCAATATCTTTAAAAAAATCTCTTAGAGAAACTCTGGCACCTAGCTGGTACATTGCTCGAACAGCTTGTTTTTACTTCTAATCTCAGTCTAGTTCTGTCAAAAATACCACAACTTTCCCTACATTTTGACAGGTCTTTGATATTGATTGTCGCTGAAATGAGATTGCGGCTAGATTTTGAAGGTTTTTAATTACGAGAATTGGCCTTCAGGTGAGATAAACGCAGGAGCTTCCCCGTTGTGGTTAAAAAAAACCTTTCATTTACTTTTTCTTTCACAAATAAACGGTAATTTTAGGTAGACCGGTTTTTTAAATAGTCCGCCTCGAAAGCTACGCAATCAACCTAGCATAGCACGTAAAAAATAGCATGGATACTAATTTAGACTATCCAAATACATTGGCTCTATTACTTTATCTTGGACAGCACTCTAAATCCGTAAAAACACCGATCCAAAATCCTAAGCATCTTTTAACAGATAATCTACTGAAGAAGGCCTTAACATCGAAAATTCTTTTTATACTTATTGTTAGATTTATCCTTCCACAGACGGATTTTGTCAGCACGGATTAGTATTCTTTCCCTACCTTCGGATAATCCTGTAATTCTGTTAAGAGGCGTTTGTCTAATTAGTGTGGCAACGAAACGAACGTATGAGACTACAAACGTAGTGTGTGGAACACGAGTGTTGGTCCTGATTCATTTAATTTGTTCTTGTGTGAAAAGGGGGAATGAAACTTGTTATTCAATATCTAAAGTTCGAGGAAAATTGGTATTAATCTAGGAAAAAAAGGCTAGTCCTTATATAAGGACAAGTCTAGGAAAAAAAGAAAATTGATATTCTGACTAAGTTTCTGTTTTGCTATATTATTTTAAAACCCCACAAAATAGTAATGTTTTGACAACTAAATTAATACTAGCTTTGAAGTTATATAAAATGATCTATAGAATTAGCATAAAAATATTATTAAAATCTCGATTATGATTGTAAATGTTTGCTAGGTCAATCCCTAGCATCAGTGGGATGACACTGACAGCTCATGGCTCGTAACGCTCCCGACTTACGGGTTGTCGGTAGTGGGTTCGGACTCAGCCGGTCGATTCTGTAAAAATCTCACCGTTAAATCATAAGTGAAGTGAGCTTGAAGTGAGCAGTGTCAATAGTCATCCCTAATGACAGCTCCCTCCACGCTCACTTCACCCAAGTTTTCACGGTGAGATGGTTACAGAATCGCACGGCAGTACATAAAATATAGGTAGGTCTCGTATAAAGTTACTGAAGCCACGCACTGCAACTATAAAATTAAATTACTTTTAGACTCTAGTGCATGCAACTGACATTATATTAAGCTCCGGTCCCATGGGTCCTATTCATAACATTAAACCGGAGATAAAATAACATGAGAAGTATATGAAACAAAGAAAATAATTAAATATGGAGAGGTTTTCGAATGCTTGTAATACTGTACACTTTGAAGAACAAAACAATCAATTATGGATTACAACCGAAAACAAGCAAAGTGAAAGAGTTATTTTCCCGCTCATCATTTTCTGCTGAATAATCATCCAATAATTTTCCCATTGCTGGGAAAGCGGTCTCCTCTCAGTGAGAGGTAGTGGGCCGTAATCCACATTCCCACATTTCCTTCACCGTTTTGAGAGCAGTGGTGTTGAAATAATTTACACAAAGTAAGGCGACTGACTGCAACTACAACTCGTAAGTCGCGGCCGTTACCACTGGGCCCCCACTGTTCACCACTGGGCCACCACTGTTCACCACCGGGCCACCACTGTTCACCGATGGGCCACCACTGCGTACCATTGGGCTACCACTGTTCGCCACTGGGCCACCACTGTTCACCATCGGGCCACCACTGTTCACCACTGGGCCACCACTGTTTACCACCGGGCCACCAATGTTCACCGATGGGCCACCACTGCGTACCACTGGGCCACCACTGTTCACCATCGGGCCACTACTGTTCACCACTGGGCCACCACTGTTCACCACTGGGCCACCACTGTTCACCGCCGGGCCACCACTGTTCACCGATGGGCCACCACTGCGTACCACTGGGCCACCACTGTTCACCACCGGGCCACCACTGCTCCCCACTGGGCCACCACTGTTCACCACTGGGCCACCACTACTCTATTTTTTCACTGAATTCATAATAAAAATATTAATGCGAAAGTAACTGTCTGCCTGTTACACTGTCTGCTAAATGGAACCGATCGTTATGAATTGAAATGTTAGGTTAGGATTGAATCGATCGTTATGAATTGAAATGTTAGGTAGGATTGCACCGATCGTTATGAATTGAAATTTTAGGTAGGATTGAACCGATCGTTATGAATTGAAATGTAAGATAGGTAGGCTGGGACCTGGAGAAGGACATAGACTACTTCTCATCCTGGAAATTTGTATTAAAAATGATAAAATACATGCAGACAAAAACTAGTTATCCCTATAAAAAAGCAGAAAAACAAAGGAGATACTTAGAACAATACCAAGCGAATCATAAATCAAGAACATATTACTTAAAAAAATAAAAAACATCACATCTTATAAACAAAAACGTTAGACCATCCCTTCAGAAAGAATTTCAGAAACAAAATTCTCAAAAATAGAACATCGATTAATCTTAATCCCCGTTTAACACTCACTTTCCTGAACTCCACAAACTAAAGAATATTCAAATCCCTCTAGAAAACGTTATAAATCTCTTTTTCCGTAAATCATAGTACCTTTCTTTCTAAAAATCCGGTCAAGAGCGAGTCGGACTCACGCACCGAGGTTCCCGAACCCATTATACATATATTAAATTTTCATTTATTTTTTATTTCTGAAAAAGTGTGCTGTTTAGAGACATCGTTTTAGTTTTCCTGTAATCTTTACATAAACTTCTATCACGTAGAATAATTTCAGATTTTTTTCTATGCAAACTTCGGAGATTTTCATCAAGAGTCGAAAACTATGCAGCCCAAAAAAATAAAAAAAAATGAGAATGTGCAAATAGCAGTATTTTATATGATACCCCACATGCAGCCCCACTTCGATTTTTTGAGACCCTTTTGCAAAAAATAAATAAATTTTTATGTCTTTCTTATTTACAAAATCGTTGGGCAAACGCCATCTAAAACTGTTCCAAATTTCAAGTTAATAGCATTAGTAGTTCTCATAGACATATATATATGGACTGGAAATACCTACGAAAAAAGGGTGCCTACCTACAACTCATATTGTCTCAAAAAATGGCTGCCATTGCTAGGGTTGTATCAATCAAGGAACATTGGTGTTACTATAACGAGTATCGATACTAAATACGAGTCGTACTAGTTATCACGTTTGGATCATAATATAGTATACTAACTTATAGTCCGTTCTAACTAAGGTTGCCTTTTTTTTTTTTTTTTTTGGTATCGGGTTGGAAAATCCTCATGGAGTCCCTCCGCCCTTGGGGAAGGGCGAAGAGGACTGTCAGACTCTTACTGACTAAAAACCAACCCGTGTTCCTCATGTACCCGTGTGTCAGGGGGCGGGTATCGCCGAAGCATTCGTCGCTACCCCCCGACGGGTATTGGCCCGCCAGATGGTCAGGCGGGCCCCGTCACCCACTGCGGCCGTCACCCCGGCCGCAGGACTCCACTATGAGGCGCGCGCGGAACACGACGCCGCCGCCTCGAGGCCTGCTGCTGGTCGGACGACAAGACGCCCCAAGTCTGCCGTCCGCAGGCCGCGCCCTACGGTGGCCGGAAGTCGGCCACCCTACGACGCCCAGTGCGTCTGCTGCGGGAGGGGAGAGAGGAGGCAGCCTCTCTCTCCCTTTCCGCCGCCTCCTTTGCGAGCATAACGGCCTCGCAAAAGGTGGCGACGGTACTCCACCCTGACTCGCTTCCGACCATGGTTGACACAACAGCCGGAAGCGAGATGTTTCCCGCAGCACCTACGGCCACGACCAAGTCACGGCGCTGCTCGGCCCAGGCTGGGCACTCCGCCAACGTATGCAGTGCCGTATCGTCGCGGCAATCACCACAATGGTGGCACTGGGACGTCGGCTCCCGGCCTATGCGACACAGGTACTTCCCGAAGCACCCGTGTCCGGTAAGCACCTGCGTCAGCCGGAAGCTGAGGGCGCCGTGGCTCCTATTGAGCCACTCCTCTAGAACGGGCCTTACTGCCGCTATAGCGGCATGCCCCTAACTAAGGTTGCCTACTTTATAGTAACGTATCCTAGTTTATTTTCGATAAACATACTTTATAATTTTGCATAAAAATACAGTATGCGAAAATACTTTATTTCTAATCTTTTGTTATGCGTAAAAGACTCATATGAACTATTTATCGATAGGTACAGACGCCAGCACATCAAGCTACCCGAAACTGTCAAATTATCGCAATCAACTTTCTTCCCTGAAAATAAAATTAATGCCAAGTGTTTTTTCGGCACAGAATTAAAAAAACACTTTTTAATTGCATCACGTTTACGTATTAAAGTGAAGGAAAACAGCGTGAAGAGATATGTATCCATATGCCCAAAAACAGGTGCTTTCGCATATTATAAGACCGCCCATTGTGTCACCCTTTGTAAAATTTCTATATTTATGTCTGTAATCTATATGGTGTACATAATAAAGAGTATTCTATTCTATTCTATTCTATTCTATTATACCTTTGGGTTGGAAGGCCAGAGAGCAGTAGTTTCTGTTAGGTATGCGGACCCTAGTGAAAAACAAGATAATCACTAGGGTGAATGAATAATATAAACTTCCCATCACATTCTCCGTGAATGGGATGGTATGCTTATATTATTGTGTTAATGAGTGGTGGAGTAAAAATAAAATAAACGTATTTTTTTTGCCTTTGTTTATTGGTATGATAATGATTAACAAATATAACGTTCAATTATCGTTCAAATATAACGTTTGATTAGTAAAATAGGCTTACAAAAGTAATACTTTGCGAATGCGATGCTTTGGGAATCTTTTGTGATTGGTCCAAGGCATTCAATTGTATTCTTCATGAAACCTTAATCAGGAAACTTCGCCACTACGGAATCCGGAACCCTCTCTGGATCTTCTCACTTCTTACTTCAGTGATAGGATTCAGAGAGTTGATGTTAACGGGAAAAGGTCACCCGGATCTGTAGTAAGAATGGGGGTCCCCCAGGGCTCAATACTTGGACCATTTTCATTTATTATTTATATCAATGACTTGCATTACCTCATAAAGGATGAACATGATATAGTGTTGTTTGCAGATGACACTTCACTTTTATTTAAACTCAAACGTCAACAGCTGGTTACTGACAGTATAAATAGTGCCCTCGCAAAAGTAGTAAACTGATTTAATGTTAATAATCTACTTCTTAACGAAAAAAAAAACGAAATGTATTAAATTTACGATACCAAATGTTAGACAAGTAGAAACTAGTGTTCTCATAAAGGGTGAAGAGTTAAAACCCGAAAATACCACAGTATTCTTAGGCATAACTTTGGATGCCAAGCTTCAATGGGGCCCCCATATAGATAAATTGTCAAAAAAACTTAGCTCTGCAGCATACGCCGTTAGGAAAATTCGTGACTTAACTGATTTAGAGACAGCCCGTTTAGTTTACTTTAGTTATTTTCATAGTGTGCTGTCATACGGTATTCTGTTGTGGGGAAATGCCGCCGATATTCAGACAATTTTAATTTTACAAAAAAGGGCAATTCGTTCCATTTATACATTAAGTCCCAGACACTCCCTCAGAGACTTTAAAGAGATTAATATAATGACTGTGCCTTCTCAGTACATTTATGATAATCTTTTGTATGCACATAAAAATATAATCTGTTTAAAAATACAGTGATATATATAATATAAATACTAGGAACAAACACAAATTTGTTGTTCCTACAACAAGGCTGACGTTTCATAAGTGCCCATGTAGGTTTATGTGAAAGAAAATATTTTGATTTTGGTGCTGTGAACCACAGGCCGGTCCTAGCAAGGTCAATCGGAGCTAATAAGACGCAGGACTATTTATGTTAACATAGCAGAATATACCGATATCGTTCCAGCGGAGGAACTAGTTCCGGAAACTATTAGGCAACGGTACAACACTATTCTATTATGACATATTATTGTAAACAAACGAATGAATTAACAAAATAATAAAAAGGTCTGTTATACGGAAATTCACCCAAATATCAATACTTTATCCATAAATTCATGATCGCGTTACAATTATATCATCGAATGTCTATTATTGTATGTGTTATTGCATGAAAACCGGCTACTAACCTGTGCAAAGAAAGTTGAGGTTGATTTTCATTCTTCCTTGCACCACACTTCACAATACAACACACAGGCATGTTGAATTGCTGTTTTTCAACATTTACATGCAGTTTTAAAGGTAAAGACCTTGTAATTTTCTCGCAAATCTCAATAATACAAAAAATAAACAACCATTTGACAGCTGAACTACCACGAAACTTGGCGACAAAGATGGCTGCTCTGGCACCTACCTACAACCGTGTATAGAATAACAGGGCATCTCCTGTTATATCCCATCTCAATGGTAGTTCTTGAGATATCCAGCTGTGACAGACGGACAAACAGACAGAGTCGCACCACAGAACTATGTGGGTAATTTTTTGTATTTTTTTTTTTTATTACTTACTCATTTAGTCTTAGTGATCACACACTTATCTACGCGGTCTTCACATGATCAGACCAAGATTACGCCTGGACATTAAAGGAGACTTTGTTTTCCCATTTCTTCTCAGGGATAGTCAGATAGGAAATTTTGACTCCATCTAGCTTATTTTATTTTTTTAATATGACGTGTTAAGTGATTCCGATATCCTATTTACAGAATAAACAATTTTAGTTTAATTTCATTTCAGTAAACAGAAACAAACATAGAGAACAGACGGACCACAAAGTGATGCTCTAAGGTTCCACTTTTCTTTTTGAGGTACGGAACTCTAAAAAGAATTTAAAAGATGCACAGCTCAGCACGCTTAGACGTCTACCATTTATCAAACGTCACTTTAAGAATTGAGAGCAAAAAGTGGCCTGTCCCGCAGTTTAGCATAAACCAGAGCCGGATTAGGGACGGGCAGTACAAAAAAGAGTAGCGGAATTAAGTTGTCTAGGATAGAGGGTCTAGAAATGATTGAGAAGCGGTGTTGGATATTTTTTAATATAGTATTTATTTTTTAAGGCCTTGGCCAATTTATACCCTAAGCATAGGATACAATTTGATAGCGATATTCTATCGTATATTTTTTTATTATAAAACGTAACTATATTATTAATCTATATTACTCTTATCACCTTCAATCTTATTATATCGCTTTTTCTGGTCTAGTTTGTTGACTGCAACTAAGTGCCACAAATTTTATCTCAGCTGAAATATCAACAGTATACATCTACGAGATTATATTGTTGGCACAGTGCTCCAATTAGCAGCCTCCGGTATCTCCATGAGTTACTAGCGAAGTGTGCACCACTCAAAATCTTTCACTGCCACTTTTCTATCCTATCTACGAGTATATAGTTTGCCAACTAAAAGCTTTTGGCGAACTGGATTAACAACGTCATTTTCTAAAAAAATGTTCTTCTTTAGTCTATCATCTGCCTAGCCTTTTCCCAACTATGTTGGGGTCGGCTTCCAGTTTAACCGGATGCAGCTAAATACTAGTATTTTACATGGAGCGACTGCCTATCTGATATCCACAGCCCAGTTACTGGGTAAATAGTGGTTACCAATTACCAATCTTATTAATTATAACATTGACTTATTTATTATTAGACTTTCAAACATCTACAAATGCGGCCGGGACCAACGGTTTGACGTGCTTTCCGACACACGAAGGGGTCTCAATATTTATTAGATGGTCACCCATCCATGGACTGACCTCGGCAAGCGTAGCTTAGCCCGCTAGCAACTCCACGAGCCCCTCAAGATGTTCTTCTTTAGTATTATAGAAAAAAATTGCAACCCACGCGAATATAATTGCAACAATGAAACAACAATAACCGTTTCATACCTCATAAAATATTTTATACCCGTCGCAAACAATAAGAGCACATAAAATGTACACACGAAATAATACAATAAAATTATTTATTGCATCCTAAATCACAGCGCACTGCCATATATTTTATGCACCTCTTACCTAACTGATACGGCCCTGGATTTTCCCAGGATATTAAACATTGTCGGAATACTTGGAGTAGGTAATAGGTACTGAGGCGCTGCAATCCGTATTATTTTTAATCTAAATATTTGTAATTGTTCCTGATTATATGCGGCACAGATTTTTTGTGCAGTCACTCAAGAGTATCGAAAAAAGTTTTTTTTTTTATAGAATTGAAAAATTTATTACAATTTCCAAGATTTCCAAGCCGATGTAACAAAAACCACTTTTTCCTATCTTACTAAAACAGGATTTTTCATCAATTCGCACCCTTTCTTGGTAAAATTTGTGTAACGGTACTTTGCAAGACCTTCGAAATTATATTTCATAAATCGTCTACCTAACATCGTACCGGTACCTGAAATTCATGTAAAAAGGCACAACGAAGTATCAACTTCTTCATCATTTCACCCGGGAATCACCCATTGCTGGGTATGGGCCCCTTCTTTTCTTCTGCCATACTTCCCAGTTCCGTGCGTCCCTTATCCAGTATCAAGTTACATTGCCGAAATATTCTGCTTAAAATCTCACTATGAATACCTATGTGAAGCGAGCTGTTAATAGTGCCACTTTAATAAAAGCTCACTTCTCCTAAGTTGTCACGGTGAGATCTTTCCAGAACAGACCGGTCCCCACCTAATACGTCCCTGGCCTTAAACCAGGATATTAAACATTGCCTGAATGCTCCCGAGTAATAAGTTCTATGGCGGTGCCATCCTATTTGTTCGTGACACTATTACGTGTGTGATACGGTATGTCTTGATTTAATCTACATATCTTTCACGTTTCCTCTTTAAATTTTCTTTATTTATACATACAATTTCTTTGGTAAACTTACAGCTAAATAAAACAGGACAAAAACAGCCAATTGATTATGTAAAAACATCACCGTGAAAACTTGCATGGAGTGAGCTGTCAGTGTCATCCCGCTGATGCTAGGGATTGACCAAGCAAACATTTACAATCATAATCGAGATTTTAATAATATATTTTTATGCTAATTTTATTGATAATTTTATATAATTTCAAAGCTAGTATTTTAGTTGTCAAAACCCACGTTTAATCCCACGTAGTCTGTGTGGTGTGATCACTTCACACGATACACGAAATGTCATGAATCGGGTGAACTGATCACGCCGACTCGTCAGGACTAGTCTAGGAAAAAAAAACAACGTTGAGATTATAACTGACTTCCTGTTTTGCTATTTTATTTAAAATCTCCACAAAATAGTAATATTTTGGCAACTAAAATACTAGCGTTGAAATTATATAAAATGATCAATAGAATTACATATAATACATCCTGAACTTTAGTGATTATAAAGAAACTTTTATAGTATCGGTAATATTACGAGAAGCACTGTGCACCTATGATTTAATAATAGGTCAATAGATTTTTCAGTGTTAGTTAAAAATATACGAGCGAAAATAAAATATAGAGAGAGAGAGAGATATTATAGCCTATTTGGTGCTTACTTGCTACCTCAGCGAGCCAGTGCCACTATCTTTTATTTTTGTTCGTATTATTTTATACAGCGTGTAACGGAACGGGGGTATCAACCCTGAAGGAGGTGAATGTGCTCATGAAACTCAACAACTTTCCCCAAAGAACATAGGTCGAAATATGAAAAAAAAATTTGGCCCTCCCATAGTAAATCAATCAGCTGGTAGTCAGTTTTGTAAGGGAGGGCCGAATTTTTTTTTCATATTTCGACCTATGTTCTTTGGGGAAAGTTGTTGAGGTTCATGAGCACTTTCACCTCCTTCAAGGTTGATATCCCCCTTCCGTTACACGCTGTATATGTCACGGATGGATAGTTCGGTTATGTAACATACTTACACCTGCCGGTCGATTCTGGAACAATCTCATCATGATAACTTTGGTGAAGTCAGCTTAGAGTGAGCTGTGAGTCATGCTGATGCTAGAAATTGACACTATTGACGACACACTCCACGCTCACTTCACCCAAGTTTTCACGGTGAGATGGTTACAGAATCGCACGGCTGGTTTCTAAATTGAGAGTTTGATGTTGAGAATCGAGTACTTTAGGTGGAAGAGCTGAAGCTGGAGCAGTGGTGGCCCAGGGGTAACGGCCCCGACTTACGAGTTATATACAACGTGTAACGTTAAATGCGCAAAACCTCAGACACCCCAACTGATTTTTAATTCAATTGACCTATTTCAGAGAGAAAATATATCATTAAACAAATTGTAGAAGTTTTATCTGCTGTTTTAGTTTTACTGGCCATTCTGATCGTTTCTTGCGCCTGCGACGACGCTCTGTCGAAGGATTAGTCGTCACCGGGCCGCTGCGCCGCGATGGCTTGACCTATTAATAAATAGACACGGCAACGTTTTTAATGAAGATTTTTTAAAAAATGTGACCTATGTTAAAAAGTGGTTCGATTGATTCTGCTCATTATTCTTATCAAACTATTTTCAGGTTTTGCGCATTTAACGTTACACGTTGTATTTCACGGATGGATTAGCGTTGAAAAAAGCAGGGGAAATTCCCGTTTCTTTCCAATTCCGTTGTTTTTTTCAATGTTTCATTCGGAACTAGTACGTAAATTGATAAAACTATTTATACAACTGACAGCTACAATAATAGATGCACAACAGGGGGGGGGGGGGGGGGGCGGAGCTATAGCATAGTTAAATATAGTAAGAAAGGATTTGAAAAAAAAACATGCAAGTTTCCCGTTTCTTTCATATTTTTCGGTTTTACTGAAAAAAAAAAGCATGAAATATATACTGACAAATTTTCTTGAAACTTTCAAATGAAATATAAAAAAAAACAATGGAATTGGAATGAAACGGGAATTTTCCCTGCTTTTTTCAACGCTAGGATGGATAGTTCGGTTATGTAACATACTTACACCTGCCGGTCGATTCTGGAACAATCTCATCATGATAACTAAGGTAAAGTGAGCTTAGAGTGAGCTGTGAGTCATGCTGATGCTAGAAATTAACACTATTGATGACTCACTCCACGCTCACTTCACCCAAGTTTTCACGGTGAGATGGTTACAGAATCGCACGGCTTGTTTCTAAATTGAGAGTTTGATGTTGAGTATCGAGTACTTTAGGTGGAAGAGCTGAAGCTGGAGCAGTGGTGGCCCAGTGGTAACGGCCCCGAATTACGAGTTATATACAACGTGTAACGTTAAATGCGCAAAACCACAGACACCCCAACTGATTTTTAATTCAATTGACCTATTTCACAGAGAAAATAAGTCATTAAAAGAATTGTAAAGGTTTTATGTGCTGTTTTAGTTTTACTGGCCATTCTGATCGTTTCTTGCGTCTGCGACGACGCTTTGTCGAAGGAGGAGTCGTCACCGGGCCGCTGCGCCGCGCTGACATTGGCTTGCTTGACCTATTAATAAATAGACAGGGCAACGTTTTCAATGAAGATTTTTTGAAAAATGTGATCTATATTAAAAAGTGGTTCAATTAATTCTGCTCGTTATTCTGATTAAACTATTTTCAGGTTTTGCACATTTAACGTTACACGTTGTATAGGTCGTGAGTTTGAACTCAGGCAGCCGCTTTACTTTTTGTAAATAATTTCATCACCACTGCTCTCAAAACGGTAATGGAAAATACGTGAGAAAACTGGCATGTCCTAGAACAGATATGTCGAAAACATGTGACATCTACCAACCCGCACGGGGCCCCCGTGGTAGTTATACTAGCTCAATTACCCTCGTAGAGAGGAGGCCAGTGTCCCTGCAGCAAGTTCGCAAACATCAAATTTTATTTGCCTAAAAATAAAAAGACAGATTGCGAAAATTGTCTCAGCATGAATGGCTGTAGTTTCAACAGTACTGCAGTATACCAAATCTATTTCTAGCAGATAAGCCCAGAAATAAACCTAATAAAACACACGCCCGTTATCGCCTCCACCAAATAGGGTGTAAATCATCAGGAATTACTCTTATGGGTATTTAATGGAGTTATAAGTTACGATATGAAGCGTGGAAGTTATGGGGTATTGATATGGTGGGATCAGAGGTTTATGGCAATTATTGAGTTTGGTAGAATTTAATAAGAGGTGTGATTTATTTTGTTGGTGGTTATGGAAACTTAGCTATGTACATAGTATAGCACAGAGTCGCTTTTCGTATGACTGCGTGACCGCGTTGTTTTTCTAAATTACACAGTGGATTATGATGCGGTTTTTACTATCATTTAAACAATTAATTCCGGAAGGTTTATGGGATGAAGGTTTGTAGGTAAGTACGTAGATTTAGCAGAGAGATCTAAATGGATTCACTTTTTTTTATTACTAAATGGACCTGCTCTTGACTTCGATCTCGCCTGATAGAAGGAGAGATGTATATTTTACATGTCTCAACATAAGTACAGTAAGAAATAAATAATAACAGTGATTCAAGTAGTAATTCTTTAGAATGTCGAACAGCACACGTAGCATGACCACCATAGAAACGGGTTTTGTCGAAGGCGGAATAGACACAATGACAGGTTGTAGACTGATTTCTAAAGAAATCTGTCATTTTGTCTATTCTATCTGTTATTTTGTCTCTTCAATCTGTCATTTTGCCTATTATATCTGTCATTTTGTCTATTCTATCTGTCATTTTGTCTATTCTATCTGTCATTGTGTCTATTATCTCTGTCATTGTGCCTATTATATCTGTCATTTTCTATATTCTATCTATCATTTTGTCTATTCTATCTGTCATTTTGTCTATTCTATCTGTCATTTTGTCTATTATATCTGTCATTTTGTCTATTCTTCCATCGACAAAACCCGTTTCTGTGGTGGTCGTGCTACACTTGCTAGTTAGTGAGAAATTGTATTTGAACTACACTTAATTTAAAGTTTAGTTTAGAAGGCATACTGATGTCTCATTTTAAAACCCACCCTGTATATTTTCCACAGACCGGTACACAAACGACTGAACGACAAAACTCATTTATGAAGCAAATAAAAAGGCATTCCAAATAAATACTCATTTATTTGCCCCAAAAGAAAAAGACAGTAGGACATTTAAACATAAAGTACCAATAACTCGAAATTAATGATACTGCAACCAATACCGGTACCGAAATCAGTAGCAGGTGTCCAAAGTAGATAGATGATTTCATTTAGGAAAATACTTACAGGTTATTACGCCGGTAAAGTATCGTATTAATCGGTAGAAACCGGCCGTAAAATTAAGTTATATAGCTCCTTTCATGGCCTAGAGCGATGCGACTTACGACTCGACTTGCGTCAAGCGATACGAGAGCGCGTCACCTACTTCACTCCATTGCTCCGCAAGTCGCGTCGCAGTGACTCAAGGCATGCTGTTAAGCTACGGTTCCCTACAAGAGCTGTGACCGACACATAACGGACATAGGCCACAATGACGGCCGTCATATAAAATGTCATTGGACATAATCTAACTGAATCAGAGGATTTCGGTTTGATTGTTTATCAATTTTGTTTATAACAGTATGAAATCTATGCCAACCATACTTCATATTATAAATACTCGTACGAAAGTAACTTTGTCGGTCTGTCTGTATATTTGTCTGTTACTTTTTCACGCCTTAACAGCTGAACGGAAATCTGTTCAGCTGTTAAGGCGTGTTAAGGAAGGCCCCCGGCGCCGACGGTATCACCAGCACAGTCTGCTCCACCTGCCCCACCTCCCCCAGGTAACTGGGGGTCTCACCTGGCATAGACAGACCACCGAGGTTTCATGAAGAAAGCGGTGCTGTGAATCAGCGTCGTGGCACGCCTACATAAATACAGCATGCAATCGCTCACATAGACCATCAGCCACTGCAGCGAACAAAATGATGGGCAAGTATTTACAGGCTACCGTATAGCCTTCCGCGGGGCTATGCCCCGGTACCACTCGCCACACCCCCCCCCGCCACACCCGCCCCCGGGGGGGCGTCACAATCTCTCACGAGTACCTTCACTCCGCTGATCGCGTCACTGTGACTCGTGGCATGCTCTAAGCAACTGCTTTCATTTGTTTTCTCCGCAGTCGCTGTGGCAAAGCTCTTGTCGCTTGGGCGTATAGCTCGTGACCACGAGATAAGGCAGGTATATAAAGGAGACGTAATAAGCGTTTGCTAGTGGTATTTTGTTGGTAAAGTATTAGATATTATAGGTCATAAACTTAGTAAAGGTTGTGATATAAGAAATGATGACGTGATGAAGTAGATTGAATTTATCGACTAAACTATTGTAGGTATAAGGTCAAATATTCTTGCCTTTGAATGGGAAAGATAATAAGTCTTCTCTAAGATAGAAGACGCAGGGCAGGAAAATTGAGTCATTGACTTCAGACTTTGGGCACTGAACGTATCTCAAATTCAAACCATTTATCTGTCATTTTGTCTATTTTATCTGTAATTTTGTCTATTCTTCCATCGACAAAACCCGTTTCTATGGTGGTCATGCTACACGTGCTTGGTTAGTGAGAAATTGTATTTGAACTTCACTTATTTTAAAGTTTAGTTTAGAAGGTATATTGATGTCTCATTCTAAAACCCACTCTGTGTATTTTCCATAGACCGGTACACAAACAATTTTAAAACTAGCTTGCCCGCAACTTAGTCTGCGCGTATTTTGTAATTCATCAATACAAATATCCAAGAAGCATCCATCCATGGCTTTCCATCAGGCGTGATCGAAGTCAAGAGCAGGCGCATTCAGCAAAAAAAAAAAAACTCAATATTCAGTAAACGCTTTGAGCGGTTTAGGCGTGAATGGTTACAAACCGAGTTACTTTCGCATTCATAATATTAGAAGCGTAAGGATACTATTTTAAAGCATGACTATACAACTTTGTCTACGTACTTTTAAATAATCAGAGTATACAGTCAGAAAGTTGAGGCAAGCTTTTAGTTCTAAAGCTGCGATTCCTATGGAGAAGAACGGGCAAAATAGAAATAAACACTCATAATTATTCCGATTATTACGTCAGGTTTTTTAACGAATTAAATAGCTTTACTAACTGTAGAAAGTAACTTTTCTTAAAGTTATAAATATCACTGATGAGTCCCTTCTAGACTTGTTCTATGACGACATAGAGGGATCTCGCCACGCGATGTCGAAATAAACAGGCGAAACCGAGCACACTTAAGGAGTAGTCTGCTTTTTTTTTAAGTGAATGTTCTTAAGCGACCGTTTCGATAACTGGACGAGAATTGAGAGTGAAATTTCAAGGACGCGTCACGTTTAGGCATATCTACACATACATGAGGGAGAAGAATATATAATATAACTCTCTATCTCTAATACTCTCTCATTCGTTATTTTTAAGGAATTTTCTCTTCTAAACGGAAATTGTAATACTTGACCATTTTATATTTAATAACTATGAATTACGTACCAATTTTAACTAGCTTCGTTTATTTACTACTGTACTTATGTAACAACTATTCTAGGTCACAAGTACACTATACACTAGGGTCTAATCCACTAAAATATTAATGATAATTTAATGTTGTGTTGTAACTTAACTCAAAATAGGTCGATCTTGGAATAATAAAAAGGGTCATAGGTGTTTATAGGTTTTTGCGGTAATTTACAATAATTTGTTGATTGGCATAATTGTTTGATATTTTTTTTTGTGTTTTTTTTTTTTTCGAAGTTTATTAAGTTACGATAACGTGAACCCATTTGATTGTAATGTAAACGATAGACAATATTGTTGCTTGCTTGTACACACGTGGAGAATATCTAAACAAAAAAACAAAATAGCTACCAAATAGCAGGGAAGTGGATTGGACCCTAGTGTGTAGTGTACTTGTGTACTAGAGTAGTTGTTATATAAGTACCTAGAATATCGCTAGTCCATAACCGGACACATTGAATATTGTTGTACTGGAAAAATTTTAGCTAACATTTAAAATTTTCTTAAATCCAACCGAATATTTATTAATACACAGTATTTTATGTATTGGTCTTTCTTTTAGTTTTCTATGCTTTATACTGGCTTGTCAGCGCCTCGGTTTGAAAACTATCCAATCTGGATTTTATAGCTGAGTTTGCAGTAACTTCTTTTACTATTGTTTAGTGAGTAAAACTACAGGTTTTCTTTCTGGTTCGTCAACGTGTTAGTCTTTATTTTTTAAACGCACGTGATAGATTATCCGTTACTAAAGTTTTTTTTTTTTTTGTGTATATCTAAATTTTATCTATGCTGTCAAATTACTAAATCTTTTCCGTATACCTATAACTCTATTCAAAAACGTGAGTTTGTTTTTCTGAAATATCATTTAATCAATATGCCTAGCTTTTTCTCAACTATGTTGGGGTCGGCTATCAGTCTAACTGGAGGTGCCTAACTGACCTCCACAACCCAGCTACTGGCTACTATCCTTTGGTAAAACTGGTTGTCAGACTTTCGGGCTTCTGACGACCCGTAACGACTGTCAAAGATGCCCAAATAACATCCGGGACCAACGGCTTAACGTGCTTTCTCGCGTGGATTGGTCTCGGTATGTAAAAGTCACCCATCCATGGGCCAACCACCGCAAGTGTAGCTCAACCTAATCAATCGACCTGTGTAGCTGTTCTACTTTGCCACGAGCCCCCACCTTTTTGTGAAATATACAACGTGTAACGTTAAATGCGCAAAACCTGAAAATAGTTTGATCAGAATAACGAGCAGAATTAATTGAACCAGTTTTTAATATAGGTCACATTTTTCAAAAAATCTTCATTAAAAACAAGTGTCTATTTATTAATAAGTCAAGCAAGCCAATGACAGCGCGGCGCAGCGGCCCGGTGACGACTCCTCCCTCGATAAAGCGTCGTCGCAGACGCAAGAAACGATTAGAATGGCCAGTAAAACTAAAACAGCACATAAAACCTTTACAATTTTTTTAATGACTTATGTTCTCTTTGAAATAGATCAATTGAATTAAAAATCAGTTGGGGTGTCTGAAGTTTTGCGCATTTAACGTTACACGTTGTATATAATTAAAAAAACATTTTCACTAAAATACAAATAATTTGCCCATTTTTCTAGGTAAGTATTTAATTTAAAAAACTTTACTAACATTTAGTTTAAATAAAATTAAGCATACAGTTCAGTTATTCAACAAAACAATAGAAAACTCGCAATTAGACGCCAAGTTGAGAATACGGGCGCTTAAAACAAAATATTGACAGACGTAAGGGGCCTAATACTCTAAGAAAATTTCGAGACCTTCAAGGTTCTAAAGGCCCTCAAATCCACCAAGGATTTAACTCTAGAACCTCGGAATGCATGTACATTGCTTTTAAAAACCATTGTGAACGTTTATGTACTTATTTTTGGGATAATTATTTGCTAAAAGTTTTTTTAAAAATAAGGTTTTGCAGTATCCAAGAGAGAAAAGTTGTATGTCAATTGCATAATTAGGTACCTCTGTTATTTTAATATTATACAAATATGTAAGAAAAATTATAACAAGATAATATATGTAGAAAATCTGTACGTAAAGATTTCCAGAAGATATCTTTAGAAGACACAAAAAACTTACTTTTTTTATTTATTTTCCACATTGAGTGATTTATGAGAACTCAAAATCAAAAAAATCCAAATATTTTATTTCACACAAACCACGTCAGAAGCTAGGTGCACGATTCCAATCGGTCGTTTCCAACGGAAAAGAGCCGACATGAAACTCCACGGTTACTATTTTAAAAATATCATAGTTAGCTATTACGAGTACAATGTTTTCAAATTACAATGTTAGCAGGTATAGGAAGACCGTGTAGGCCTGTCAACTATTACTACTCGCGACAAAATAGATAATGGTCTATAAATCTACAAATAACTCACCTTCTACAGTCTACAACTAACTCGTGTAGGATAAGCGCTTCCCCTTAACTTAGTAACACTCAATCTGCGCCTCTTTTACGACTGTTTGCGATCCACTCGAGCTTTTCATACGAGCCAGCATTCGAGCCAGCGTCTAGCCAGCATTTGAGTCTGTATGCATACATTTTGTGAATGCGTCGAATGCTTCATTTTTACTGTACCGTTGAATAAGACTATATTTATAGACGGCAATTGTTTTTTTTATTTTATTTAAATGTATAGATAATACATTGAAATAAAAAAAAAAACAATTGCCGTCTGTTAGTCTCGCAAAAAATCGAAAATGGGTCAATCAATTGTGTCGAAACTTTGGTAAGTTGTTATGTGCGAGAAGGTTACTAACAAAAAAAATATAGAAAAAGGCATTATGAGCACTGCAACGCAAACCAACGCAGTGGCAAATGCGTGGCAATATCTTTTTTTTTTTGTAATTCCTATTATTTTTTATTTTTATTTGTTCTGAACTAGCTAATGTTAGTTTATAATATATAAAATTAATTCGTTAACGCAAGTCCATAAACGGCAGTGCGAGATGTTACGCACTCAAAACATTGTGCTTATGGGTGTATGCAATGGTACAGGGTATCTCCGTAACCAGAAGGTTATCAGGTATGGTCCAGCACCCTAATTGCGTAACACACTATTTCTCTCAATTTTAATCATTTTGAAGCATATTGCTAATCCATTGCTCCATATGTTCGAAAAATGTGTCTGCTCAACAACTTAAATAACGCAATGAATGTTGTTGAACTGTCAAAATGAAACCCATTGCTACTGATAGTGTGTTATGCAATTACCCTGCTGTACAAAAAAAAATACAATGACAGGAAGTACAAGTGACTCTCGGCTTCCTTAACTGACTTTGTACATTATGTGGAAAGCCGCTTAACTGAATTAAGTCCTTGATTATAAATAAAACCTTAAACGCAAACAAATAGTATTTGTATCTCCGGCTTGGCCTTAACTCGGCCCACTTACCTTCACGACTGTTTACACGCCGCCCTTTCACACTCCTCTCCACGTGAAGCCTCCACATTCACTATTTGTAAGTCTCACCTCTTTCCTATTCACTTTTTGATGGGCCATCGTTTTGTCAATAGAATGGAGACATGTTTTTTTTAAAGATGCTTGTGTGCGGCACCGTCTACCTGTTGACCTATTATATGTGGCATTTGTAATACTTTTTTGTTTCTTTTTCTAGACTAAGCTATGGTTTCTTAGGCGGTGACCTTACGGTATCAAAAACGCTCTCTTGGGAAACTCACCAACATACTTTCATAGATAACGTTTCAGTGTCGTCATTCATCGGTAAATTGCGGACCCTATGTCCACACACACGCACGCACCCCCCCCCCCCCCCCCACACACGCACATAAACACAGCTTTACTAAGAAACCTTAGCTTTAGAGTGTATGTTATTCATGTAGAACTATCCTGAGAGCGTTGTTAAAAACGCGTGACCCTAGAAACGTCCTTCTGATAGACAGAAGAATCTAGTTATAGAAAAAGGAAAAAAAAACCAAATTCATAGCGAGTACGAGTACCTAGTATTAAAAATTATAGTTGAACATTTTTTTAAATATACTAGTATTAACTTTCTTCTTACTAGTAAAAATTTCGTTATTAGGTATACATATATACATAAGTTCAATATTGATGTATTATATACATAAATCTTCCGGACTAAATCCTTTAAATTACTTATTAAAAAGATACAAAGGCGGACATAAGGCCTTAGGCATTCTCTACCAGTCAACCAAGGGTGGTGAAGAGATGATGGCGGGTGCTTTGGTTGAGCCGAACAATGATTAAAAAAAAACTATTGAAATGATTGAATTATAAATAAAAAACGTACACAAATACATAAATAGGTTAAAAATCTATAATATACATACATACTATTTACTATAATATATATACATGTATACAAATTCAAGGGAGACAGGTGTTGAGGTTACACACACTATTCGGTTACTACAGTACTCGTTTTGAAAATAACTCTGCAATTTCCGCTTAAGAGGGTTCATCCGTTAGAGCCATGTTGGAGATTCAAAATTGATGATTTCCGACGGACAATAAAACCATAATGTGTTTAATTTATAGATGAGATACTGACGTCATATTGTTGGGAATTTTATAATCTAGTGCATGGCTGAAAAACATTTTCAATTTTTTGTATAGTTTTCTCATCAGAACCGTTTTTATGCAAGCGTTTTTTTAAACTAGCGATCGACGGTTTAAGCAGATGCGAGATATTAGTAAAACCATATACGACAAACTTATAACAACATTATTTTATAAAAAATAATAACATTTATTAGTGCATGGCTGAAAAAAAAACACGATTACTGTAAGTTTTCATTCAAGAAAAGTATATTCAAAATTGTTAATTGTAGCCACTTTTCGAGATATTAAACGTGTTAGTTTAGGATGAAATCTGAAATATTTATATTTTCTTAAGACATTTATGTTCTAAAACATGGTTCAAATATTTTTTTAATAACTTATATGTTTATTTTACTATGAATTATTTAGTATTGCTATATAATCGGCGCGGATTCACGCCACCGCTCAGCGCGCCGCTCTGGAGTAACACTCTTAAATGCATACCGACTGGTGGCCGTCCTGATATCATGACTGAATATGAAAGGAAGAATGAACAAAGCCAGAAGTAGGAGAAGGACAGAGTAAGAGATGATTGTTAGAAGAACGCAGATTCTTAGCGTGAGAAGAACATAGATATTGAAAGTGAGACATGAGATAAGAAGGAGGGGAATTATGGTGTAAACTACATCAAAATTCGTTGTGTAGTTTAGAAAAACAACGCGGTGGCACCGAAAAGTGACTTAGTCTTATGCTATTATGGCATGTAATTAACGCGGCGACAAATTAATCTGAATTTGGGATTACAAAATAATTAAAGAAGGTAGCAAAAATAGTAGGTTGGCAGCTATTGACGGCGGATGAAAAGTAGAAAATCGGCGACAGATTAATCTGAATTTGGGATTAAAAAATAATTAAAGAAGGTAGCAAAAATAGTAGGTTGGCAGCTACTGACGGCGGATGAAAAGTAGAAAATGGGCATTCTTTAATTAAAAAACGAGGTTGTATATCAAGTACACTAATTATTATCTTTAATAATAATAAGGCGTAGTCGTCGGAGCCCCGCTTCGCGGGGCCCCTATTTCTGTCTGCAGGGTTTAAAGGAACCTAACACGAAGCGGATGACGAAGGCTCATTCGCTCGCTCCGCTCGCTCACTTGAGCCCCCGTCATCCCCTTCGAACCTAACCTGTCCGTGTCGGGGTGCCCCAAGTCACGAGCTCGCTTCGCTCGCTCTTGCATCCTAAGTTCTCAAGTTCAATCTTGTGTTTTTCTGGGAATGAGTCTTCAGAAATGCCTATAGTTGCCTATAATACAGTTTGTTATCCCACTGTTAATATTAGTCGCCATGTCATTATTTTTAGTAGCAAATAGATAGTCGCCCTTTTAAGTTGTTAGTCGCCTGGAAAATAATATTCCTTTATTGATTACTTATGTCAATTTTCTCCTAAAAGGTAGTAAACTCGTGCCGATGAAGCACGCAAGCACAAAAGAGATTTTAGTATAAATCTTGTCTATGAAACTTCTACGTGGTCTGCAGTAGTACGATAATGCTGGGATGGGCTTGGGGCAATTTCACGCCCAGTTGCTTCGAACTTGGACAGACGTATCCAGCTTAGCACAACGCTGAGTTTTTTTTTTTACAATACATAGGATTTAAAAGATTGGATGTTTTCGTTTTAAATTGGAAGCAGCTATCCTTAAGGGTAAGAGAAAGTCGCGAGGTTGGATAACGACCGTTTTCAATAATATTGGAATTCAATTCTAGTCGTATACAGATCAGAATTCAATGAAGACTAACAGTTCAGTTTGGGCCTCACTGGTAAATAATATGTGTAACCTAGCTGTAGGTAATATTTTAAGTTACTCTTGTCGTTACAATAAATAATAATAATAATAATAATATTCCACAACTTTCACACAACGCCATCTAGTCCCAAACTAAGCAGAGCTTGTGCTATGAGTACTAGACAACTGATAAACATACATATAAACATACATATATATTTGCTATTTTCTTTCTATTTCTAATTATATCGGTCTGAAATTGCTCAAGGGGATTGCCTGTTCTCATACTAACAGAAAAGGAACAAATAATGATTGCCCTGGGTACATATTTGAACGTCAAAAATTAAAATACCTACGGTTAAAATGCCAATGTACAAAGCAGAAAACTTGCGCCCGCTCGGGGCACATCTACAGCGCGGCACGCTACATCTGTCAGTGAAACATAAGTGTCGTCAAATCATCGCTGTTCTTCAATCAGCCAAGTGTAATCTCCGCAAGTGGCAATCTAATTCAGATGAAGTAATTCAAGCTTTATGCAAATATCATGTCATTTTTGACTTTGTTAATCTTAGCGACAACGAGATGTCCAAAACTTTCGGGCTGAACTGGCGTTGTTCAAGTGATACATTTTCATTCTCCATAAACTTGACTTCCACCACCACTGATATCGCCACGAAACATAAAATCTTGTCAGTCATTGCGAAAATATTTGACCCGATTGGTTTAGTTGTTCCATGCATTGTGGAAGCCAAAATCATAATGTGACAACTGTGACTTGCAAAGTCTTGGGATGAACATAGTCCTGAAAATATTCAACAAGCATGGCACCTTATTTAAACAAGTTTACGTTGCCACGGAGGATAACTTGTGATTCACCTTCTTCTGTACAAGCGCATGTTTTTACTGATGCATCGGAGAGAGCATATGGTATCTGTGTTTAAATCTGCAGCGTATCACCGGATGGGAAGCTTCACGTCCATTTACTTACCGCTAAAAGTAAGGTAGCTCCGGTTAAAGAATAGAATAGAATACTCTTTATTATGTACACCATATAAATTACTGACACAAGTATAGAAATTTGGCAAAGGGTGACACAATGGGCGGTCTTATCGCTAAGAGCGATCTTTTAAAGACAACCTTTGGATGGATTGAAAAGGGAAGGAGAGACAAATACTGTAGGTAGTCTGTGGTGTATTACTTACACGATACAATGCAACTACTATACCTCGTGCTGAACTTTGTGCTGCCTTATTACCTTACATATTGATGACGTCTACTTTTGGTGTGACTCCACCATAATTTTGTCTGTGCTAGTTGTCTGTATCTCCGACTCAGTTAAAAACCTTTATTGGTGAATTCAGACTATCTGGGTAAGTATATGATGAAAGAAACCATCATGAGAATAAATAGACTTTAGCGAGGCGTACACCTAATCCGTCATCGGCCTCACTATGCTGGTATTTCATCAGCCAAACTCGGCAGACTGAAGTCATAAGTCATTTATTTCTTAACAAAATACTTTGTGTAGAAAGAGAAGATAGTGATTTCCTAGCTATCTATCCCGTATGTTGCACCTGCCATATTTTGTCTCTGCATCACCCTAAGGTTGACTGGTAGAAAATGCCTCAGGCATTAAGTCCGCCTTTGTACAGTACTTTTTTTTACTTGTGCATAAAGTTTTAATAAATAAAATGGATTGTAATAATAATAATAATAATAATATTCCACAACTTTCACACAACGCCATCTAGTCCCAAACTAAGCAGAGCTTGTGCTATGAGTACTAGACAACTGATAAACATACATATATATTTCTAAATACATACATATTATAGATAAATTACACCCAGACAAAGGACAAATGATCGTGCTCATCACACAAACATTTGTCCTAGGTGGGAATCGAACCCACGACCTTTGATTGTGTACAAATAAAACTAATAACAAAAATAGGTCTTTACTAAAACACCTAGGGAGCAGTGGTGGCCCAGTGGTAACGGTCCCGATTAACGAATTGTAGGTCGTGGGTTCAGGCGCTTCACTTTATGTAATTTATTTCATCACCACCGCTCTCAAAACGGTGAAGAAAAACATCGTGAGGAAACCGGCATGTCCTAGAACCAAAAATTTTAAGACATGTGACATCTGCTAACCCGCACTGGGCCCACGTTTTGGATTATGGCCCACTCCCTCTCACAGTGAGAAGGCCTGTGTCCCAGCAGTGGGAATATTATAGCCGATTATGCTATGGAATCATGTATACCATTTAATTACAGATATAAATGTAGAAAAAAGAAGTTCGTAACTATTGCCGATAGGAAGTCCCATAATCATAAAATAAAAGTCTTGTACCGGACAAGACTTTTATTTTAAAAAATCTGTACATACTCATAAAATACCTGCCAGCAATGAAGGGATGAAAACTTGAAAAGCGATACTTTATTTAAAGTAACGGGCACTGTTGAGAAAGGTTTTAAAACTTTAGAAAGGTTTTTAAGGTATTGAATGTGCGTAACTGATATTTTAAGTTCCATAAAGCTTTATGCTGGTTGATCACTTGGCGTTGGCATTTTGTTACCAAGTATTGGAAATGGGGCATTAAATATGTGTTTTATGGAGTGTTAACTATTCTTCGAACACTTTTAAAGACCATATTTAAGTACGCGTTAAGTGGTTGTCTTTCCGCTTACGCAGACAGAACCCCCGAGCAAGCTTATGTGTAAAATCAGTTGAATAAATTCAATATCATCGTAAATTGTCTGTATATTCAAATCACAACTGTCATTCTTTGATTGTTGTATGAAATGTAACACGGGAAATTGAGGTTGGGTGTCAATTTGCTTAACAATTGTTTCCCCTGACTTTACAAGAAAATGATTAAGGCCATCTCCGTTGCCTCATTGGTCTAGGACTTTAGGTGGTGGAAAGTATGACCGCTGAGCAATGAGTTTTGGCTTCGATAGCAAGGTCGAGCAAAGGCCATACCTCTTTCCGTCACATATTCTCTGGAAATTCCCGAAGCCTGGATTAGTATCCAGTTAATGACAATAGGCTCACTCTCTGTTACACGGGACTTACACATAATAAATCTGCCTACCCCTTCGAGGAATATAAGCGTGCTGTTATGGTAAAAGTCAAAGTCAACTTGTATAACTCAATTAGACCACTAAAATATACTTTTCAGCAAAATAAAAAATACAAGAAAAAAGCAGAATTGGATCGATTTGCTCCTCCCAAACGGTAGTTTCGTAGAGAAGAAAGGGCAAGAAACTCGACAGATAATCCTAATAAAAATATGGTTTAACAATATCTTGTCCGGGTGCATTTGTATTTTTATGAACTTATTTTTATTTTTTTATTATTATTTTTTCATTATTTTATGTTATTTTATTCTATTATATGAATCCTTTGAAAATTGTAAATTATCTGTGGGCCTTGTTACCCGAAATAAATGAATTTTATTTATTATTTTATTTATTTATAATCGATTATTTTAATGTTATTAGACTCCAGAATACAGCAACACTAACTATCTCATTTTATACCCAAATAAATGAATACTTAGCATAATCAATATTTAAACAAAAACATTCTCCAGAAGCAAGAAACATTTTAACTAAAGTAACATTAAACAATGGTACGTTTTTTAATTTTGTACGAGTTTTAAGGTTATCGTTAAACATAGCTGGAGACGCGCAAAGTTTACAAAATTTCATGATAAAGAACAACTAAAGTTCTGTTTCATACATTAATTATGGAGATGCGGTCTTGCTTTAGGCTGTATTGTTGACAATAAACAGAATGTGGAAATAAAAATGTTGTTGAAAATGCAAAATCAACTATTTAAAGAACTAGAAACAAGAGCACTACGTACTTGTTCAAAAGGGGAAAAAAAATTAAGTTTGCATTTACAACATACCTACTTGTGGCCCGCCCCAGCCTCACACAGGTACAATGTTTTTTTCGAATTTCCAAAATTTTCTTTCATAAAAACTTTTCCTGGCAATACTCAACACAACAAAAAAATTAACTATCCAATTTGTTTGAGTCATTCGGAAGTTATGCGAGTACAGATATTTCGGTGACTTTGTTTTATGTAATGATTTTTACGGTTTCATCACAGTAGCAGCGCCCCAAGGTTTCACCCGCATAAATATCGATCCCGATGGAATATCGGGATAAAAATCATCGTATATGTTAATCCTGATTATAAACTATCTGTGAGCCCAATTTCATCCAAATCCGTGCAGTTGTTTTTGCGTGAAAGAATAACAAACATCCGTCCATCCATCTATCCTCACAAATTTTCACGTTTATAAAATTAGTAGGATAGGATTAGTAGGATTTATTAAGCATGCTGCTTGTGGTCCTTCGAGCCGGATTTATTGATACCTTTTATCATTCTATTTTTTATTTATATTTACATCGTTGAATAACAAAATAAATGCAAATGGAAGTATCGTACTGTTACTATTCTCATAAAATATTATTCCCAAGCGGAGCTACAGCGTGGTGCGGAAATAAATAAAGTGAATAGGGAACTTAAAAATGATTTGGGACCCCCTGTCTCTTCTATGGCGACAGTGGCGCCGATTCCCTTGTTTAAAAACTAAAGTAAATAAGTTCAATGCGTCTTTTTCTTTCTTTTACATTAAGAAAAGGACAGAAGATAAATATTAGTTTAGTCCTGTCAAATTAGTCAGCACCTGACGTATTTTTTTTAATCACGTCTAATCTTGTCTATGGAGTACCTTAATTTGACAGGACTAAACTAATATTTATCTTCTGTCCTTTTCATAATATCATAATGAAATAGAAAGAAAAATATGCACTGAACTTCAATTTGGTTTAGGTAGTTTGCGAACAAGAGAATCGGCGCCAGTGTCTGGTTTCGTTTAAATGATAAATGATTTATTTTCTGTAAGTAGGTTTGTACAAACACTTTTACATGTCAATCATATTTTTTAAAACTAGATGAGGTCGGCGTTTCCTATCTGACTACTCTGAGAAGAAAGGCCGAAACAAACTCAGAGGTCACAGTCTCTTTTAAAGTCCAGACATAATTTTGGTCAGATCATGTGAAGACCACGTAGATTGGTGTCTGAAATGGTCTTTTGAGTAAAGAACCATAAAGATTGGGCGGACCTGTCCAGTCAGTGCACGCATTTGTCAAAAATCGAGCAGCTCAACTCAGAACTTGAGGAGCCTTACGATTCGACGAACAATACCAATGAAAGGACATTTGGGTAGGCCGCATAAATTACTCAAACTGCCAAATCATGATTAAAACTAACTAAGAAGGAAAACAGAAAAAAGAAATGACCCACATAGTCTTCACACTCACAGTAATAATAATAAAAAATAAGATACTTATAACAAAGAAACCATTTTTAAAATTATTGTTTATCTGTCTGTCTGTTTGTTCCGGCTAATCTCCGGAATAGCTTCACTTGTATGTAATGGAATCTTGGAAATTAAATAAAATATGACCCATTTCCCGATATCCGATTGACTATAGATAATGGTACGGAACCCTTCGTGCGCGAATCCGACTCGCACTTGGTCGGTTTTTTAATTACCGACGAAAAATTTCAACGCAGGAGTTCGAGAACCATGTGCTGAATTCATGGTAACAGTTAGTGGGCGTTCATGTCCCTGCAGCCCTGTTTAGTATATGAGCTTAAGGACCCGCTCCTTGACCCGTTCACGGTCACTACAACATACCCCCAACACATCAATAACAAACCGACCTCGATTAAACCCCTTTCAAGCCAAGATCATAGCATTATGATAAACAAAGCGTCAAGCGAGGCTAACCACACAATACCTACCCTCCACAAATAAAGAGAAAAGCGCTTTTTCTAAAGCCATCCAGCGTCTACGATGAATGACTGTGGTAGAAACAAAACACTGAAATTTCAACCCTTTAAACGAAGCTCTATGGTTGAAATTCCAATGGTAAAAGATAGTTAATTATGTCGACGCGTCATGTCGTATTAATAGGGTATACATGGCCATCATCACGCCTTAATAATGTCTTTTCTTACGGTGGACGCTCATTAATTTTTATGGGGTCAGAATTTTATGTGAGTATTTTTGATAATTATGGGGTTAGTGATAGCTGATGTTAATGACTGATGTGGATATGGGAATATTGAAAGTTCAAGCTTCATGTTGAATAGGAGACTTTTTAACACGCTTTTATTAGTTTCACCTGTATGTTTGTTTGTATTTAACTGACTCAGGCTCGATTTTGCCCCATTTTAAGCGATAAGATTTACTTTAAACGACCACGAACGACGAATGACGAACGACTTAGCAACGACCGACGACAGTACAATATTTTGATAAAAAAAGTAGGAAAAAAAGTTGCTTAAAAAATATTGTTTAAAAAAACACGCTTTATTAGCAAATCGAACTAAAAATCAGATGATAGCTTTTAATTTAAAATTCTAAAATAAAAATAAAGTTATGACAAAAAAATTAATTTAATTTTTCCCAAAATTCACAATTTGTCCAATTTACTGTACAGCATGGTAATTTTTCCATTACCACTCAAATGCACTCAGACTATGAGACAGCACAGTAATTTTTCTAAGATTTTTCTCTCCGTGTATTAGATTTTTTGTAAAGTAATTTATTTGCCAAAAATACGGTACGGTGAAAGTACGCTAGCCAAATAGTCCCGTAGAACAAAGATATTCATGATCTCATTCACGAGTTAGTACAGACCTGAGTATATTTACATTTTAATTATAGCTGCATTTTATTCTGTCGGAGACAAAATGAGTAACGCCAGTCTGCAGCCTTGCATTCAAATGGATGCAAACGGAACAAAAGTAGGTACCTATTATAATGATACTAAATATTCGTTTACAAGAATGAATGTAGGTATAGCTTTATGAAATGTTAAGTTTATGCTTTGTAAACCAATAAAATACTTTATTTTATGCGCAGGTACTCTTTTTTTTACCTATTTACTTTTTGTTTTAGTGGACTCTGGCGACCCGCCCCTGAGTCGCACGGTTTTGACGACTTAACAAAACATTGAGATCTCTTAATTATATTCGTTACTAGCGACCTGACCCGGCTTCGCACGGGTGCAATGGAGAAACACTGATAATTTTTTTTCGTAAAAAGTATAGGATAAAAATGGTTATTGTGGGTTATCCCTAAGAGATAGACATATACCACCGAGGACTTTTTTGTAGACCTTTTTAAGGTGTACAATACTGTAGTACATTATTTTGATCTATCTCGACGGGTTCAGCCAGCGTTTACAATGTAAGCTCAAAAAAATGTGTTTATTTACGACATTACATTAGAAACCTCTAAAATTATCAGTGTTTCTCTACTATATTATGCATGTTAGGGTGGTCCTTATTCCTAAGAAAAAAATTTTTTTTCTTTAATTTCGCGGGGCACCACGTAATTTGATTATATACCATAAGAAAGTAATTCAGTATTTTTTTTGAATTTTTTAAATGACATTTAGAGGTCGCTACCAAGGTTTGCATTTTAAATAAAAACTCGAATTTTTTCTTGTTTTCTTTATTTTTTTTTAGATTCTGCCATTCTTTGAATAGTTTTTCAATTTTACTGATGACATGTTTTTTTAATTGAATTGGTATACTAGCTTTTTCCCACAAATTTATAACTCCGCAAGCCGTCAAAGTCGCAGATTCACGTATGCTTTTCTGTTCTTCATTTTTGTAGTAAAAAAAAAAACGCAAAACTTCACCGATGGAAGGCAACGTTGATTGGATTAATTCGGATAATAATTGTCCAATAAGCCAAACTTTACTTTGATTTCTAGTAGCTTTACTGAGTCCGCTACTTGTAGACGCCATTGCAAGTTGAAACACGTTAATATGATTTTTACAAATAAAACACGTACGCTCTCGTTAATGACGTATTAGACCTGAAGTGTAGTAAGAAGTGAAGTAAGACGTACAATTTGAAACATACGCAATTACGCATGCGCACAAACCAATTTTTAACGTATTATGATGTTAGTGCGCACGCGTACGTCTTATCTTTTTGATTGTGTGAACGGTCTAAATCTCGACGCGTCGGTACAGAAGAGAGGTTGAGAGGAGGAAGGGATAGAAAGCGATTGTCTATGCGACTTTTACTTGCACGGAAAATATGATATAAACACCTAAATGAAACATTAATGAAACCATAGATGTTTTTCAATGCTTTTTGTAAAAATTTTGACAGCTGGTAGCGACCTCTAAATCTTAACAAAAAAAAAAACAAAAAAAACTTATTTCATATTTAGAAGTATATAATCAAATGAGAAAGTGCCCCGGGGATAATTTAAGAGTCGAAAAATAAGGACCACCCTAAATTGCATGTATTATACATATAAACCTTCCTCTTGAATCATTCTATCTATTAAAAAAACCGCATCAAAATCCGTTGCGTAGTTTTAAAGATCTAAGCATATATAGGGACAGACAGACAGGGAAGCGACTTTGTTTTATACTATGTAGTGATAATAATTTCCCTAAATAATTTTCCTAAATGATGATGAAAACCGCATCAAAATCCGTTGCGTAATTTAGAAGAACAACGCGGTTACAGGACAGACACGGAAAGCGACTTTTATTAACAGACTTCAAAAAAAGGAGGAGGTCCTCAATATTCGGATGAATATTTTTTTTTTTTGTGTTTGTTACCTCAGAACTACATTATTTATAATATATACATAGATTATGGATGTGCATTATGTTACATATCAGAGGCTCCGGAGATGTGTTGCAATCCCAGGGACAAAGATGAAATGTGTCATGTTGTTACATTACTGGCACTGAAACACAGCAGCGCTGCTTGGTGGCAGCATAAGTAAGGTGGTACTCTTCATTAGAGGCTATTATACTGTGTGTGTCATGTTTTGTGTATATTATACTGTAATATACACAAAACATGAGAACATTATCAGCCCATAATATTCCCACTGTTGGGAAACAGGCCTCCTCTCTGTAAAGTGGGCCATAATCCACCATGCGGGCCCAGTGTGGGTTGGTGGATGTCACATGACTTCGAATTTATCGATTGTAGGACATGCCGGTTTCCTCACCATGTTTTTTTTTCACCGTTTTGAGGGCAGTGGTGATGAAATTAAATGCACAATACAGGGTTATTTGTAAAACACCAACAACCTCTTAAGAGGTCATTGTACTCATTATTATGAACAACTTTTACTATGGGACCAAACCTGAAATCGCGAAAAAAAAATCAGCTGTTCCCTACATTTTGACGATTCGTACGAACATAAATGTAAGGAACAGCTGATTTTTTTTCGCGATTTGTGGTTTGGTCCTATAGTAAAAGTTGTTCATAATGATGAGTACAATGACCTCTTAAGAGGTTGTTGGTGTTTTACAAATAACCCTGTATAAAGGGCCTAGCCGCGTGGGTTCGAACTCACGATCTACAACTTATAAGTCGGGGCCGATACCGCTGAGCCACCACTGCTCAAATAAGCTGTAATATACACATTTACAACCGTATTATGGACCTAGATAATACACGTCATATTTGTGTGTGATCAAGAAATAACAATATAAGCCCCTACACTTACGTTGTCACATAACGTCTTTTTTGCAATGTGTCGCGTCATTCGATTCACATTAGGAGGGGGGGGGGGGGGGGGGCTGACGTTTTCGTGTAATATTAACATCACGATAATATTTGTATCACAATTTGTTGTTAAACTGAGTATACTTTGCTATATTGTAGGTGTAAAGGAAGTATGTTCAAAAACTGAAACCCGACTAATGATAAATAAGGCTCTAAGAAGTATGAAACCAGAAAATATTCTCATCTGGAATTGTTATGTAATCTTCAATAAACAATTTACACGTAATATGTTTTAAAGTATGTAAAAAAGGTTAAATGTTTAATCCTATTGTATCGAAGGTTACTGCAAAAAATAGAAAGAAAAAAAAAAAACATAAATAATTAAAAACCTGCCATTTGCAACAACATAACTGAAGAAAAAATCCTCCAAAAAGACGTGCGACAAACCATACCTAATTCCAAGCAGTCGGGACTCGGGTAAAAAATAAACACAATAAATAAAAATAATGTTAATCCCACTAAGTATACGAACAATACACTCACAAAGGAGAAAAAACATAAACTCACAAATTCTTCCGATGGGGGTGGGTAGAAACTACAGAAAGCCTCCTGCCACGATCATTACATACTCCTTTTGCTTCGTTTACAATCATTCATCTGCGGGCACTAACAGTAGCAATGACTTTTATTTTGACAGTTCAACAACATTCATTGCGTTATCAGAATACCAGCGCTGCGGATCTTATTTTTTAAATATCACAGCATTATGCTGGGATAGGAGCCTTTCTGGCCTCGCGTAGGTATTTTTTTTTTGGTTTTTAACTTTTTTTTTTGCTGTTTGTATTGTAACTTTGTTAGGTTTAAATGCTACTTTTTTACTATTTGTACATATTTCCTGTGTGTGTCGCAAATAAAATATTTTTCTTTCTTTCTTTTATTTACGTTGTTGAGCAGACTTTTTTTCGGACATTTGAAGCAATGGGTTAGCTATCTTCAAAATAATTCAGATTCTGATTGACAGTGTTTTATCCAATTTGGGAGCTGGTCATTTACGCACACCAGTTGCGAGAAATGACATCATATACAACGTGTAACGTTAAATGCGCAAAACCTCAGACACCCCAACTGACTTTTAATTCAACTGACCTATTTCAGAGACAAAATAAGTCATTCAAAAAATTGTAAGGGTTTTTTCTGCTGTTTTAGTTTTACTGGCCATTCTGATCGTTTCGTGCGTCTGCGACGACGCTTTTTCGAAGGAGGAGTCGTCGCCGGGCCGCTGCGCCGCGCTGACCTTGGCTTGCTTAACCTATTAATAAATAGACACGGCAACGTTTTTAATGAAGATTTTTTGAAAAATGTGACCTATACTAAAAAGTGGTTCAATTAATTCTGCTCGTTATTCTGATCAAACTATTTTCAGGTTTTGCGCATTTAACGTTAACGTTGTATAATATGAGGGTATAAACACACCCACACATACAGCTATATTTTAGCGCAATAACAAATCGTGGTGAATTGAAATCATCATAAATCATAACGAGTTACACATCACACGTTATAATGACGTATGCGACCAACATACATACGTAAAGTCGACCGTCCATTGCTGCGATTTTACAAGGATTTATTTGCGCGTGGCCAAAATCTAACCTAACGCCGCCATCTTGTTTTTTCAATAAAATTTCGTAAAACAATTTTTCAAACCAATTTGACCAAACAATTTTACAAAACCATTTCACTAAAACTATTTTACAAAACCGTTTCACAAATAAATTTTACAAAACAATTTCTCAATTAATGTTTACCAACAACTGTTTGATTTGCAAGGACAGGTTTACCACAGGTGCGTGGTTTATTTGTTTGCCATCCACACATCCGTGTGTAGCGTGGATGGCACCGTAGATCGCAGTGGACGATCCCGCCAACATTTTCAAAGATACCGAAGGCCGATTCCCGAATTAAAAACGTTCAGAATGTAGTCGCAACCTCATCTCAACGACAATCAATATCAAAAACTTGTCAAAAATTTAGGTATATTAGATGTATTTTGACAGATCAGTCTGTAAACGTTCTTAAAATTAAAAGAATTGCCTCTCCGAAGTTAAGTATAGTCAGTTCCTAAAGTTACTGAAGAAAATGTAAACAAATGGATCCGAAAACGAACCTGTCATATCAATTTGTAGCGTCACTCACAAATTGAGTGCTTTGATTATTATATAAATACTTAAACCTGAAATTCTAATTTAATTAGCATATCTAATTCAAACAATAACAGTTGTGAGATATTAAGTTTTAAACCTTCCAAGTACAGATGAATGTGTTACTATGTCCCTTTAATGAGTGATTGCGTAAGAATTTAACCTGAACAGAATTTGTTTACACTTTCATCAGATACTTTTGGAGCGAACCATTCACGTAGCTTAGCCGTAGGTAGCCGTGGAGCGGTGCCTTCAACATTGCCGATGCGGTGCTACGCCGCGTTATCGCAAGCTACGAGTGCTACGGTGCTACGAAACTACGCCACGCTGCCACGAATTCTGAAGCGGCTTAATGAAAATTATATTTTAAAGTCGGTTTTTTGTCTATCTGTGACCTCGTTGACCTTCTAAACTACACATCAAATCAAATCAAAAGTCATTTATTCAAACTAGGCCGAGAATCAGCACTTTTTGAACGTCAAAATTACAAAAGACAGTCCCTCAAAACGCCCGCCCTTCACCACTTCCTAGTGCTTTCGTCGGATTTTGATGTCCGTCTTCGCTATCATTTTGATAATTGATTATGAAAGGTTTATGTGTCTAATATGTTAATATTAAACTTACAAAATTATCCATACTAATATTATAAATTCGAAAGTACCTCTACAAGGTGTAACTTAAATAACGCACAACGTCTTAAGGGGTCATTATACTCATCATTATGAACAACTTTTACTATGGGACCAAACCGAAAATCGCGAGAAAAAATCAGCTGTTCCCTACATTTTGACGAGTTATGGGAACATAAATGTAGGGAACACCTGATTTTTTTTTCGCGATTTCAGATTTGGTCCCATAGTAAAAGTTGTTCATAATGATGAGTACAATGACCCCTTAAGAGGTTGTGCGTTATTTAAGTTACAACTTGTATATGTATGTTATCTTTTCACTTCTGAACAACTGCACGGATTTCGATAAAATTTGGCAAGGAAATAGATGGCATCCTAGGGAAGGACAGACGCTACTTTTTACGTTCGCCTGCACAGCACGTTCTCGTGTGATAACTTACGGAAGCTAGTATTCAGTAAATATGTGGTTTGTTAAGTCGTAAAAACTGCACGAAGTAGGGACGTGTCTCGAGTTATTATAGTATTAGTGCATTGTGATTTCATGCACTGGACGTAAGGTAAGTAATTTTACTGGTGGAGGCTATCCTAAAGCATTTGGGCCTCCATGTATGTCATTTAATATGTGCCTTTTCAGACGAAAATTGCGATATGGTGCGTATTAGCAACTTCAGGCCGTGTTCTAATAATAACAACTGTCGCGCAAATACGCGAACGTCGCGTTTTTTTTTTCATGCTTCCGATCACGTCGTCCAGCCAACAGACCCTGCATCCTTGCCAAAAGCAATCGTCGCTATCGTTTGTAAGAATTTTGCCATACAAACGCAACTTAAGTGTTTGTGCGACTATGTCATATTCATATAAAAGAGCGCGACGACCGCATACTCACATGACGATAGTTTGTGGTTCAGCCCAGGGCGTGTACGGTTTTTGTGAACAAATTAGTGTCGATTGCGTATTCGCGCGTTGATCGCTTATATATTAGAACACGGGGTCACTGCAGACACTAGTACCGATTCTGTTATTCACAAACTAAATTAAAGTTCAGTGCATCTTTTTCTTTCTATTTTATTAAGAAAAGGACAGAAGATAAATTTTAGTTTAGTCCTGTCAAATTAATAAGCGGCAATCGTTTAACTGTCAAAACTAAAGACATTCCAATTGTAAACGTTCTACGCACCCCGCAGGCTATTCTAAAATTGCGGTTTATTGTGGTGTGATGTGCTCGAAATCGTCCGTAAAGCCGTTATCACGGACCACTAAATAAATTGTGTGTGACGACGGCAATTCGTTTTTCGGGACGTCTGAAACGGTCTTTAATTTATCAAATCTGATGACGTCGTATAGCTCGATCTCACTTTCTTTACAGACTATTTACCTTTTGGAATGAACAGGGCTGACAAATAGCTCAAAATATTAACAGCTCGCACAGTCAGGGTACAACAAAGGCTACCATGAATAGAAATATATTATATCTATGGTATCATGTAATATCTTATTTTAATTCCTTGGTAAGACTACGCAGTGTCGGTAGTATTAGTACGCAATAAAATTAAAGGTGTCTTCACCCGTGGAAGCTCTTTTATTACATACCCGTAAATTATTTATTTCAGAACCAAAAAATAAAATACAGACTTTTTATTTCGCTACCGAAACAGCGCCACGATTCGTGAAATGAAATTATCTGAGGAAAAAGGAATGTATTTAGCGACACGAAACAAAATAATCTTGACAATTTGAGACCTTTTTTGCAAGAAACGCTAATAATTTTTAGAAACAGTTTTCATGAAGTTCGTGAGTAATTACTCTAATTTTGGTGCAATATTATATTAGGTCATCCAACTTCCAGTGTCATATTTTTTATTTCCAATGTTTATGTATTGCGCAATGGTATGCAATAGTTAATACATGTGTTGTCTTGTACAATCATGTTAGTTTAATTTGGTGTGTTGTATTGTCAAGACGTGCATTGATTTAAAATGGAAGATTTAAAAAAATCTATTAATTTAGTGGAGCAACGTATATTTCTAAAGTTTTGTGCTTTACTCAGCTACTCTGGAGGAGTTGCGCACGACTTACTGGTAAAGTGTGTTGGTCGTAACGCCTTAAATAAAAGAACCGTACAGCGATGGCTTAAAATGTACAAACAAGGAAGAACCACAGCTGAAGATGAGCCGCGAGCACCTCGATCATTATCATCGACTAGATTAGAAGCAAGGGACAAAATCAAGGAAGCACTTCGTCTGTCACGTAGGGTCAGTGTCAGTGATCTCTCCACTCAACTTAACATTCCTCATTCCACTATACATAGAGTACTCACGGAGGATTTATGTCTGGTCAATAAAAGTGCAGTGTGGGTGCCCCATTGAAAAGAAAAAAAAAAAAAAAGAAAAAAAACTCCTTCTGAACACGGATCAGAAGGAGTTTCGTTATGAAACTGCGCGTAGCCATTTATCGTGGTATCGCCGTAAGAAAAATATACTTAATAGATTCATATGCCTTGATGAAACTTGGGTCGAATTTTATACTCCTCGTCAAAGACATCAGTCACGATGTTGGGTGGAACCGGGCACTTCAGCTGAACATTTACCACGTGCAGAGCTACATGAACGAAAAATACTACTAATAGTAGCTATGGATGTCAGAGGCATTGCTTTTTGGAGAACTTATGATGAAAATACAACTATGACTGGAGAGCGATATAAGTCATTTTTAGAAGAAAATATTCCTATTTGGGCAGACGAACATCATATAACGAGTCCTATAATTTTACATGATAACGCCAGACCGCACAAATCAAAAATAGTTCAGAATTTAATTGAAGATAAAGGATGGATTGAAATTATTCAGCCGCCATATTCCCCGGATATGAATCCTTGTGATTTCAATTGTTTTGGCCATGTGAAGAGGAAATTGTCGGGTACTCGATACAATAGCAAAAAGGAGTTAGATATTAAACTAAAGAGCATTATTGATGAATTAAATGAAAGTGGTACTTTAAATGGTGTTCAAGATTTGCCAGCAGTCTGGGAGCGAGTGATTAATAGTGGTGGAGATTATTGATTAGTGTCACAAGGTTATATAGTATAGTAGTCAGTTTTTGTAAAATAATAATAATAATAAAATATGACACTGGAAGTGGGATGATCTAATATATTGTTAATATTGTGGAAAGAAATTCAAAAAACGGCAGAAAAAAATAGCGCCATTAAATTGTTTTTAGGTGATCTGGCAGATTAATATTTTCACATAGTTTTCACCAAAACAAAAGTTGAAGATATACGGACATTTTATATTTTAAACTAACAAACTAAAAAAGGTACAATTTTTGAGTTTGTATGTCATCTAAAATTTTTTTACGTAGGTGACATACAAACTCAAAAACGTACTCACAATTTTTTTCTTTATTTTAATCTTCGGTGCAACTGATTCGATTCCTAAAATTCTTTCACTAATGGCAAGCTACAGTACCGAGTGTCATACGATTTATTTCATGTAACAACAAGAAATGGTTGATTCTTCACGTGACCAGAGGGCTGGCCTATTTTTTGGCCAAAGAATCAGCATTGCCATCCAACGTGGTAATGCTGCCAGCCTTTGACAGCGATGCGGACGAATTTTTTGATACCCAATAAGCTCCTGTCTTTTTCTTTATGTTTTTTTTTTTTGGTTTTTGTTATATACTTGTATATAATATTTGTATATTTTTTAGAATTAATTAGGTATTAGTTGTTATTTATTATTATTGTACAAAATAAAACGAACTAACTTTGTTAAGACTAGTATTAAGTACTTTATGTATGTATTCATTGTATTTTGTAAACGGTACACCACAGGCTACCTACAATATTTGTCTCTCCTTCCCCTGTCAATCCATCCAAAGGTTGTATTTGTTAAAAGAATTGTTTGTTTTCTATTAATTAAATTAAATTTTACTACAAGAAATTTCACGTGGATGAAGCCGCGGCAACGACTTACTAGTGAACTTAGGTCATAGGTTGGAACCCAGACAGGCACTTTAAGTTATTTCATCACCACTGCTCTGAAACCGGTGAAGGAAAACGTCGTGAGGAAACTGCAATGCAGCTCACTCCCTCTAACATATAGAAGGCCTTTGTCCCAGCAGTGGGAACATTATGGGCTGGTTATGAAGTCGCCAGCAGCAGCTAGACTTTCAATAAAAATAATTATTATATCATAATAATAAAAGAGAAAGGGAAGAGGGGTTTGTGGCTAAGTAATAACAGCCGCACAGGTCGATCGATCAGGTTAAGCTACGCTTGCCACGGTTGGTCCGTGGATGGGTGACCATCTTCACATACCAAGACCCCTCCGTGCCTTGGAAAGCAGGTTAAGCCGTTGGTCCCAGCTGTCATTCGTGGATCTTTGACAGCCGTTACGGGTCGTCAGTAGCCCGAAAGTCTGACAACCAGTCTTACCTAGGGGTACCGTATTACCCAGTAACTGGGTTGTGGAGGTCAGATAGGCAGTCGCTCCACGTAAAATGCTGGCATTCAGCTGCATCCGGTTAGACTGGAAGCTGACCCCAACATAGTTGGGAAAAAGCTAGGCAGGTGAATAATAAAATAGAAAGAAAGAAAGAAAAAATGTTTTGTTAAATAGCACCCACTAATACTTAATTATCAAACTTTGTTTTAGATCCAAAATTAACATATTGTACCCCAGGGGTCAGACTTTGTCCCTCTAATAAATTTGTCTGCAGACTTCATTAAAAAGCGGGTTTAAATTCTATGAAATGAATGCACGTTTTTTCGTTTCATCTTTTTTAACGGTCTTCAAAAAAAGGAGGAGGTTTTGAATTCGGTTAAATATTTTTACCTCAGAACTCCGTTATTTATAAGCCGATTTGCAAAATTTTTTTTTTAATGTATAAGGTATGCCTCAGGGGAGGTCCCATATACATTTTTAACCGACTTCAAAAAAAGGAGGAGGTTATCAATTCGACTGTATTTTTTTTTTTTTTTTTTTTTATGTTTGTTACCTCATAATAACCGACTGGGTGAACCGATTTTCATGATTCTTTTTTTATTTGAAAGCTGGTGCTTCCCGTGTGGTCCCATTGTCACCATTTCAATATCTGATGAAGGGATCTTGTAGAAATCGGGGGAACTCTTCAATAAATAACAGCAGATTAACCGCGATTGTTGCTATAGCATATCTAAGCATTGTTTACACCATCACACAACATAATATCATGCCTGTACTCACTACAAAGGTTATAATTTTTTTTTATGATAATAATAATTACGCAATCGCACAACATAACATCACGTCTGTACCCAATAAACGCAGATGCAGCTTCCTGTCACTGATATTTACATAGCAAGTAGTGTTTATATGAATTTGATTGGGGTAGATATAACTAAAAAGTGAAAAATAAAAAATTTTATATATAAAAAAAACAACCGACTTCCAAAAAAACACTACAAACTGAAAAATAATTTTAATTTCGGAAGTCGGTGTCAAAAAACCAAAATGCGGAACCAACGACACCGACTTCCAAAATTAAAATTATTTTTCAGTTTGTAGTGTTTTTTTGGAAGTCGGTTGTTTTTTTTATATATAAAATTTTATTAATTTTGCTTGTGTAATTTTTTGAGTTAGCTTCAATAATACGATACTTTTCCACTTAGTTTATATTTATGATGTTTAAATAACTTCCTGTGACTGATATTTACATTCCAAGTAGTGTATTCATTTGATGTGGGTTAGGTACGACTAAAAAGTGAAAAATAAAAACTTTTTTACAAAAAAAAAAAAGTAATCGTCTTTCAAAAAACACTACTAAGTGAAATACTGATTTAGAGACAGCCCGTTTAGTTTACTTTAGTTATTTTCATAGTGTGATGTCATACGGTATTCTGTTGTGGGGAAATGCCGCCGATATTCAGACAATTTTTATTTTACAAAAAAGGGCAATTCGTTCGATTTATAAATTAAGTCCCAGACACTCCCTCAGAGACAAATTTAAAGGGATTAATATAATGACTGTGCCTTCTCAGTACATTTATGATAATCTTTTGTATGCACATAAAAATATTAATCTGTTTAAAAAATACAGTGATATCCATAATATTAATACTAGGAACAAACACAAATATGTTGTTCCTACAACAAGGCTTAAGAAAATAGGTGGCTCGTTTAGATGCCAATGTATACATTTTTATAATAAACTTCCTAGCCACATTCAAGAACTAAGCATTAATAAATTCAAATCTTTTATAAAGCTAAAACTATGCCAGAAAGCCTATTATACTGTAAAAGACTATATTGAGGACAAAAAAGCTTGGGATTGAGCTGCTCCAATAGGTCTAGACAGTGAATGTTGTTTATTTTTTATTTTGCTGATTTACACTTTGGTTTTTTTTTTTTTTTCTTTCTTTCTAAATATCTATTTATATACAGAATGACATGAACATTTACTGTTTAAAGTCTTATATTATTTTAATTATTGTGAATGTGAGGACTATGTGGGTCATTGTTTCCGTTTTAATCATGGTCTGGCAGTTTGAGTGGTGTATGCGGTCTACACAAATGTCCTGTCCCTGGTATTGCTCGTCGAATCGTTGAGCTCCTTAAGTTTTGAGTTGAGCTGCACGGTTACTGACGAATGCGTGCACTGACTGCACAGGTCCACTCAGTGTGGTTCTTTCCTCAAAAGACCACTTCAGACACCAATCTACATGGTCCTCAAAGATCAAAGATTATATCCGGATTTTTATATACACATTGACATTGATGAATTTTATATAAACAATGACATGGATATTTACTTTGTAAAGTATCTTATTTTTATTATTATTACTGTGAGTGTGAAGACTATGTGGGTCATTCCTTTTTTTCGGTTTTCCTTCTTAGTTAGTTTTAATCATGATCTGGCAGTTTGAGTCATTTATGCGGCCTACCCAAATGTCCTTTCATTGGTATTGTTCGTCGAATCGTAAGGCTCCTCAAGTTCTGAGTTGAGCTGCACGATTTTTGACAAATGCGTGCACTGACTGGACAGGTCCGCTCAATCTGTGTGGTTCTTTACTCAAAAGACCATTTCAGACACTAATCTACATGGTCTTCACATTATCTGACCAAGATTATGTCTGGACTTTAAAAGAGACTGTGACCTCTGAGTTTGTTTCGGCCTTTCTTCTCAGAGTAGTCAGATAGGAAACGCCGACCTCATCTAGTTTAAAAAAATATGATTGACATGTAAAAGTGTTTGTACAAACCTACTTACAGAAAATAAATCATTTATCATTTATCATTAATATAACTTTAATTTCGGAAGTTGGTGTCAAAACACGAAAATGCGGTACTAACGACACCGACTTCCGAAATAAAATTTTATTTTATTTCGGTATAATAATAATAATAATAATTATAATAATAATAATAATAATTATTTTATTTATTATTAATCACTTTCTAGGGTTGTTTTTTTTGCAAGTCCGTTGTTTTTTTAACTGAGTTTTAATCCCGCTATTAAGGGCGTAGAACTAGCTCAAGGGTCATTAACATAACGTACTGAGGGAAAAATATGCAGTTTTTAGGCCTTATCCATGATATTTTAAGGAATTACTTACAACATAATATCTCGCCTAAATATGCAGGTTTTAGGCCTTATGAATGATATTTTAAAGGATTTCTTACAACAAAATATCTCACCTAAATATACAGTTTTTAGGCCTTATCCATGTTATTTTAAGGAATAACTTACAACATAATATCTCTCACACCTGTTTATCTCGAAGGATTGGGTAGAGCTGTACCTACATAGTACATACACATTTCACTTTACTCAACCTGGGAATCGAACCCAAGGCCTCATGCCTCTTTCTTATTACCTCAAATATACACATCATTTACAGTTTTATGATCATTGATAATAATATAACACATACCAAATGCTTATTTAATTTGAAGAGCTATGTCACTACTAATCCGTAGTCACGCAACGGATTTTGATACGCTTTTTCACTGTCATTAAATTAGAAAATTTATTCCGGAAGGTTCATGTATATAATAAATTAATTTTAAACTTACATAAAATAAAGAAATCTCGATGTTTTGTCAAGTCGTAAAACCCGTGCGAAGTGCCCCTGTATTGCTAGTATAATATACTAAAGCAAAAAGACACTTTGGCATCAAAGTACTCTGATAAATGAAATGTATCATTACTTTCCCTACATATTTTTAGCCCGAAAATCTGACAACTAGTCTTACCAAGGGGTATCGTATTACCAAGTAACGGGGTTCTGCTGCTTCCGGCTAGACTGGAAGCCGACCTCAACATAGTTTAGGAAAAAGCTAGGCAGATCATGATGACCTACATATTTTTTAAAGACCACGCTCCACACAATTTTTTTTTTTCAAGTATCCCATCACCAAACAGCTAATTTCTATGACTCCCGCACTGCGGACTGCGTACTCTGTTCAATTATTACGGTAATACAGACATAATGGCCGCCATTTTTGTTAACAGCCTCTAAATGTTGCACTAAACAGGAATGTAGCTTATTTTAATAAAATGGTGTTCGGTCTATTAAGTGGAATGTTACGGCTAATGGTATTCCCTCTGCTCTTAAGAGGGTGTGAGGTTGTTTTGGAGTTTTACTCACAATTAAATGGCATTTTCAACTTAAATATCGCGAGAGTTCGGCAACAATGTTTTGTTTTTTGTTTTGAGGTACTGATTATTATTATTATTATTCAGCTGCATCCGGTTAGGCTGAAAGCCGACCCCGACATAGTTGGGAAAAAGTTAGGCAAGACGATGATGTTTCAAGGTTCTGAAATCAGATTGTTGAAAAATGTATTAGGACTTACGAAATTGGGGATTTTTAACGCATTTTCTAACCTATATTCTGTTCGAAAAGTAAGTGATAAAAATGTAAACTAATGGAGTTTGACTTACATTTAATGGGGTTTTTAATTCGTATATCTCGCTTTACTTTTTGTTATAGGTTTTTTTTTTGAAGTTCCTACCTCATTTAATGATTGCTGAAAACTGGGACTAAGACTAACGAGATAGATATTTTATAATTTTTTATTAGCTACAAAAACCCATTTTCTTAACTATAATCGGTTCCCAAAGGTAGCTAACAAAACGTAAACAAATGGACCAGAAACCTTACATGTGGATGCCGATTTGAGACCATCTTAATACATATAAATGTGTTACTATTCCCTTTAGTGAGTAATTAAGTAAGAGTTTAAACTGAACAAGGTTGCTTTAAACTTCTCACCAGATGTTTTTAGAACAGACCATAGATCAGTGGTTCCTAAACTTTTCGATCTTGTCACCCCTGTGACTTATCCAGGGAAAGTGATTTACCTACGCAGAATACCAGTTTTGCCCACGCAGGGGTAGTTACCCCCGGGTTAGGAACCGTGGCCATAGATTTATTGACAAATTAAAAAGAATTCATAGCGGTGGTCAACAGTGGCGGTGTGGGTGGTCTATTAAGTTGAATTTTACTGCAAATGTTATTTCCTCTTCTCTTAAGAGGGTGTGAGATTGTTTTGGAGTTTTACTTACTGTTAAAAGGTGCTTTCAACTTCATTATCTCGCCTTAGTTTTTGTTATAGGTTAGTAGATATGTTTTTTTTTAGGGTTTCGTACCCAAAGAGTGCCAACGGAACCCTGTTACTAAGGTTCCACTGTCCTTTCGTCCAGCCGTCTGTCACAGGGTTGTATCTTTAAGCGGTAATAGGTGAGAACATGTAGTGTTATTAATTTAGACGAGGTCATAGCCATCCATCATGATATCATGACATTAGCAGAGACTTTATTGACAAAACTTTCAAGAAGCAGCAGATTTTTCATTTCAAAATTTGCACATATTTTTCAGGAGCTATCAATCAATTTATTTTGACACACACAGCTGAATGTCGTCTATTTTAGAGTTACATCAATCAATCAACCATATCACATTAAATGATTGATTCGAGCAGATATTGGCAGGTGCGGTGACAGTTCATATAATCGCATGTAAGCTTATCATTTGTCTGTCATCCATTTTCTAATAGGCACACATAGACCTGTGTGTGAAAATACATGCTACATGCATCTATTTTTTACCGAATGTTTTTTACAATGAAAAATAATTTTCTTTTCATCACTTTATTTTTATTTTAGAATTTTTGAAAATTATTGAAACATATTGTTTTAGTATACTTTTTATAACAGTTGAATAAAATATAAATTAAGAGTTATTTTCTGATTTTTAGTTCGATTTGCTATTAAAACGTGTTTTTTTTAGTTTTTTTTTTTAACTATATTTTATTTTATTTATTTATTTTTAGCTTTTTCAAACTATTTTTTTTTTATCAAAATATTGTATTGTCGTCGGTCGTTGATAAGTCTACAACGTATGAAGTAAATCTGATCGCTTAAAGTAGGGCAAAATCGAGCCCAAACGAGTCCGTTACATCCAAACTAACAAACGTATAGGTGAAACTATTATAATAAAAACACTTATAAAAACAATTTTTGAGCAGATTCCAGAAGTCAGTATGTACACAAGCGAGGGTCAAGTAACGTTTTAACAACACAGTAACAAACAAAGAAGAGCACTCTACGAACCGAAGTAAATGAGTGAGCTACCTGGCATGTCGTCGGTGGGCGTACGCATTGTTTTGATAGCCGGTTAGTGCACCACCCATGATCCTTTGTTCTGATTGGTCGCTGGGTTGTGTCAAATCGTGACTGTGCCGTTAAAAAAAATAATATAAAGAATATAATATTGCTCATTTTAACACAATTCCTACCTAAGTTCCGATTTTTTTTTGTTAATAATCAACCAATACCGAAATTACGGAGGAAAGTCCATTTTAATATATACGTTTCGGATCAATGACCCCATTTCAATGTACCTACTCCGATCACTGGTGATCACACGTGTCTATCGTCAAAAATCGAGCAAATCTGTGGGCACCTCAAACAAAATCAACACCGATAAAATCTATCAGCATTCTACCGAACAAAATTAGACACTCGTCCCACTCATCCCACCAATTTGGACAGAGGATGATGTGTTGGTGACGTCACGGTAATGACGTCAGTGGCCCTGACGAGGCGCGCCTTTCGAGTAGCGTGACTGGAATTATAGCTGTTATTGTTTACGCCATAATGCAGGTTTGATTGTACAGAAGTGATTATTTCTGGGAATTAACGTTGTTTCAGGCGACCGCGCTAATCGTTGGTTTGGTTCGAAAGTGGTATTTAAGATTAGTGCAAATTGGAAGGTTGATTAATAATAATTGTACCAAGATTGGGACCGTATTTTTTACGTCTTTTGTTTTTTTTTTTAATTAACAATATTTCATCGTAGACAGCGAAAAATTGGATTTCTTCCGGGATTTTCTTCTGCGAATCCTCCTTAGTAGGTCCTCACAAAATCGAATTATTGAATGAAATGGAGGCGACCAAAGACAGATTATTATTTAATTATTAAATTTCATTAGAAATACGACAAGCTTCGTGACTTAGAACGAATATATCTTCCCGAGCAATACAAAGAAAAAATTAATAACGTTATATAGATTTATTTCAAAGCAATAAAATAACTTTTTGACCCTTTCGCAGCTCAAAGATTACCTATGCATATAGGTACAGTCCAGCTCACGTCGTTGTAACCTTTGACCTTGAGCTGGTCTATCGTAGTATGGAGTTTCAATAGAATAACAGGCCAGGTCATACTGGTTTCGTTACCACTGACGTGCGGGCTTCTCCACATACTTATACGTATAGCTAGCTATGTGTGTGCTCTCAAAACGCTGAAGAAAAATATCGCGAGGAAACCGGCATGTCCTAGAACCAAAAATTCGAAGACATATTGTGACATCTACCAACCCGCACTGGGCCCTAATCACCGATTTCAGTTACACACCGATTTCTCTCTTTCAGTCGTCAGTAATTTGACCCTCGAAAGAATTTGTGTCACTATACAGACGCTATACGACGTTTATTAGTAAGGTGGTTTGGGTGTATATTACATGTGAACCAACCGGCGAGAGTTATGAGCTGACCCTAATTCTGATTAACTTGTAGCAGGGTTTGACCCTAATAAATAATAATAACATTTAAGTCTTATTTATAATATTACTAGCGACCCGCCCCGGCTTCGCACGGGTGCAATGGAGAAACACTGATCATTTTAGAGCCATTATTTCTCGCAAAAAGTATTTCTCGCAAATGATTATTGTGGGTTATCCCTAAGAGATAGACATATACCATCGCGGACTTTTTTGTAGACCTTTTTCAGGTGTACAATACTGTAGTACATTATTTTGATCTATCTCGAAGGGTTCAGCCAGCGTTTACAATGTAAGCGCAAAAAAATGTGTTTATTTACGACATTACATTAGAAACCTCTAAAATTGTCAGTGTTTCTCTACTATATTATGCATGTATTATACATATAAACCTTCCTCTTGAATCACTCTATCTATTGAACAAAACCGCATCAAAATCCGTTGCGTAGTTTTAAAGATCTAAGCATATATAGGGACAGACAGACAGGGAAGCGACTTTGTTTTATAGTATGTAGTGATAAGCCGTGCCGTAAACGTCAGTGGCCGAACGCGGACCGCGCGGTAACTAACGATATAAAGTTATACTCCAATGTACCCACAAGCGTCAAACTTTTTTATACTGAGTGTTTTAGAATTAATTTTGTTAGTGTTAGCTCTCTCTCAGCAGTTTTAAATCTCGGCTATCCAAACACATAATTGAAAACTGCCTTGACTAACGTCCTCCAATGTAATTTAATGGCTGATGATTGAACTGCTGAATGAGTATAGAATAATTTTATATACAAAAAAAAATACAAAAAAAGTTTATTGCAGTAACATGTACAACTTTTACAGTAAATCTTACATAGGGACCTCCTTTTAAGTAAAGATATACCTGTGCTAGGAGGCCCCGCTCTTCAATGACAAATTATAAAATGGTAACAGTGGTGTACCAAACCATAATAGAATTTAAACAAAAGAAAAAAAAATATATAGTAAAAAAAACTAAAGAAATAATAATAATAAAATAAAATAGTGTCTGTGTGTGTGTGTGTGTATAATATATGTACTTTGGTAACGGTTCTTGTCTGTTCTAATGTCAGTGGCTTTTTTGTCTTTTACGAGAATAAATTATTTAAACCTATATTGATATTTTTATTATTGATTTACGTTACATAACTCATGATATTTTTTATGACATTTAAAGAGAAAAGTAACGGTGCTAGATTGAATACATGACTTTATAACTGCTTGGCAGTTTTGGGTATTTTATATATTGCCTACGCAAATGTCCTGCAGATCTGGTAGCGTCATGTGACGGGTCGTTTTCTCCCTAAAATAGGGATGAGCTTTTACATATTGGTCAAACTTTGTGAAAAAAACCAAACATTTAAATCGTTAGAAATGGTTGTTTTTTTTTCACTAATTTTGGCTGAATACCTACCAATATGTGCCTATTGTAGGTATGAGGCGACGTCGATCTGACCTCTACAACCCAATTACTAATACTGACACATAAATTGCCCTTATAACGCGCAATATGTCAGCCACATTGCAAGGGATAACATAAAAATGTAACTTTCTTTAAGCAATGTCTTTAATAATGTTTTTTATGATATTTATGCCTGTAGGGGAGAGTCCCTGGTGTCCTGAAATACAAGTCACAGCTTAGTTTAGGCACCAGTCTCCCACAAATGAACTTTGTCCTAAATCATTTTTTTTTTTTCATTTTTAAGTTTTATTTAATAAGTGTTATTTGTGGAAGAAAAATAAACATTTTTAGTATATTTATTATCATTATTATTAAACTAGAAATATGAAAGAAACGATTGCACATAAATATGCTGATAATGGAAATGTTTAGATACCAAATGTTTAGATACTATAAGCTAAATAAGCAAGGTCGGAAATTTTAACTTCCTAAACGTGACGAGAATCAAACCCGAACCTGCACTGCACTGAAATCCGAAAGATTTTGAAGGAGATTACTAATCCATTGCTTCAAATGTTTGAAAAATTCGTCTACTTAACAACGTTTATAACGCAACGATTGTTGTTGATCTGTCAAAATGAAAGGCATTACCAATGTAAATGTGTTACGCAATTACTCAGTTGAAGCACAATACGCAGACGGCCCATTACATTATCCCCGAAAATGTGACCAAAATCGCGCGACACCGTTAGCCCTTAGTAACCATTCAGTGCGAAAGAGACGTTACACAGAAAAAAGAGACAAAGCATATTGTGGAACAACATTATTACGACATCACATTTCCCTTTAGGCATGTTTATTGAGGACGAGAATTAAGGAAATTGACTAACTAGAAGTGACTTGAGCGGATGGGAGCTGGATGTAGGTACTTATTTAAAATTAGATACAATGATAAAATATGAGTAGGATTCTCGTTTAATCTTGGAGGCTATTTAGGAAATTTCTCGGGGGAATTGGTAGAGTATAAAAAAAATGCAATCTTTCGTTTCGTAAATAAATAATTGTGATTAGTTTGTTGTACTGCGGAGATACAGTTCTGGATTTAAATGCGATATCTCTGTAGGCTTTATTAATCACACTGTAAATCTTATTTATTTATTTTTCCTCCTACTGGAACAGTATACAGCAATTACATCAACGTAGCAAAAAATACTTCGTACTACCTTCCATCCATCCTGTACGCGGTGGACATCGAACGGGCGGCGATGGAACACGCACGCTCACACAGAGTCAACTCCATAGTTCCATTACTCCATCCATACTGCGCACATTCTCTGCGAATTTTTGAGCCAATTTTTCAAAATAAATTGAAATTAAACATTAAAATTGAAAAAAAAAAAAACGGAAAAGAAAAGAAGATAGATGATGAAGATAGAAGGACTAACATTTTGGATAGTATTTCAGCTTCAAAAAATATATTTACCGTGCCTTTTCTTTGTGTACATTTTTTTTGTGTTTGTAGAGATATTTTTCCCAAAATATGGTTGATCAAAATATCCTATAATACGATACTATATTGATAATAAATACAGGTTTTTTCTCGTAAAATGTTGATTTTCTATAAAAATATTATACCGGGTGCTTTTTTTTACAGGCTCCAAATTTTTACAGGGTGTTCTACTCATGAATATGAATAACTTTCACTATGGGACCAACTCTGAGATCATGAAAAAAAAATCTGCTGTTTCATACATTTTGGTTAAGTAGGTATTAAAATTTTTGTATTAAACAGCTGATTTTGTTTGATGGCACGGTTGGCGCAGTGGTTAAGCGATTGACTGCTACGCTGCGTGTCGCGGGTTCGATTCCCGCACGGAACAAATATTTGTATGACCTACAAGTAGACGTTCCGGGTCTGGCTGTTTGTGTATGTGAGTTTAAATGTTTGTAAACGCACCCACAATACAGGAGAAATTCCTAGTGTGGGGCAACATTTAAAAAAAAAAGATCATAAAAATCCGTCCAGCCGTTCTTGAGTTATAAAATGGTTTATAGCGACCCGCCCCGGCTTCGCACGGGTGCAATGCTGATCACTACATAGTATAAAACAAAGTCGCTTCCCGCTGATGTCTGTCTCTATGTATGCTTAGATCTTGAAAACTACGCTACGGATTTTGATGCGGTTTTTTTTTTAGATAAGAGTGATTCAAGAGGAAGGTTTATATGTATAATACATGCATAATATAGTAGAGAAACACTGATAATTCTAGAGCCATTATTTCTCGTAAAAAGTATAGGATAAAAAATCGTTATTGTGGGTTATCCCTAAGAGATAGACATAATATACCATTGTGGATTTTTTGTAGATTTTTTTAAGGTGTACAATACTGTAGTACAGACGCCAGCACATCAAGCTACCCGAAACTGTCAAAATTTCCCAATCAACTTTGAAACTTATGCTTTAGTGATAAAGTTGAAAATCCGTTGGGTGGTTTCAAGCGCCACCGCCCGAACCCCGGCCGGTAACGCCCTCATTTTAAATCTGTAATATCTTCGAAAATTTTCATTTAAATTACATGCTGTAAAGGGCCATAATGATCTATATGAAATGCACAACGTTTTTAAGGATTTTACTTAATTGGATAAGGATTAATGCTGTATTGCCTAAAATTGCTTCTTAAATAAGCCATTATTTCTCGTAAAAAGTTAAGGATAAAAAATGGTTATTGTGGGTTATCCCTAAGAGGTAGACATATACCATCGCGGTTTTTTTTGTAGAACTTTTTAAGGTGTACAATACTATAGTACATTATTTTGATCTATCTCGAATGGTTCAGCCAGCGTTTACAATGTAAGCGCAAAAAAATGTGTTTATTTACGACATCACATTAGAAACCTCTAAAATTATCAGTGTTTCTCTACTATATTATGCATGTATTATACATATAAACCTTCCTCTTGAATCACTCTATCTATTGAAAACCGCATTAAAATCGGTTACGGAGTTTTAAAGATCTAAGCATATATAGGGACAGACAGACAGGAAAGCGAATTTGTTTTATACTATGTAGTGATGAATAACCCGACTTTGTTTTATTTATATATAAATATAAATATTTTGTTTACCAAATAGAAAAGACAAGGAATTCTGGTATTAAACCAGGCTACTCGTATTTCCAGCAAACCCCTACATCTACGACAAGATTATAACTGTTGACATGACAGGGAAGAGACAAGAAATAATCCTGTAATACGATGACGTCACTAAACGTTGTAGTATCAAATACCCTGACGTAATACACTGCGTGTCTACCTCCAAATATCTTGATTAAGCTGCGTTAAGCTGATGCGCGGTTTATTCGAGTGAAGGTTCGTTTTTGTTTCATTCCACGTTCACACGATACCGAAACAAAAAATACATAGAAATTAACGTTCATTTGTTCATTTTATTTCATACTAAGTTCTGCCCGCGACTCTATCCACGTATTAAAGTTAGTTTTCGTTAGTTAGGTGAAACCGCGGGGCGCAGGTACTTGATAAATAAAGCCGTACACGGTACGGTTTCTTTACGATACGCCGTAGAAAAAACGTGTCCGTCATCAAGTTTCCAAAGTGATCCTTACAACACTGAAGACCATTCCTACACACGGCGAATAAACCTTAATGTTTACACGGCAAGAAAAACGTAGAACAGTGGTGGCCCAGTGGTAACAGCCGCGACTTATGAGTTGTAGGTCATAGGTTCGAACCCAGTCAGGCGCTTTACTTTGTATAAATTAAATTATCACCACTGCTCTCAAAACGGTGAAGGAAAACATCCTGAGGAAACCGGCATTTCATAGAACCAAAAATTCGAAGACATGTGACATCTACCAACCCGTACTGGGCCCGCGTGGTAGATTACGGACCACCCCCTCTCACCGAGAGGAGACCTGAGTCCCAGAAGTGGGAATATTATAGGCTGAATATGTTCAGAAACACGTGCGTGTGCAAAGGGCCTAAGGGAAGAAGTTTAGGTTCAGAGGTGTTTGTAGTTGATAAGCTAAGGAAATAACGCTTGTATTCCACAAAGAGGAACCCACATTTCAACAGTTATACAACATGTAACGTTAAATGCGCAAAACTTCAGACACCCCAACTGATTTTTAATTCAATTCAGAGAAAAAATAAGTCATTAAAAAAATTGTAAAGGTTTTATGTGCTTTTTTAGTTTTACTGGCCATTCTGATCGTTTCTTGCGTCTGCGACGACGCTTTATCGAGGGAGGAGTCGTCACCGGGCCGCTGCGCCTGGGAAATAGGGACCAATTAGTTCAACCAGATTTCAGACTGACTAAAGTAGACTCATCCTTCATGGGGTATGGTTTAAAATGCTACAATAAAATACCTCCCCACATACTCTAACTCAATGATACGAAATTCAAATCTTACATAAAACGCACACTATGCAGCCAAGCATATTATAAGTTGGGGGATTACATCGCTGACAAAAATGCTTGACTCAACGCTGGTCCCGCTCAACAAGGGCGCATAAACTCATTAATTAGCATTCGAAAATATAGTTGGATCTACTGAAACTTGAAAAAACTATATTTGTATTGTATAAATTCAATCTCTTAGTATTGTATAATTGCATAGCACACGTGTGAGCACTATGTACCTAAAATATAAAGCTACCATTTACTAGGTACGGTTTTCATTGACTTGAATGTGCCCTGCCGGCTGAGAAAATGTCGTGCTCATTCGAATGTCTCGCTGGTGGTGGCGTGTGTGTTGGATCATTAAGTTCCCTTCAAAATGGTTGAGCTAAATGGTGCTGATCCATACGTCATGTTCGTGAACGGGCGCCGTCAGTAGGGACTGGTCATCTCTTAGCCGCCACGACTTATTTTAATTTAAGTATTTTCCTTTCTGATTTTTTTGTTTGTTTTTATCTTGTTTAATACGGACGCTTTTAACGTGCACGTCTTTTTACATCGTTTTCACATGTATAATTTGAACATGAATGATTTAACCAATATTTTGTAATAATTTTATGATTTAAAAGTGTGTCCGTGGAGTTTCTTGCCCGTTCTTCTCCACAGGTACCTACTAGTACTACGCTTTGGACTGGGTAACTAGGTTCATCTTTCTAACTGACCGACCACTTGACAATTTAAAGTGCCTGTAATTGGTTTATTTAAAATGAATGCTTTGAGTTTGAGTTTGAGTTTGATGGCTATAAGAGTAGGGGAAGGCCTGTGTCTCAGCAGTGGGTGAACATTGTAGGTTAATTATTCAATATGAGCATTGAGAAACACTTTCAAATTCTCTTTGCGCTTTTTCTTTTGACGTAAATTACCTATAACCCCATGTTATTTTCCAACATCACACGCACGATAATAGTAAGACAATAAGGCTAGCACACATGATTTAAAATTAACGGTCGCGTGCCACTGACGTCTAATTATCTTGTTAGTCTGTGCACGCGACTTTTACACTAACCTTATGTTCCTCAAAGAAGCTTATATTACAACAATATTATTTTTAGTATACTGCAAACCTGAATATAGTTTGTTCGTAATTAAGTAGTATTTCATAGCATAACTGAATCGATTCCAATAATTTTTACACCATTTTGTCCCAAAAATATTTAAAAAAGCTAACAAGTTGGACACCGAGCGACACTAAGTACATATCCGCAATCATATGCGCACAACACAGGTCACAGCCGGTCGGCCGGCGCGCGGCGGCGCGTGTTAAGTGGTAACCAACTTCTTGTACGGACAATTAGGTAACATAACAAGCTTATAACTTCGTGATTTTTCATGTCAGAGTTTTGAAATTTTGTACATTGATTATTTACATAAAAATACTAGACACGTGTTTTGGGTTTGCCATATACTAAAAATAATGTTGTATATAAGTTATGGCTAATAGCCGAAGCGCGGCTACACCTAGTTTTAGCCGGGTACAACTAGGTGCAGCCGATCATACGGATAAAGTTAGATGTCGGTTGCACCTAGTTGTAGACAGCTAAAACTAGGTGTGAGCCGCACTTTGGCTATCAGCGCTAACATGTATATACACCCGTATTTATAAAATAATCTTTTTTTCTGAAGACATCTTAGTTTTTACATTAATCAATTAATTACAGACTCTGTCTAGGTATTACTTCATTAATTTAAATTAACTTTGAGGGTAATATTTATATTTATTACTTTTGCGTCTAGTATGTTCTTCATTAAGTTTATAAGTATAAAGTCAACGAAGTTATGACGATTAGGGGCTACTGACTACTGATTTTCTGATTTTTAGAACTCTGGCGTAAAATATATCCTTCGTTAAACCTCTTCCGCTGCCTAGCCTTTTCCTAACTATGTTGGGGTCAGCTTCCAGTCTAAACGGATGCAGCTAAATACCAGTATTTTACATGGAGCCACTGCCTATCTGAACTACACAACCCAGTTACTGGGTAATACGATATCACCTTGGTAAGACTGGTTGTCATACTTTCGAGCTACTGACTACCCGTAAAGACTGTCAAAGATCCACGAATGACAGCCGGGACCATCGGCTTAACGTGCCTTCCAAGGCATGGAGGGGTCTTGGTATGTGAAGATGGTCACCCATCCACGTACCAATCATGGTAAGCGTGGCTTAACCTGATCGATAGACCCGTGTCGCTGTTATTACTTAGCCACAAGCCCCTCACTTACTGTATATATAATAAATAACGTATTTCCCTATTCGTTCCTTTTCACATAAAAATGCGGCTGCCCAAATTCTTAGCATCTCTCTCCATTACATTAAATTACAGAGATACCTTTACGCCCATCTTAACTAATTAGCTGCCACCATATTACTTTATCCTCTCTCCATCTGATACCCAAAATATAAATGGACAGAAGGTTCCATGCAAAAAGCGAAATCGAACGCACTCATAGATACACTTCACGTACAGCGAGTGTAAGCGTATAACTCGCAAGAGTGAAACCTGCTCTACGCTAGTCGTGAAGCTACTTCCACGGACAGAGCGAAATTGTCCGAAGTCCGAAGTACGTGAGTATACATTCATGCTAAGATCTACACGGAGAGAAAAATCTTAGAAAAATTACCGTGCTGTCTCATAATCTGAGTGCATTTCAGTGGTAATGGAAAAATTACCATGCTAGCATAATAAAAATTCTTATGCTGTACAGTAAAATTTATTGGACAAATAGTGATTTTTCCCAATCTCACTCAGAAAATTTTCTGTACATGTCACTTGCACTGACTTTACAGTGACGAGCACAGTAATTATTCTAAGAATTTTCTCTACGTGTACGGGACGACTCGGGCGCAAAAGCCGACCACGATCGGAAGTCACCCGAGGCGAGCCGAGGTTGGACGAAGCGAACCATTGTGGCCTTCTACACTGTCGTATTTGCTAAACTTCTACCATCTTCTTAAGTAATGTAGTGCAGGCCTTAACTTGAGACTTCACTCGGATGACGTAAGCACGCGGTACTGAGGCGTCGATGACGAGAGCGGTAACAGCCCGGGGGTCGGGAGGGGCTGCTCGAGTCTCGAGTTAAATCTTACGGTTAGTACTCGCGACTGGCATCAAGTCCGGTTAAGTAGATGACAACCTCATATTAGGCTGAACTGCGAAATGCCATATCCAAAAAAAAAAAATCATGACTGACACTTGTATGAGATCGCTATACGTACGCGTCTACAGTTCTTTCACAGTTATATTACTTAACTTTAATTTTGCATCACTATCAATCCACAGTGATCTTTATTTTCGATATTATAAGGGGCAAAGTGTGTCAATCTTGAAATGAAGATCACTTTGAAGTGATCTTCATTATCAAAACTATATGGTCGATGCTAGGTTGCTGCGACTGACAAGTCTGTCAAAATCACAGTGATCTTTATTGTCGTTAGAATAAGGTTGCTGTTGGACTGCTACTGCCAGAGGTAAAATAAGTGTTAAGGGATTGTATATCTACGTGCCCTTGTTTTAGCCCGTTATACTTGTGGCCAAATAATACAAGCCATGCGGGTCAAACGAAGGCTAAATTACATTTGCCGAGGTTGGTCCGTTGATGGGCCATACATTACATACATACCAACAACTCTCTATGCCTTGAAAAGCATGTTAAGCCGTTGGCTTCAGTTGTCATTCTTAGATTATTTACAGTCGTTACGAAAGTCTGACAACCAGTCTTATCAAGGGTATCGTGTTAGCAGATAAGCAGTAACTCTACACGTATTCAACCGCAGCCAGTTTGGTTGGAAGCCGACCCTAATATAGTTGAGAAAAGGATAGGCAAATCAGAATGTATGGAGCTTACCTTCTGCACTATTTTGTATCTGTTTCATGAAGAGCCCGCGGCATTTATCTGCGTCCAAAGAACTGATGATACAAAGCTACATCACTGACTGATTAGTTTCGTTCAAAAGATCGACTTTGAATTGAACTAAATGAATTAGTTTAATAGTAGTTCCGATGTAAAAATTAGCATGTTTACCAAAAGGCAACAAAAAAGATTGTAACTAAAAAGTTACAATATTTTTTTGTTGTTTAATATTTTTTTTTACATTTTATTACTAGACATTAGTAGGGAGGCCTTTACCCACAGCTGGCCTAAGGCCTCGTTACTCTATTTTCACCTCTCTCTGTCCAGAGGAGTCCAGCTTAATAGTATTTATTTTAATTATTTAAAAGGTGAATAAGAAGTTGGAAGATTGGAAGGTATACCCCTAAGAGCTCCTTAGATATGTCAGTTTTGTTTTTTATTTCTTTCTCTTAGGTCAAAAATATTAAATAATTATGGTATTTTAGAGATTTTTTTCATCTACTGATATCATACTGGTACCCGAGTGCGTCTCCATTTTAAGGAAATTTCTCGCCGACTGGTCGACACGTCACGTGACCAGAGAGCTGGCTAATTCTTTGGCCAAAGAATTAGCATTGCCATTCAACGTGGCAATGCTGCAAGTCTTTGGGTACGTTTCCAAATGACAGCGATGCGGGTGAGTAATTCAACGCCTAGCAAGTGTCCTTTAATTTATAGTATTTATATTTGTATATTTCGTTAGTTAGACATTTGTTTTAGTACATAGTATAAAAAGCTTTAGTTGTGTTATATATTGTACTAGCTGTGAATACCCGCTTCGCTGGGTCATTTTTAATTGTATAGTTATTTTTTAATGTTAATAATCCATCACTACTTACTTCATAATTTGTTCATATATACTAAACATTTTTATTAATGATAATCACACATTTTTAGAAATCACATGTTTCAATTTCAACCCCCGTATCTTCTACACCCTTATAGGTTAACTTGCAACCACCATAGTGCACGAAGGGAGCCTTGTACCTATTGCGATATAGAAACACTATGCGTCTGAGATGTGCAGTTTTATCTGCAAAGTGAAATGTAGGAATACACACCTCTATTTTTATGTATATATACAGATATAGATATAGATATGATACTATGTTATTTGCCTAGACTATATGGGGTGCTTTATTGTTGCAAAGGGGTACTATCACGTCCTGGAAGAATTAAGTAGAACTAGCTTCTGTCCGCATCTTTGTCCGCGTGAAATTTCTTGTTCCGTTGACCCACCCCAACGCATCGCATTGCCTGCACGCGCTTTTACTTCGTTTTTGTTTTCCTTTTTGTTTGGCTCCCAAGGATGATGTTTAATAGCATTTAGTCTTCCTATAAACGTGGGCATCTAATGCAAAATGTTTTTTTTTTCAAATCCGATTGGTAGTTTACTATATTTTTTCTATTTTTCTTATTAGAAATTCAGACTTTGAATCAAACCAGCTCAAGTTTTCAAAAATTACTTTTACATTTTTGCTTGCTCATGAAAAATTAATTTAAAAAAGTAACCCAAGCACGCTTTGTCGAAGTGGGGGATTACTGCCACATATATATACCCAATCTAAATTAAAAAAAAATAACAAGGAAGGTTACCATCGACACGAAAAGAAGAATTATGTAAAAAAAAAAACATACCAACCGTGCGATTCTGTAACCATCTCACCATGAAAACTTCGGTGAAGTGAGTCGTCAATAGTGTCAATCCCTAGCATCAGTATGACTCACAGCTCACTCTAAGCTCACTTCACCTTAGGGCGCGTTTCCACAGAAGCGGAGCTGGGTGGAGCGGAGCGGAGACGTGTAGGAATCGTCCAATCACAGACGAGACGAGTGACGCGATGAGGATTTCAACCATTGTGATTAGTCGATTCCTGCACGTCTCTGCTCCACTTCGCCCAGCTCCGCTTCTGTAGAAACGCACCCTTAGTTATCAGTTTATCACGATGAGATTTTTCCAGAATCGACCGGCAGTTCCTCGAAACAAAACACCGGTGAACTAAAACAGCCAACTCTACCGTATAACTCAATTAGTTCATGCGTTCCAGAGAAGGTACCGACCTTACAAGCTACTAATTATAGAGATACAACTGTGAAAAGTTTCTTAGTAGCGTACGCCTATTTTTAGCTTGTTTGTCAGGTTGCCTGTGGTTACAAAATCACACTATCACACTAATATTATAAAGGCGAAAATTTGTGAGTGTATGTGTTTGTATGTTTGTTACTTCTTCACGCTCAAACAGCTGGACCAATTTTGATGAAATTTGGCACACAGATAGTTTATAACCAGAATTAACACATAGAATATTTTTTATCACGGAATTCTGTGGGTGAAACCGCGGGGCGCAGCTAGTAGCCTAATAAAACTATTGATTAGGTTGAAATTTTATTAGAAATAAAGTTATAATTTTCTCTGGAAAAGAAATGGCAGAGGTATACAACGTGTGACGTTAAATGCGCAAAACCTGAAAATAGTTTGATCAGAATAACGAGCAGAATTAATTGAACCACTTTTTAATATATTATAGCTCACATTTTTCCAAATATGTCATTAAAAACGTTGCCGTTTCTATTTATTAATAGGTCAAGCAAGCCAATGTCAGCGCGGCGCAGCGGCCCGGTGACGACTCCTCCCTCGGTAAAGCGTCGTCGCAGACGCAAGAAACGATCAGAATGGCCAGTAAAACTAAAATAGCACATAAAACCTTTACAAATTTTTTAATGCCTTATTTTCTCTCTGAAATAGGTCAATTGAATTAAAAATCAGTTGGGGTGTTTGAGGTTTTGCGCATTTAACGTTACACGTTGTATAGTACCCACAATTCGCCAGATATGTTTGGGTCCCATGTAATAGGGGACAGCTGCCATCTATCGGGCACATATCCAACCCATAACCAAAACCCACCACAAATCCACCTCTGCCTAACCATGGGGGATTACATTGTGTGATGTTATGTTATGTTAAAAAGAAAAGAATAACATTTCAAGCTGTTTTTGAACTAGTACCGTTTTGAAAGGTCAAAAGTTTTACTGTCTCAGTACATAACAAGATTTTTAGGGTTCCGCGGTCAACAAGGAAGCCTTATAGTTGTCCGTCTGTCCGTCCGTCCGACCGTCCGCAGCTTAGCTCAGAGAATCTTAGTACTAGAAACCTATAATTTGGCATGGATATACATATTAGGTAACACGGGCTGGTGTCCGCAACTCCACGACAATGCGCGTATTTTGCGTACGGATACGGATATACGTATTAAACGCGCCGATAAAGTGATAAAATAAAATGTTGGAAAAAACATGTTTTTAGGGTACTTCCTCTACACGTAAAGTGGGTATGTTTTTTTCTTGTCTACCCCATGGTGGGAGGTATCGTTGCATAGGGCTTTCAAAAATATTACGGTTACGGTACATTTTTCGATTTAGGGATCCGTTTGTGAAATACTAAGCTTTAAAGTGCAAATTTTTAGTAGAGTCAACTGTGGGGGACACTTTACTAAAAATTAGCACTTTTAATCTTAATATTTGCCTCCCCCTCTGCCAGCTGAATAATTGCTTTTGGATATGTGGAAATATTCATGGCAGTAGGATATATAACGACATTAAAAGGAAAAGTATCACAGCTAAGTAGGGTTTACAAGTTTACGAGTAATAATCAACCAACTTAAATTTGCAGTCACAGTGTGTGGGAGACCATGATTTTCAACTACAATGTTCAGTTTGTTCTAGGGATAAACTCATTCCAACTACGGAACCCTTGATTGTGCGTGGTCCGACACGCACTTGGCCGGTTTTTTCTTAATTATTACAGACAAATACGTGCACTGACTGGACAGGTCCACTAAATCTGCGTGGTTCTTTGATAAATGATAAATGATTTATTTTCTGTAAGTAGGTTTGTACAAACACTTTTACATGTCAATCATATTTTTTTTAAACTAGATGAGGTCGGCGTTTCCTATCTGACTACTCTGAGAAGAAAGGCCAAATCAAATTCAGAGGTCACAGTCTCTTTTAAAGTCCAGACATAATCCGTCCGTCCGTCCTCAAAAGACCATTTTAGATACCAATTACATAGTCTTCACATGATCTGACCAAGATTATGTCTAGGCTTTAAAAGAGACTGTGACCTTTGAGTTTGCAAATAAACCTAACATCAAAATTTAAGAGATTTTTATAAACAAAAAAACAAAGTTTCTATATTAAGAAACTAAATGTACAGACTAAATGCACATCAAGCTACCCGAAACTATCAGATTTTTCCAATCAACCTTTACGCTATAGCGATAAAGTTGAAAATCTATTAAAGAAATCTGACAGATTGTAGTAGCTTGATGTGCTGGCGTCTGTACAAAGATTTTTTGTTGGGAATAACCTCCTTTATTTCGTTTGATCCACAACTCCTTAACCATTGGGTCTAATACGAAATATTGCACAAGCACTAAGGAAGTATTTTTGAAAATTCTTCTCCTAAATGTGTTAAATAGGGGATGAATATTTGCATCAAAGTTCGTCATTTATAGCGAAGGGAAACCGCATCGGGCACACGGCTTGTTTACAAATAAAGCTGATGAAAATAAATAATTGTCTAAAAAGTTTGAAATAAATTGTGTAAAAAGTCAGGGAACATTGTTAAGAAAATTACCCCTACACCTCATTCCATCATATACCTCATCCATCATTTCCCACCAGTTAAGATCCAGATGACGAGCCTCCAACCGCGTTAGAGCCATTTCAAACAACTGTCAAAAAATGACAGTTGCGATTTGAATATACGGACAATTTAAGTCGGTAGTCGATTTGTTTAGCATGTAATTTTAGTGACTTTAAAATATCCTTCGAAAGAATATCTTACTCATTATCTAAGAAATTAAAAGAACAATCTAACATTCAGGAAACAAAATGAAATCTGAAGGGAATCATAAAATATTGGTATCCAAGCCACTAAACACAGTATGAAAAGGTTTAAAAAGTTGAAGCTGCAGAAGATTACAAGAAACATTTTTCAAAACAATTTTTACAATACTTAACTACCGTTTTTATGGCGTACTATTTCTCACACAGTTTCCTCCTCTTCATTGTCATAGTTTCTAAATATGTATACATAATATATTATACTTTATCATGCGAAGTATAACCCGCAAGAATCTGTATAACCCAAAAATAAATAATTCAATCCTTCCTCCCCAATTTATCGTGTATATTTATACCAATTCCGTTCGACTTCGAAAAAGATGTCGGAGCGTAGCTTTCGAATAATCTTAAATGCGGGATCGTAAAAAATAATTTCGTTCATGATACGCATATCGAATGACATTTATGCGATTTTTCTTTTGTAAATATTCAAAAACTGGAAGTTACCCGCGACTTGGCCTGTGCGTGGTGGTTTGAAAACGACAAAAATAACGTTTGAGTTATCCACGAGAACGGGAACCGATATATCCTATGTATTAATCCAGGCCCATGCACCGAGATTGCTGTATTTCTTAACCCATTACTTCATAGGTTTGAAAAATTCGTCTGCTCAACAACGTAACGCAACGAACGTAGTTTAACTGCTTATCAGTTGTCTAGTACTCTTAGCACAAGCTCTGCTTAGTTTGGGATTAGATGGCGTTGTGTGATAGTTGTGGAATATTATTAATATTATTATTACTGTCAATATGAAAGTCATTGCAACGAAATGTAATTTTATGCGTGTTACGCGACTACCCCAAAGGTGTACCCGTGTGCCAAATTTCATCCAAATTCGTAATGGCCCGAACAAGTATTCAAATTCACAAACTCACGAACATAAAGACTGTAACGTTTACAAAGATCAGTAAAATTTTATTTCTTTTTCTCGAGAATTCGTGACGGGTGGTCCCCCGAAATCTTTTTGGGGGATGTAAGACGTAGCTCGGGGATTAGTAAAGATTAATAGGGGATTTCAACCCACCTGTGCTCAAGAAGACAGCTGTGGCAGGCTGAATGCTTAATGTACGGTGTTTATAAGTACTCACGCAACGTTTATAATGTTCATTATTATGCTGATCGCTGGCTTTACTTTGCCGTAAAGACGAGGCAAATTCTACTTAATCATCATTTGTCTAGCCTTTTCCCAACTATGTTGGGGTCGGCTTCTAGTCTAACCGTATGCAGTTGAATACCAATATTTCACATAGAGCGACTGCCTATCTGACCTCCACAACTCAGTTACTGGGTAATACGATACCCCTTGGTAAGACTGGTTGTCAGACTTTCGGGCTACTGACGACCCGTGACGACTGTCAAAGATCCACGAATGACAGTCGGGACCAACGGCTTAACGTGCTTTCCGAGGCACGGAGGGGTCTTGGTATGGATATTTTGCGAATACACAGTGTCATACATTCCTCCGTTCACGGGGAATCCCCGAGATGCGTGAAATGGCAGCGCCTAATAAGTGATCGGGATTAAGGCAGTAACGGCGATATTTTATGAGATGTAAAAAAAGGAGTGCCTTTAACAGAAGGTAATAAAACGAAGTAGGTTAATAGAAGGTAGGTCTGTAATTTATATGTTGTACATAATAAACAGTATTCCATTCTATTCTATTCTTATTAGTATCCAACTACAGGGCGTAGGCCTCTTCTCATACAGTGAAGCCATGTTATTGTTAACTACTATGGTTCAAGGTGGATTGGCAATTTCAGACTTATAATAATTAGGTATAAGGTCAGGTTTCCTCACGATTGTTAGTAATTATTTCTAGGGATTCAGTGACAGCGATATTTTGTTGAGAAAATAATAAGATTGAAACATAACTGTTGAGTATATAGAAATTAGAGTACATAGTCCCAAGTATATACTCTAATACACCTCTGGTTAACAAAGGCGTTCTTTTATGTTTATAAAAAGGGCTATCGTTGGTAAGTAGGTTTTCTTGGCATGATATAGAAAATATGCATCGTCATCGTCTTAACTCTGTTTAGACGGTGCAACTGTTATTGTTGCTTCAATTTATAGTATGCCACTTGGTGTGGCAAGTTGTCGCCCCATTACATCTTTTAGATTGTCGGCGGTATTAAAGGTGTCTGTAGTCCTGCCTTAGGCATGTAATTGCTACCGCGGACAAGTGTGTCATGGGCTTTAGAGGATCCAGTGGCGAGTGACAGCCTAATGACGGCTGTCAGATGTCAAATTGCACCCGTCGCGACCGGACGCGTTTGCATCTCACCGCGAAAACCACGTTTTTTAATTTAAATTCATCGCATCCACAATAGCTAAATATTAATTTTCAAGTGATCAGTGTACGGACGAGCAAGGTGGCCACCAGCTCCAGGAGAACCAGAAGACCACAGGTACCGCTTTGTGTTATTTGCTTGGGTTAGCTACAGATGCCATCTGACCGTCACCAATTTCCTTGAAACGGGCAATTATAGGCAATTTGAATTGACGTGCAATCCAGACGTCAATTGTATTCCAGTCCTCATCCCGCCTAGGATACAGGCTATTTACACGCCTGTCCCTCCACCACTGGTAAAAAAACCTACAACCGTAAAAATCACACCACGTAAATTAGGCTTTAATCTTGTATCCTAACCGAAGCGATCGGTCACGCAAATACGCAATCGCTGCCTTCATATGTCACTCGTTTGTGTGGAAGGCTGGGATCTGTCGGCGCGGAGTTTCGTTCGGGATTGCCAAATCGCTTTAGTTTTTTCTTAGCACTTTAAAAATAAGAGGTTCGTTTGTGTTAAATGAGTATACCAAAAGCGTTGCAATCTAAAAATATTAACTTTTTGTGTATAAACAGACAACGGTACCTACTCAGACAAATATCCAGTCTGTAGAAGCAGTTCACGTTGGCAGAGCGTATTTTAGCTACTCTTTGCTGCCTACCAACAAAAGTAAAAAAAAAAAAAACTAAACTCAATTTAAAAATCAGAAAACCCAGCCTAACCTTGTCTTAATAGATCGTTGTGTCTGTCTAATGGAGCGATCGTCGCGCGAATACGCGTTCGTTGCGGTAATTTGTCGCGCGAACACGCGTTCGGGTACGATCGATTTCTATTAGGGCACCGCCTTACCGCAGGCATAAGAAATATTACAACATTAAAGACAAAAGTTTTCTCATAACCTAGCGAATACTGTTACATTAGAATAACATACATACTTGAAGCCACAATATAGGTACGGTCGAACGCACCAGCGTGTTACGAAAACCACTTTATAAGCAGCGGAATAAAGGCGCTGTCGAAGTCAAATTTTGACAATGGGTGTGCTGCTGCCTGTCCAAGTTTCAGTGAAACAATCAGAGGGAACGCAAACTCAAGAATGCGCTAATCAACGGAGTTGAGTTGTAATTGGATTACCAAGTTACATTAATTTAAATTCGTATATTTTAGTGAATTATGTTTAATCTTGAGGAAAATATATTTTGTAATTTTTGGAGGCGATGACGAATTGCTTTTGAAGGTTTAAAAAATTGAGCCTATTTACATTATAAACACGGTACAGGGAAATATATGTCCAAATAATACAATTTATAAAATTGATGTTGTGCACGGCGATAATCAGTACAATATTTTTAACCCTTAGCTGGTATCGCCTTTTTTGGCAACACTACCGGTATCGTGGGTCATATTTTACCCATACCAAAAAATCTGTTGTAGAACGTAATTTTTTTTATTATTTGTATAAAATATAGTTATAAAATAAAAAAAACATTTTTTTACAAAATTATCTTGATTTAATTTTAGAATATAAAAAAAATATGATGTTTTACGCGCATTTGTAACTAACCTACTTTTTTGGCACTTTTTGGTTAGTGTGAACTTAAAACATTAAAAAAACATAGAAATATAAGAAAAACTTTAATGTTCGCTATTTTCGCTTTTGGGTCAAATTTGACCCACGATACCTACTAAGGGTTAAATACTTGGGGTGACGAGTCAACAACCCGCTGTTCATGAGGTTAAAAACAAATGCATTATGAAACCGCAGTGTGATCCCACAACTACACTAAAACATCTTACTGATGATTGCCGTGTGAAAAAGGCCTCAGGTTTGTATTCTGAAACCCGAAATGTTGCAAACAAAAGCTTAATCTACATTAATATTATAAAGAGGAGAGATTTGATTGTTTGTTTGTATTTAATAGACTCTGAAACTGCTGGACCGATTTCAAAAATTGTTTTACCATTAGAAGCCGACATTATCCCTGATGAACATAGGCTACTTTTTTCCGCGGGAAAATGCTTCATTCGTACGGGAAAACGGGTAATAGGACAACGGGTAGTATGAATTATCCTTCCGTACTTATCTTTTTCACATAACATCTAAACGGCTGAACCGATTGGGTTGAAATTTTATATGGGTATTTCGACGGTTTCACAGACACGAATGTATTAAGCCTACCTAATCTATTTTTCTATACATATATAAATAAACCAATTACATTAATCACATTATTTAAGCAACATTTTTTTAAACGGTGGGAATTCTGAATTCTACGCAAACAAAGTTGCGGGCGGATGCTAGTAAGAAAATAAAGCCCTGATGCGTAGCGGGTAGACTATCTGCTACGACGTAGCTCGCGTAGCAAGCATGAGCTACGTCGTAGCATATGATAACCTGGGACGTGCAAGAAGCCCCAAAAAGGTATATTCTATTTCTATAAAAACATATATCTGTACATAGTCGCTTTTCATGACTGTATATGTGATCACTTAGTTCTTTTAAACTACACAATCTAAACATATTTTATCCTGGAAGGTTTATGTGCATAAAACATTAATATTAAACAAACAAAATAAAGAAATTTTAAAGTGTTCTCAAGTTGTAAAACCTTGCGAATCAGAGGCGAGTCGCAAGTAGATTATAATTAGTTCCTAGATGCCACTTCAGCATGGACATACTATCCGTTGTTCTTATTAATTGGCATTACATTACGAACTAAAGCAATTCATAAAACAGCATCAATCAAGCGGATGCTCGACAAGATTGAATAGCTTTTCTCGTTCAAACAACATCGCTGAAAGCGCTGGATTATATAAAGTAAAACAGACAAAGTACAAACTTCTCAGAAAACACGATTTACTAGTTCGCTTAATCAAATTCATGTGATTTCTTGCCTTTTAATACTAAAATTCGCAATTTTATTTGTGCTTGAGACAGAGCTTAAGCTTTAAGTTAATTCTAGTTAACGCTTGAGTGCGGTAAAGTTAATTAAGTTTTTGTTATGAACATATTAGACAAGATTGTTGCTTAAATATTTGCTTAGGATTTTGTAGAAAATGTCTGATTGGCGTGGAGGTTATGTATATACAGATTTAGAGATTATATATTAATTTCAGATTTTAATGAGATTATATATACAATTATACACTGTAATTTGGAAACATTGTTAAAGCCAATAGTTTTTATAAGAGTAACCGTGGAGTTTCTTGCCGGCTCTTCTCCATAGGATACGACCAATTTTGTCAAAAATCGTGCAGCACAACTTAGAACTTGAGGTGCTCAACGATTCGACGAACAATACCGAAGAAAGGACATTTGATGATCATGATTAAAACTAAGAAGGAAAACAGAAAGAAGAAATAACTTACATAGTCCTCAAATTCATAACAATAATAATAACAACAAAAAAAAATACTTCACGAAGTATTTTTTTTTTTTTGTATGGAACAGTAAAGATTTTTTGCGAAAAAATTTAACCCCCCATCATCTGCCTAGCCTTTTCCCAACTATGTTGGGGTCGGCTTCCAGTCTAACCGGATGCAGCTGAATACCAGTATTTTACATGGAGCGACTGCCTATCTGACTTCCACAACCCAGTTACTGGGTAATACGATACACCTAGGTAAGACTGGTTGTCAGATTTTCGGGCTTCTGACACCCGTAACGACTGTCAAAGATCTACGAATTACAGCCGGGACCAACGGCTTAACGTGCTTTCCGAGGCACGGAGGGGTCTCGGTATGTAAAGATCACTGGTCACCCATCCACAGACCAACCGCGGCAAGCGTAGCTTAACCTGATCGATCGACCTGTGAGGCTGTTATTATTTAGCCACGGGCCCCTCAAAAAATGTAACCCCTCCTGGGTTAAATTTTTTCGCAAAAAAAAAAAAAGCTTTTAGTGGTTCAGAGTCATGTACTGAATCCATGTTTTGTAACAGCAAGAAAAGGCGATTAGAAATATATAAAGCATCACTTTAAAAAATAACGTCATCTATCTCTAACATTAGGGTCACACCATCAAATCTGTCGCGACAAAATACATTCGTGCCAAGCTAAAAATAAATGGAAGATGTGTGTCATCAAAATGACGTACGCAGCAGCCCTCTTTTAGGGCATAATAATTTTTTGGTATTTTTCCTAAGATGACCCTTTTCGTATAAAGACTTGGCAGGTTTGTATTATTTTCTCAAAATACGCTTCAGTGTTCAAAGAGGTTGCGTTGTAACGGCTTTTTTAATCTAAAATGTGAAATTGAAAGGTTTTATAAATGTGTGTTTGAGTCTGATATTTGAGGGATTTTGTAAAGAAGAAGATGAATAGTACAGTATTCAGCCAACCTGCCCCATATTTATTTATGTAACGTACCAGTACATACCACCTCTATGCTAACAGTATAAGGAGGTAACATTTTTGAGTTTGTATGTACGGTTAAAGATAAATTTATTACTCAAAAGAATTACAAGTTCACATATAGAGAAACATAACGAGGTTTTAACAATATTGTGCCATCGAGCGTAGCGTATCTTAAAACTAACATTGTATGACTCGGGAGTAGTTCACCAAATTCTCAATTCGCCAGATAATCAATTAACCTCTTTCTCAACTTACACTTTTATTTTCTATCAAGAAAAACAAATCTGAAGCGGGTTATACGCAAGGTGTATGTGAAAAATTACCCAATTTTTGTAACTACTGACAAAAAAAATACCAAGTGCCATAGGATATATTTTATGTTAAAACATGAAAGTTCACGCGCGCAGAAGTTAGTCATTTATAAAACCAACCAAAACATTCCCTTTGATCAGAAATAGGCAATGTTTCATTGTGTGGTCTGGAAAAACAAAGAAAGCCGGAATATTTTGTTAGGAAAAAACACTATCCTGCACTAATGATAATAAAAAAGCACTAAGATAAGTAATAATAGACCAAGGGCGGATTTGACCAAACTTTTATACCTAAAATAAGTCTTATCCTGAGAATAAACTTTGAATTTTTGACAGTTATTCCATACTAGAACTGTCAGACTTCAATTTTCTTCCATGAATAAAATTTTTCTGGCTTTGATAAAATCAGCCTTCAAAATCACGCCTTCTACTCCTTAATAATAGTACTCTAAGGTCCATTTAAAAATATTAATCTGTTTAAGAAATACAGTGATATCCATAATATAAATACTAGGAACAAACATAAATTTGTTGTTCCTACAACAAGGCTCAAGAAAATAGGTGGCTCGTTTAGATGCCAATGTATACGTTTTTATAATAAACTTCCTAGCCACATTCAAGAACTAAGCATTAATAAATTCAAATCTTTTATAAAGCTAAAACTATGCCAGAAAGCCTATTATACTGTAAAAGACTATATTGAGGACAAAAACGCTTGGGATTGAGCTGCTCCAATAGGTCTAGACAGTGAATGTTGTTTATTTTTTATTTTGCTGATTTACACTTTTGTTATTTTTTTTCTTTCTAAATATCTATTTATGACATGACATGAACATTTACTGTTTAAAGTCTTATATTATTTTAATTATTGTGAATGTGAGGACTATGTGGGTCATTGTTTCCGTTTTAATCATGGTCTGGCAGTTTGAGTGGTTTATGCGGTCTACACAAATGTTCTGTCCTTGGTATTGCTCGTCGAATCGTTGAGCTCCTTAAGTTCTGAGTTGAGCTGCACGGTTACTGACGAATGCGTGCACTGACTGCACAGGTCCACTCAATCTGTGTGGTTCTTCCCTCAAAATACCACTTCAGACACCAATCTACATGGTCCTCAAAGATCAAAGATGATGTCCGGATTTTTATATACACATTGACATTGATGAATTTTATATAAACAATGACATGGATATTTACTTTGTATAGTATCTTATTTTTTATTATTATTATTGTGAGTGTGAAGACTATGTGGGTCATTTCTTTTTTCTTTTTTCCTTCTTAGTTAGTTTTAATCATGGTCTGGCAGTTTGAGTAATTTATGCGGCCTACCCAAATGTCCTTTCATTGGTATTGTTCGTCGAATCGTAAGGCTCCTCAAGTTCTGAGTTGAGCTACACAATTTTTGACAAATGCGTGCACTGACTGGACAGGTCCGCTCAATCTGTGTGGTTCTTTACTCAAAAGACCATTTCAGACACCAATCTGCATGGTCTTCACATGATCTGACCAAGATTATGTCTGGACTTTAAAAGAGACTGTGACCTCTGAGTTTGTTTCGGCCTTTCTTCTCAGAGTAGTCAGATAGGAAACGCCGACCTCATCTAGTTTAAAAAATATGATTGACATGTAAAAGTGTTTGTACAAACCTACTTACAGAAAATAAATCATTTATCATTTATCATTTATCATTACGAACTAAAGTAACAAAAAAACAACTATTTCGAATGTAAATTAACTTTGTACAATTTCACCAGACTACTGTTATTTGTATTCAACTATTCGGACCCTTCTGCGGAGTACAACCTTTTATTCAAATGTAATTTTTCGGTTCATATATTTGTATTTCAATTTATTTACTATCCAACACCCCTCTCATTTACATAACTTCAAAATCTATCACGATGGGAAGCCATTATTTACCAACATTATTATTTTGAAGCTTAACGCTGATCTTAGAGGTTTCATTCAAGTGAATATTCGTAAATTTATGTTTATATATTTGTTTCATGCCACGTTCACGCGACACCGACAAATATATATATGAACTAGCTATTGCCCGTGACTCCGTCTGCGATCCAGGATGCAAAGTAGCCTATGTCCTTTTCCAGGTCATGATCTAGCCATATGCCAAGTTTCATCTTCATCTGTCCAGCCCTTTTAGGGCGAAGAAAGCGTAGCAAACTAACATAAGAAATATCAAATATTTTTCTCTTTATAATATTACTTTAGATGAACGTTCATTAGATCCTTTCATTTCGTTTTTCGATCATTCGGTAGGCGAATGAAAGAATTCATTTTTCACTTTTGATTCTGGTTTTGTCCAGACATTTCACTTGGAGTGAAAACAAACATAAACAAAGAGTGAAGCGTCTGATATCTTCTGTAGCAACAGAGAATGCATTACAGTGTATTAAATAAGCACCTACTTACGTATAAAACAGTTTCTGCCGCAGGCCCTGACTATATTCAGAAAATACGCTCTGTTCCATGCGTAATTTAACGTACTCTAGGGTTTGGGAAGTCTCGACAGTCTCCAAGTCACGGGACATGAGAAAACCCACGTCTAAAGTCCCTGGACGTCCTGTAACTTCAAGATTTCTCAGAGTAAATTAGAAAAAAAAATTAAAGTTAATTTTGGGGTAGATTTGACTAATAAAAATATTAATTTTAGTTTTTTTACTGCGTTTACAGCTTTGTAAAGGTTCCACTTTCAGTACGTACGTTTTTTGGTTGCTTCAAATAACTGGAATTTCTTTCTTACCCGACTGAGCGACAGCAAAGACAGGGTTATTCATTAATAACCTTTTCTTTCTGTAGCTGAATATCCTGCCTTGTCTTTGACATTTTATTTGATTTTTTTGATTGTCTGTTCCATTTGACTGAATATCAAGTAATTATTCGTTAAAATATTTGATGGCGGCTTTAAAAACAGAGTGCTGAAAGCTTAAAAGTTTATTATGAACATTTATAATTAAAATTATTCAACAGCCGTGTAAAGTAAACCGTGAAAAGTAAATTTACAAAAAGTCCCGGGACTTCGAGACACAAGACGTCCAGGGGCCCAAACCCTAGCGTACACGTTACTAATGAAAAACAACCTTCCTTTTACCTCAACCCTCGTTCATATAATTGCAAAATACATCCAGCTTATTAGTGCGTAACATTCCCCCGAAATTACCCTTGAACGTTGCCATAAAACGGGTAGAAAAGAACACATTTTATGTGAAGACATCCACAGTCGTTTCTTCAACTTTAAATGTCTAACTTCAAGTCATAAACTATACTCTGGGGAAGCGACACGAGACTGTTTCGATAACAAGGAGTTACGATCAACTGGAGTACCTAACTACTGCTGAGATTTTACTGATTTTACTTTAACAACACCCGCACTGGGCCCGCGTGGAGGATTATTGATTTGTGGATGGGTAACCATCCATTAGATATCGAGACTCCTTCGTTCCTCGGAACGCATGTTAAACCGTTGGTACCAACTGTCATTCGTAGATATTTGACAGTCGTTATGGGTAGTCAGCCCAAAAGTCTGACAACCAGTCTTACCAAGGAGTATCCTGGACCCAGTAACAGGGTTGTGTAAAAAACTGGTATTCAGCTGCATCTGGTTAGACTAGAAGCTGTTCTCAACATAGTTGGGAAAAGGCTCCGCAGATTGATTGACTTAACAAAAAGTGAAAAAGTGTTTTTATGAATATATTTTTTTAAATATTTTTTCCTTACTATAGAGCTAATGTTATGTCCAAATAAATTTAATTTGCTTAAAAAGTAAAAATCATGCAATTAAGGGTTAAGAACATACAAGCTTGATGTATGAAATCATCCATAAGCAGGCTATGATGTTCCAAGTGCTGGCCTCCTCTATGCGAGAAGGATTGGGGAGTAATCCACCACGCAGGCCCAGTACGGATTGGTAGATGTCACACGTCTTCGAATTTTTGGTTCTAGGACTGGCCGGTTTCCTCGCGATATTTTTCTTCACTGTTTTGAGAGATTTGGTGATAAAATAAATTACACACGCCTACATGGGTTCGAACCCATGACCACGACTTAAATTAAGGGCGTCCCCACTGGGCCACCACTGTTTTATCAATAGAATACTAAATGGTGACCTAAGTTTAGTCATTTAAGTAAACCTTTTCTGTCATCTATCATGGGACCCGTCAGCTTGTTTGCTAAACCCAATTGAAAAAATTAAACTTTATGGAAATAAAAGAGAAATTACAAGAAAAAAAATATTTCGCAACTACCCATAATATCGCATGTCCATAAATAAATTCACGTTAACCATAGGACGTATACCTATTTAGTATCAATACCATAATGACCATCGCTGAACTGAATAACTAATTCCAAGAAATCTATTTCCACTATTGAAAACTACTCCAATTGTGGGCTCAATGAGTGATCAAACTAACCGCAAACCATGTTATTGAACACGTTTTGACCAATTTGACTTTTACGAGGAAATACCCCCAATTATAATCAGCCTTACGTTGGCAAAATTCGCAGAAACAGAGCCGCTGAAATATGAACTGGATTCGGTGAACCAGTGAGCAACGTTACGATAAGAAGTCCAGTTACGAAGACGTGGATACGTAGAAGCAGATTTAGGTCAAAAACTTCGTAAAGATTTAGTCCTGAGCTAAAAGTTAGGATGCTAAAAGTTTGGACGCTAAAAGTTTTGGATAAACCTAAGTTACTTCGTCGGATTTGAGTGAACGTGTTTTGCCATGATATAGCTAGAGTTTTATGGCGGAAAGTTGTTCTTATGTTAGAGCATGGGATAATTATGTTCATACTAGAGAAACAAAAGAAACAATAAAGTTCATTTAGACACAGTTCCAGAAAAACAAAAGACAAACAATAAAGTAAAAGTAACGTTTTAACAGCAAAAGTGTGTGCCTTACGGCTGCGCCTAAGAGAAAAAGAAAAGAGAAAAAGGAAATAACATTTCGGGGTTGAATAGCCCAGCAGAATAAAACATACGATTAGTTATTCCTTGTTAATTGAGTAAATGATAAATGATTTATTTCTGTAAGTAGGTTTGTACAAACACTTTTACATGTCAATCATATTTTTTTAAGCTAGATGAGGTCGGCGTTTCCTATCTGACTACTCTGAGAAGAAAGGCCGAAACAAACTCAGAGGTCACAGTCTCTTTTAAAAGTCCAAACATAATCTTGGTCAGATAATGTGAAGACCATGTAGATTGGTGTCTGAAATGGTCTTTTGAGTAAAGAACCACACAGATTGAGCGGACCTGTCCAGTCAGTGCACGCATTTGTCAAAAATCGTGCAGCTCAACTCAGAACTTGAGGAGCCTTACGATTCGACGAACAATACCAATGAAAGGACATTTGGGTAGGCCGCATAAATGACTCAAACTGCCAGATCATGATTAAAACTAACTAAGAAGGAAAACCGAAAAAAAGAAATGACCCACATAGTCTTCACACTCACAGTAATAATAATAAAAATAAGATACTTTACAAAGTAAATATCCATGTCATTGTTTATATAAAATTCATCAATGTCAATGTGTATTTAAAATCCGGATATAATCTTTGAGGACCATGTAGATTGGTGTCTGAAGTAGGCTGTCGTTATAACCCAATGGTTAACCCTTAACTGCATCGTGATGGAAATTTCCATCAACCAATCCAATGCCATAGTTTCGTTTCCACAGAGCACGGGGATTCCACCCATTGTTAGAGATATTCAACTCATTTTGTTCTCAGTAGATTCGTTCTGATTACATAAAGATGTAAATTTCCACGAGGTCATTTAAAAAATAAAATAAAATAAGTATTTTTATGAATATATATTTTTTTAAAGGAGTAAATGATGCCGTGACATCTAACAGGGAAGAATGGAAGAAGAAAACGTGTTGCGCCGACCCCAAATAAAATGGGACAAGGGCAGGAAGAAGAAGAAGAGGAGATTTCTTCCTTACTATAGCGCTAATATTACGTCCAAATAAATTTAATTTGTTTAAAAAGTAAAAATCATGCAATTAAGGGTTAAGATACATCGTCAGGAAACCTGGACATACAATTAATGAAAATCTGTGATCGCCAACCCGCCTTTAGCAAGCGTGATGGCCAATGCTCATGCCTTGGCGCCTTCACTGTATAAGAAGACGCCTTTACTATCCAATGGTTTAGTAATAAGCTGATATTATATTCAATTAAGTGAATACAAAAAATAAACGTTAATAAATGTTGCTCTTCAATGAATACAACAGTGGTGGACCAGTAGTAGCGGCCGCCGTGACTTACGAGTTGGTTCGAACCCAAACAGGCGCTTTACTTTATGTACTTAAATTATCTCATGACCACTGCTCTCAAAACGACGTAGGAAAACATCGTGAGGAAACCGGCTTGTCCCAGAACCAAAAATTCGAAGACGTGACATATACTAACCCCTACTGGGTTCGCTTGGTGGGTAACGCCCCCCCCCCTCTCACCGAGAGGAGTTCGGTGTCCCAGCAGTGGGAAAATCATCCTAAGTGAATACCTGGAATAATACAGTATTTGCCCTTAATTAAGATGCTTTAGAAAAACATGTTTAAATGCTTATCCATAAACATGAATAAAAAAAAATCTGTAAATTCTTACATAATATTTCGAAAGAAAACACAGGAATCTCAAATAATAAATACATTATTAAACAAGGACTTACAAATGTTCAATTTGCCAGCAGATTGCTGATTCGACCCCTAAAGATACGAGGTCATTTAAAATTCTAGTGTTTTCGCAGCAATCTCGAAATGTAGGAGCTGTATCAACGGGGAGCAAGGCCGCCATTTTTCAGTTCTTTAGTTTATAGAAGGGTGATAAAATGTGAAATTGGTTTTTGTAGTGCCTGAAAATTGTATAGTTAGTATGTGTTATGTAAGTAATTATAACTACACAAAACCTGACAACTGAAATGTTTATTAATAACGACAATATTAACGAATATTTATGACGTGCAGACGCCAGCACGTCAAGCTACCCGAATCTGTCAAATTTTCCCAATCAACTTTGAACCTAATGCTTTGGCGATAAAGTTGAATATCTAAGAAAGAAATTTGACTGATTGTAATAGCTTGATGTGCTGACGTCTGTACTTACTGGCTGTTACCCGTGGACTTCGACGTAGCATGTTTTTTTTTTATTTTATTATTTCATTTTTTTTATACAAACATCTAGGATGAAAAGTAGTCTAGGTATGTCCTTCTCCTGGATGCCTATTTATCTCATTTCATAACGATCGGTTTAGTTATTTGGGCGTGGTAAAGTACTAGAGTCACTTTCAGTAGTAGATAGTTACTTTGATATAATATTTAATTATAAAGTTAGGATTGGATATTATATATTTTTTCATCAGTCTCAAATGGACAACGACCGACGTAATAAGACCGTTTTCCAGTATAATCAATTCAATTATGCCTTTATTTGTTTATACCCAGCCAAAATCTCGGCGATTTCGCAACTAAATGTATTCATCAAATCTTTCGTGGACAAATATCAAAAACACGGCTCTATTTGCCAAAACAATTCGGTGCTCAACTCAAATGGAAACAAAACTGACTTCACAGCGGGTCGTCGCGTCGCCCCGAGTATCGCGAGATTTCGGGGAAATTCCGAGAAACACCTATCGTTTTGGTACAAGTTATTGAATAAGGGCGATTTTGAAAGAAAGTAAAAAACTACTTAATTAACAAACAAAACAATAAATACCAAAACACACTAACATTTTAACAAACCTCTCTATCGCACTGAGAAAGAACCCAATTCTACGTGAATGTTGCCTTTATGTCCATAAGCTGTAATTTTTTTTTTTTTTTTTTATTAATTTATGGTTACACTAAAGAATAAGAATAATATGTTTTTATTTGAGACTGGATACACTATAATGTATCAAAAAACTACCTTAATTCCCATACGAAATGTTTCGAGTACTCAAGAACTGCCACTTCATGGAAAACTTGATTGGTCCGAATAATAGATATAATTATTTAGAATTATATAGAGTGTACTTGAACATAATGAATACAAATTATCATTCATTTGTAATGATTATATGTGCGTCCGCTGTGGAGGAAATTAATAAAAAATAAAAATAAATTCTATTATTTTCAGACAACATGGCTCATATAATGTTAGTATACACAAATGCTTAAAACTATGTTAGTAGACACAATTATTACAATATGAGAATTCACATTCCGCAAGTACCTTCAGAATGCCATTAGTGCTTCCCCCCATTCTGCGTATGACTGAGGCATAATTCAAAAAAAAAATGAAATTAATGCGAGTGCATCAAGTTTACAATAACAGCATATAAGATTAATTACTATATTACTAGCGACGTGACCCTGTTCCACCCGGATGCAATGTACTGATATGGTGATAATGTCAAAATATCAAGATTTCTGTGCTGAACATACACGTAAGTAAGCCTTCCGGAATAAATCCTCTAAATAATGGTAAAAACCCTTAAATAATGGTAAAATACCTTGTACACAGGAAATCGTCTTCAAAGCGAGTAGGTAAATACTCTTCTATTTCCCAAACAATATTTGTATCGAATCGAAATAGAAAAGGAACTGATTTCCTATCACCTATGTCAGACGGAATCGCTGGATGCAAGCACAGAACCGGTGGATGTGGCGAATGTTTTTTTTTTTTTATTGCTGAATGGGTCCTCTATTGACCTCGATCTCGCCTGATGGAAAGTGATGGATGAGTTGTATGATGGAACGAGCGTACCAAGAAGATGCCTAAGGCACTGGAACTTCCACGCCTCGTCGAAACAGAGCAGGCCGTTTGACGCCGGACTCCGGTGGGTCGCAAACCAGGCGATGCTTTGGGAAGGCTACTTATGTGTTAGTATGTGAGCAGTGGATGTCGTTCGGCTGAAATGATGATGATTTGATGGTGCTTAGGCACTTGAAGGTAGCCTAAGTTGAGTTTATTTTTTTTTTATTTAAATTTAAAGCAAGGACTCCTGAGTTCGACCCCAGGTCTGGAAAAGTTTTATTGGTTTTTTTTTTTTTCTAGGATATTCTCAGTAGTAATAACGGTGTCTGCATTTGTGCCCAGACGATGGGTGTCGGCTATGCACCTCTGTCTAATAACTGTTCAATCAGTATACCTATAATGTATAGACATTTTTTTTTTTAATTTCAGAGATTTGTATCTTTTTTTTATTAATTTTCTTTCGCATACTGGGCTTTTGGCTTTAGTATTACCACGTGTATTTTGTAGAACGTGCATATTTTTCCTTCTTTTTCTCTTTTTAGCTAATATTAGATAGAGAAAAGACTTGATTTTTGTATGTTTGTTGGTTACGCTTTCACGCTAGAACTGCCGTGCGATTCTGTTACCATTTCACCGTGAAAACTTGGGTGAAGTGAGCGTGGAGTGAGTCGCCAATAGTGTCAATCCCTAGCATCAGCATGCCTAACAGCTCACTCTAAACTCACTTCACCTTAGTTATCACGGTGAGATTTTTCCAGAACCGACCGGCTGTATTGGATTAGGAAATTTGATACTTTTATTGAGACTAATACGAAAAAAAACCGGGGGGGCTGCTAGTCTGGAAATAAAGGCATGAATAGTTTAGGTATAATATACTAGTTACAACTTCAAACTCGCGGTCAGTTTATCCCTTGCACGACGTACTCTAACACGCATTCCCACATCGAATCCACACGGAGCGCCTCATAAAATCTACGCAATTTACTTAACTACACGAAGACTCGTAAACACACGATATAAACGTGCAAATCATTGTTTTTCCCCAATTTTCGCTGAAACACTATTCTATTATGTAAGTGTTGTTTTTCCATCGAGCTCGATAGCATATCGATTAAGTATTCAATGAGTTTTCTAAAACAGTTGTTTGGGTTTCTTTGTAAGTCTACGTTCACACGGCATTGAACTGTATGATGTCGCAGGTGAAGTGGAACCCACCTGACATTTTTCGAGAAATCCAGTTTTTTATTATTTTGGTTTTAAAGTTCAAATTCGCTTGTTCTAGTAAAACCTCTTAATAGAATCCGCTAGGGATTAACACTATTGAGTGCTCACTTCATTTATGATTTTACGGTCAGATTTTTACAGAATCGACCGACTGAAAACATGTCACCGTTCCTTCTAAAATCGTATTTTCCATTTACAATTTTACCTGAATCAAGTCAAAAAGAAAAACACGCTATGTTAGAAAATACTGCAAGATATTCCAAGACGGCACAAATCTATAGAAAACCTGCACAAAAGACATAAAAGTATGTACAGACGCCAGGACATCAAGCTATCCGAGACTGTCAAATTTTCCCAATCAGCTTCAGCTTATTCGTCTGCTGTCTATGGATGTCAACTGCCCCATAGGTCTCGTGGTCGCGACTACTCGCAGGCGCGACTGCTGCTTGCCTGAGGTCCTGGGTTCGATCTCCAGGTCGTTCATTGTTATTGGATTTGTCCATAAGGATTTTTTTATTAACAGGCCGAAGTTTGGAAGTTGGTTATGTGATTTCCATAATTAAAAACATTCAAAATATAGTCGGAATCTCACAATCAATGTCAAAAACGTATCAAAAATGTTGGGTAATAAGAGGTATTTTTGACAGATCGCGACTGAGATCAGACAGTGAACGTTCTTAAAATTACGAGAACTGCCCCTCTGGTCATACACGCACACGCCGGCTGCGAGTACTACGCACCTGACTTTTGTGAAGAACATCACCAACTCTAACATCATCATATGCCTACCCTTTTCCCAACTAAGTTGACGTCAGCTTCCAGTATAACCGGATGCACCTGAATACCAGTATTTTACATGGAGCGACTGCCTATCTGACCTCCACAACCCAGTTACTGGGTAATACGATACCCCTAGGTGAGACTGGTTCTCAGATTTTCGGGCTTCTGACTACCCGTAACGACTATCAAAGATCTGCGAATGACAGCCGGGACCAACGGCTTAACGTGCTTTCCGAGGCACGGAGGGGTCTCGGTATGTAAAGATGGTCACCGATCCACAGACCAACTGCGGCAAGCGTAGCTTAACCTGATCGATCGGCCTGTGCGGCTGTTATTATTTAGTCACGGGCCCCTCACCAACTCTAACAATAGTTTTAAATAACAGACTGCTTAAATTCCCATTTGAAATGAATATGGCGAGCCAAGTGATAAGTTTCCACTAAACTATATAAAGTGACGAATTCTAAGATACCGTATGCTAATGACAGCTACCTCGCTCAAAGTTTATCTACAAGACTAACTGCCCACATTCCACAACTGAATAAAATTAAACATAGACGACAGCAAAATGGAGAATTATATTAATACAATGTGTAACGTAAAATGCAAAAAACCTCAGACACCCCAACTGATTTTTAATTCAATTGATCTATTTCAGAGAGAATATAAGTCAATAAAAAAATTGTAATGGTCTGTTTTAGTTTTGCTGGCCATTCTGATCGCTTCTTGCGTCTGCGACGACGCTTTACCGAGTCGTCACCGGGCCGCTGCGCCGCGCTGACATTGGCTTGCTTGACCTATTAATAAATAGACACGGCAACGTTTTTAGTGAAGATTTTTTTTAAAAATGTGACCTATATTAAAAAGTGGTTCAATTAATTCTGCTCGTTATTCTGATCAAACTATTTTCAGGTTTTGCGCATTTAACGTTGTATATACATATATAAATTCACTATAATACACGTGCACATAACCCTTTTCAATGTGTTGTACGTTTTTAACGTATATAATAATAAAGCCTCGAATACACTAGGGGACAAATGGAGCGACATGTTGCGGAACATGGCGCTCGGCAACTACGTGAATGTCCCGAGAGAATGTCGCGCCGTGCGCTCGCTCTCGGAGCGGGAGCAAGAAACATGTCCCGCGTCACGTAAAATATATTTTTATTTGAATAGTAAAAACTATTAAAAATTCATTTAGGGCTGATTTTTCAATCATCTGATAACTATATTCGAGGAATAATTTTGAAATTTTGACAGTTATTTCATACAGTTTTTGTATGAAATAACTGTCAAAATTTCTAAATTCATGTCAAACGCGAATTTTATTCCTTGAATAAAATTTATCTGGCGATGGAAAAATTAGCCCTTAGAAGTTAATGCAGTGTTTTTTATTTTTTTTATTTACTTCCAATTATTTATAGAAGTAGTTAGTGGAAGGTTATACGAGTATACCTATTCTGTCTTCTTAGAAAGAGAAGAATATTTTTTTTAATCACATTTAAATATAGTTTCCACATGTGGTGATACTTAGGACTTGTGCACATGGGCATTTTACGCGCCTTCGACCCTCGTATTATACAGGGTGTCCGGAAAGTCATAGATTACCTTTTACCTGCTGATGGGCCACATTGGCATCTACCAATAAAAAAAAATGACCATTGTAAAAGTCTTATGGTTTCCGAGTTTTTTGATGTTTAATCAAATCTGACGGCACGGTTGGCGCAGTGGTTAAGCGATTGACTGCTGCGCTGCGTGTCGCGGGTTCGATTCCCGCACGGAACAAATATTTGTATGACCTACATGTATTTGTTCCGAGTCTGGGTGTTTTTCTATCTATAATATGTATGTATTTACAAAAAAAAAAAATTGTATATAAGTAGTTTATCAGCCATCTTGTTACCATAACACAAGCATTAGGTTGCTTAGCTTGGGACAAATGGTGCTGTGTGAAATGTCCAGGGATTTATTTATTTATTTATTTATTTTATTTATTTATTTATTTTGGAAAATCTCTACCTTTGATCAGTTTTTTCCATGCCATTTCTACGAATGAAAACTTTTTCGAGTACAGGTTTTTTATTTTCATCTTGAATCATCCTACTATCGATTGAATACAAGAAAGTTACAGATATCATCTTTTAAATACCTAAAATTTTGGTTCAAACTTAAAAATGTTCCCCAAAAAAAGTTTTACCTTATTTTTGATCGGCCCTGGTGAAAAAAAACATTATTGGTAGGTCATTTTTTTATTGATAGATCTCAATGGGCCCATCAGCAGATAAAAGGTAATCCATGACTTTCCGGACACCCCGTATATATTTTTCAAGTATTATACTTAATCGAGGAGCGAGCTATGCTCGGAGTTTCTTTGAAGGATAAAATCAGGAATGAAATTATCCGGAAAAGAACCGGAGTAACCGACATAGCCTGCAGAGTAAGCAAACTGAAGTGGCAGTGGGCTGGCCATGTCTGTCGAAGGGCCGATGGCCGGTGGAGCAGACGAGTCCTGGAGTGGAGACCGCGTATCGGCAAGCGTAGTGTGAGACGCTCCCCCAGCTAGACGGACGGACGACCTAAAGAAGGTGGCTGGGGTAGACTGGATGCGGAAGGCGGAGGACAGGGTGTTATGGTGCAGTCTGGGAGAGGCCTATGTCCAGCAGTGGACTGCGATAGGCTGAGTTGATTGATACTTAATCATAATTTATTTACTTCTGACATAGTGATCAATTTTTGTATATACATAAGAATTATGTTAGTAACGAAATATTCAAATACAAACCACAATAATAGTAATAGTCATTTATTTTAAAACTTCAGTACGCGTTACATCGGTGAGGTCTCGAGACCCCTGAACTAGGACTCGAGAAACCTCCTAACTGGTGAAACCTCGACCCATGTCATACAGGGGTCGAGTTTTCTCCAGTAACATGATCAGCATGAGAAAGCTTAGACTACATACAATTTAATGATTTATTTAGGATAATACTTTTGTCATTAAATTAAATAACAGATTACTAACACAAATAAAATCACAATCATCGTGTTTAGTGAGGCAGAAAACGTATTTTCGACGATGTCGCGCGAATACGCGATTACGCGATCACGATTATTAATGACGTACATACGCGACTTGATCGATCGCGTGAGTGTGTCATCACTAAATAGTATAAAACAAAGTCGCTTTCCTGTCTGTCTGTCCCTATATATGCTTAGATCTTTAAAACTACGCCACGGATTTTGATGCGGTTTTTTTTAATAGATAGTGTGATTCAAGAGGAAGGTTTATATGTATACTACATGCATAATATAGTAGAGAAACACTGATAATTTTAGAGGTTTCTAATGTGTATCGTAAATAAACACATTTTTTTGCGCTTATATTGTAAACGCTGGCTGAACCCTTCGAGATAGATCAAAATAATGTACTACAATATTGTACATCTTAAAAAGTTCTACAAAAAAGTCCGCGATGGTATAAGTCCATCTCTTAGGGATAACCCACAATAGCCATTTTTTATCCTTAACTTTTTACTAGAAATAATGGCTCTAAAATTATCAGTATTTCTCTATTGCACCCGTGCGAAGCCGGGGCGGGTCGCTAGTGTTCATATAAACGAGCGCGACGATAGCGTTCGCACGCGACGATCGCTTTCGGTTAAGACAAGGCCTTACACGGAATGCACGTACGAAAGACGTCATGTGTATCTTTATCATTATCATTTTACCCGAAAGACGTCAACTGCTGGACATAGACCTCTCCCAAGTATCGCTAGTTCGACCGGTTTTGTGCAATGGGCAGGGCACATTGCTCGCAGAACAGATTTCCATTGGGGCCGAAAGGTTCTGGAGGTGCGACAGCGTACCGGTAGACGTAGAGCTTGGAAGGCCTCCCACAAGATGGACCGTAATCTGGTGAAAGCCGCAGGAATCCGATGGATGCGAGATGCACAAACCGGTCGTATGCCCTTAAAATGTACAGACGCCAGCACACCAAGCTACTACAATCTGTCAAATTTCTTTAATAGATTATCAACTTTATCGCTGAAGCATAAAGGTTCAAAGTTGATTGGGAAAATTTGACAGTTTCGGGTAGCTTGATTTGCTGGCGTCTGTACATCCAGTGCACCCTGCAAACATCTTGCTCACTGGGTCATTTTTAACTACAACCACAGACTACCACTCGTGAAAACTTTTCTATTTAACTTTTCTTTTTTTTTCTATTATTAGCAATTGTATTTTCTTTTCATTGCTAGACAATATCTGTGAAGTATTACTTACCTACTATAAGGTAAGTATGAATCACTCAACTGCAGAGATCTCAGATACGTCTAGCTAACAATCACTTAGGTAAGTTTATAAATAGGTAGTTAACAATTCCAGCCAGTACTTACGTCACGCCGTTTGTTTGTTTTCTCGGAATTGTCTCATGCATAGAACTGGCTACATAGGCGACAGTGTTTTGTTTTCCTTCCTCAAAAAACGATACTTCTATAGTAATATCACACTTATATTATAAAGGCGAAAGTTTGTGTGTGTTTGTATGTTTGTTACTTCTTCACGCTCAAACGGCTAAACCAATTTTGATGAAATATTTTTTCGGGATCGAGACTTATGAGGGTAAAACCGCGGGGCGTAGCTAGTTATATTATAAATGCAAAAGTAACCTATGTTTGTCAGTCTGTCATATTTTCACGCCTCAACGCCTGAAACGGATTTTGAAGATATTTGTTACACGGGTAGACCATGACCTGGGTTAGGACATTTTTATCCCTACTTTCGTGTCTGTCTGTGTGATCGGTTACTTCTCCTTATCTACTGGTTTTTAATGCGGTTTTTACCATCATTTAGCGAGTTTATTCCGAAAGGTTAAGTGTATAATACCTATGTACAGACACCAGCACATCAAGCTACTACAATCTGTCAAATTTCTTTAATAGATTTTCAACTTTACCTATCGCTAAAGCATAATGTTCAAAGTTGATTGGGAAAATTTTTCAGTTTCTGTCTGTACATTCATTTTAAAATTACTTTTAAAAAATAAATCTCTATGTTTTGTCAAGTCGTTACAACCGTTAGAATCAAGGTCGGGTCAAAAGTAAAAAAAATAAATGTCTCCCATTAGTTAACTCATCGAATGCCGTAATTAGAGACACAATAGAAAGACAATTGCTTATGTCGAACTGTGTAACTTAAGACACAGTAAATATACAGTAAAACATCTTCATACAAACGTGCCACTCTCGGTTTGAATGTGTGCGTGCGCGCCGCGCGCCATGTCGGCACGCGATTTCACGCACACGCTAACATAATATATGGGGGAATAAGGTGGCGGCAGTGCGGGCTGTGCAGCGCGACTGTGAGCACGCGCGTACGCTACATGACCGCTTGCGTTCGTCAACTCTCGCCGGCGGCGGCCACTTACTCGTAAATTACGAGTATCATGACTTCAAAAAGGGGAAAAAAATATTGTAGTGTTTTCGGGTGCCTCAATAATGATTTCGCAAACCCGGACTTATCATTCTTCATACTTCCTACTCAGCCAGAAATGTAAGTACCTACTTATACTTAAATATTATTAGAAAATGTGGTATTGTATTGTTTATTTCACAGTTTATTTGCTTTATTAATAGCGTAGCCGAGTCGCATTTTTCTGAATACTATGTTTAGAGCTAAAGTTTATTTTAAGAAGTCTAGTTTTACTATAAAACAGAGGATTGAGTACGAAACATCGTTTAGGTAAACGTATTTGTCGCGTAGGTATAGTTGTAATAAGGGCAATTTCACAATAATTAATATTGCAAATTAATTACTTTTGAAATTATTATTTTTTCTATTGTCTGATGTGTTGTTCAATCCAAATATGGTTCCGGTAGTCTAACGATCGACTTATTTAGTCGAATACTTGTGTGTACATCGACTTATTAAATCGATGCGCGTATCGTCGTCTAAAATGTAAACAAATTTCGTCAAAAATAATTCTATCCCGTTTATACTTGAGCATAGTGTATCCCGTTTATACTTGAGCTTGTTCGAAAATATTAACTAAAAGTAAAAGTGACAACCCTGGGTATCAACGCAAGAGTAGGCTAATAACTCGGCGGGCGGCCTTAGATAACCTACTGTATATTTATTTACTGTGCTTAAGACATTCAAAAGGTTAATAAGCATTGTCTTACCATGCTGTTATTTACGCTTCCATACGACATTCATTGCCCGTCACTAGTTAGAGAATTAGACGCCTCCAGTAAATAGGAACTAAACCATTTGAGGACATTCCGAGCATCCGAGCCCATTAGATGTCTTACCTACTAGTTCACAACACAATATGCAGTGACACTAACCACCGCCACCACTACAATACGACTGATTTTCGATTGTCTCTTCACCTTTATAACTTTGCAAAGATTGCCGAGTCAACAATTTTACATTTGCGTTTAATTCAGTGATGTGCTAGTAGGATTAGTGCGGGGTTTCTAGTTTTGGAGACGCATTTATTAAGTTTGTGCCGTCAATTCCATTTAGATGATATCGAAAATATCCGTTTTGTTATCGCATTTCTAAACTAGTTCTGTTTATTCACTAGATTTAGCCTGAGGCTTCGCGTTTCGCAATTACACTGGTATATCTGATAAGGTAAATCACTTCATTGGCAGTATTATTCAGTAGAACAGTACTTGGAACTATGTATATACATTATAGGTACCTAGGTACAACTGAGTTCAATATATTAGGGTATCGATATTTCAACATGATAAAATAATAGTACTAATAATTTGATGACTTATTTGAGGCGTTCATCGATAGCAGTTATTATATTCACTAGAAATATCAGCTTAAAAAATCTGTTCATTTATGTGTAAGCTTCACAAACGTGATGGTATACTATATATAAACACGATAAAACATAAGAAACAGTTTTTACAGCTTGTACGTCGAGTAAAAAAACTAACATCGGTCGGTGACCACTCAAAACAAACATCAAATCTTTTTATTTTTAACCGACTTCAAAAAAAAGGAGGAGGTTATCAATTCGACTGTATTTTTTTATGTTTGTTACCTCATAATAACCGACTGGGTGAACCGATTTTCATGATTCTTTTTTTATTTGAAAGCTGGTGCTTCCCGTGTGGTCCCATTGTCACCATTTCAATATCTGATGATGGGATCTTGTAGAAATCGGGGGAACTCTTCAATAAATAACAGCAGATTAACCGCGATTGTTGCTATAGCATATCTAAGCATTGTTTACACCATCACACAACATAATATCACGCCTGTACTCACTACAAAGGTTATAATTTTTTTTTATTATAATAATAATTAATACCAGTAAAAGAACCGCGATTGCTGCTATCGCATATGTATGCATTGTTTACGCAATCGCACAACATATCATCACGTCTGTACCCTTTTGATTGGGGTAGATATAACTAAAAAGTGAAAAATAAAAAATTTTATATAAAAAAAAAATAACCGACTTCCAAAAAAAACACTACAAAGTGAAAAATAATTTTAATTTCGGAAGTCGGTGTCAAAAAACCAAAATGCGGAACCAACGACACCGACTTCCGAAATTAAAATTATTTTTCACTTTGTAGTGTTTTTTTTGGAAGTCGGTTGTTATCGTGTTTAGATATCGATACCATAGCGTCTGCGGAGGTCAGCTAACCAATATAAATTAACCCTGTATACCTCAAGATAGTTTTTCAGATATCTCGAGCTCTCAGACTATTTAAAGAGAGATAGATATATTTGGTGCAAAAAAAGCGTTAGGAAACGGCTTTTGGAACGTTTCCAAATGCTTTTTTTTACACCTTACACTGTTGCAAAACAACACCTAGTTCAGTCTTATTATCAAAATAGTAGTAACGTTGAGAAATTAATCAAAACAGGGAGGTATACTCGTATTTGACAGTTATTTGCGCCGTTGCCCACTTTCTGAATGCATCATTAAGAAGAAATAACAAGATAATAAAAAAGATAAAGAATTACGTATAGTTTTTCTTGTATTTGTTGGTATATTGGCGTGGCTAGCTGACATATAGCAAATAATTTAATTTAGTGTTCTGTGTCTTACAATGTTAATTACTTTGCATACCTTGTATTGTATTCATTCAAGTATTTTCTAACTGAACAGACAGCTGTGCTGCTGGGGAGTTTGTTGCGCCACTTCTTCTTCCCAGCGAAAGCACTAGGAAGTGGTGAAGGGCGGGCGTTTTGGGGGACTGTCTTTTGTAACTTTGACGTTCGAAAAGTGCTGATTGTCAGCCTAGTTTGAATAAATGACTTTTGATTTTGATTTTGAATGTCTTCATCAAGTCTGGATTTGTGCCTGGTTGAGGGTGAAAGGCTCGTCCCCTGAACAGGCAAAATGTGGATGACATCTGCCTAACTCCTCGTGGAAACTAGGTATGATGTTATGTCATCGTCTTTTATCATCAGCTGCCTAGCCTTTTCCCAACTATGTTGGGGTCGGCTTCCAGTCTAACGGATGCAGCCGAATACCAGTATTTTACATGGAGCGACTGCCTATCTGACCTCCACAACCCACTTACTGGGTAATACGATACGCCTTGGTAAGACTGGTTGTCAGACTTTATGTCATCGTCTTTTATGAACCATCTTAATCCCTTTATTGTCATTTTAGTTCAACACGTTATAAACCCATAGTTTTTCTGCCAAGTCCCAATATTTAATCAAAGTCGACACGTTTGGCGCAGTGGTTAAGCTATTGACTGCTGCGCTGCGTGTCGCGTGTTCGATTCCCGCACGGAACAAATATTTGTATGATCTACAAGTAGTTGTTCCGGGTCTGGCTGTTTGTGTATGTGACTTTAAGCGTTTATAAACGCACCCACAATACAGGAGAAATTCCTAGTGTGGGGCAGTTTTTTTTTTTTTAATCTTTAAAGATTAATTCACACAAACTCCCTCCATCAACTCAAATATTATATAAGAAAGCTTAATACCCGTCTATAATTGGATCATTGAGTTCCCTTCAAAATTGTTGAGCTAAATGGTGCTGATCCATACGTCATGTTCGTGAACGGGCGCCGCCAGTAGGGACTGGTCATCTCTTAGCCGCCACGGCTTATTTTAATTTTAATCTAAGTATTTTCATTTCTGAATTGTTATTTTTTTGTTTTTGTTTTTTATCTTTTTTAGTACGGACGCTTTTAACGTGCACTTCTTTCTACATCGTTCTCACATGTATAATTTCAACTTGAATGATGTAACCAAAATTTTGTAACAATTTTTATGATTTAAAAGAGTGTCCGTGGAGTTTCTTGCCCATTCTTCTCCACAGGTACCTACGCTTTGGAATGGGCAACTAGCTTCATCTTTCTGACTGACCGACCCCTTGACAATTCAACAGTGCCTGTAATTGGTTTACTTGAAATAAATGCTTTGAGTTTGAGTTTGAGTTTGAGTTTGAGTTTGAGTTTATTGCCAACAAAAATGCAATAGCGTGCCGATTATCAGCCCTAAGAGGAACATTAAACTTTGTAGAAAACTATCTAAGTGCCATCTCTCACGAACTATTTTTCAGGACTGAAACATCAACGGTTGCGACAGCACGTCTGAAAAGTTTATGTTTTATACTTTTGTTTTAAAGGTGAGCGCACATTAGAGAGCAGTGGTGGCCAGTGGTAACCGCCGCGATCTACTAGTTGTAGGTCGTGGGTTCGAACCCAAGAAGGCACTGCTTGGTGAAGGAAAACATCGTATGCAAACCGGCATGTTCTAGAACCAAATATTCAAAAATTTGTGACATTACATCTACCACGCGGGCCCAGTGCGGCCCAGTCTCTCTGACTTTATAGACTGATTGTGCTGTACATAAGAGACCATAGAACACGGAAGTGCTACGTCAGCAGCGTTTACAAACGGCAGTAGTATGCGTACATATACACGAGCAGCACGCGGCAACGGCAGATGCATTTACCTACCGTATAATCCACAAATGTTTTCATTAGCACTGCGCAAAACATGAAAACTAAAACACGCCAGGCCTATCTAAAAACCATAAAAAACGCGCATCAAAAACTCGTATATCTCAAATGCTACTACGAGCAGTACTCACAGACCGTAAACAAAATATCAAATGTATGAAAATTTCACATTTCCCTGCGGAAATGTACAGACTGAGTGGGGAAATAAAAGCCTTTGAAAATGGCCTTACTACCACCCTACTTTTGCTATCTGATTTCGGTATAGGCCTGACACGAACTACATGGCTACAGAAGGCCGACTCCATATAATCTGCCCAAAATGTTCTTACTGCTTGGACACAGGCCTTTCTCTGGAGATGGGCCACCATGCATGCCCAGTGTGGGTTGGTAGATCATGACACATGTCTTCGACTTTTCTGTTCTAAGACATGCCAGTTTCCTCTCGATGTTTTCCTTCACCGTTTTGAGAGCAGTGGTGATGAAATAATTTACACAAAGTAAAGCGCCTGTCTGGGTTCGAACCCACGACTTACAACTCATAAGACGCGGCCGTTACCACTGAGCCACCACTGCTCCGGCTTCTTACAACGACCAAAAACTCACGCACACTAAGGATATTTGTCTACCGCCATGTCAACAGAACGTCAATAAGAATGAGATGACGGCGCTGAAGTAGCGATACATATATTATTATAACCGAGTGTCCACTGCACGTCCGTCACCTGAGCGCTCAGGTAACGGACGTGCAGTGGACACTCGCCTGAGTTGGTCACTGAATTTTCGAGTAGTTCGACGCCATTGCAGTCTCCCCTCGTCGGCCCGAGATTGTGACGTGTGGATGTGTCATGTGGCAATACAAAATAGGTTTGATCTTGTCGACATATTGTCGTCGCACCGGCGGGTGCCGTTCGTCCGGCCTTTGTTTTTTCTACCATAACATGCATACTGAACCGTCGAGTTCGGCCGCAGGACTCAAACGATCGCCGTCACCGGGACGTTACATTCGGTTCGAATAATCTCGTTTCTCGTTGACATTCCGTTGATGTTGGCAGTAGACAAACGGTCATAGACACGCTTCACGTACAGTGAGTGCAAGCGCACACGAGAATGGCATTCGTTTGACATCGCCGTGCGTACACGTCTGTGTATGTGTGCGCCACTTTTCGCTCCCTGCATGGAGTTGACCTTCTGTACTATTCTGCGGTACTGGGAGCTCAAAATGCTTTAACATTCAAGGTCGAGTTTACGCAACTATGTTGATTGGTTAGCCGTATGAGCAGTTTTTGATCGAAACTATTTATATGCTTGATTTGCTTTTGGGTCGAGCCGAATCACCTAGGGAATATGGTATTCAAATGTTGAGACTTCATCTTTTGTATAATTTGGGGTCTTTGGCCCTGACTACTATACGCAAGGTCGTGGGTTCGATTCCCACCCAGGACAAATGTTTGTGTCATGAGCACGATCATTTGTTCTTTGTCTGGGTGTAATTTATCTATAATATGTATCTATTTATATAGAAATAAAATATGTATGTTTATCAGTTGTCTAGTACTCATAGCACAAGCTCTGCCTAGTTTGGGACTAGATGGCGTTGTGTGAAAGTTGAGGAATGTTATTATTATTATAAGTAGGTATGATTCAGGTATGATTTTCATTTCCACATCTATGATTTTTGGTAGTTATGCTTATGATCGAATAAAAGAAAATAACATATCACTACGCCTGTAATTCCCAAAGGAAAATACAGAGGTGCACATATAGAAAAAAAGTAAAAATGCCAAAAAAAATTAATGGTTAATGATGTAATAAAATATTCGTATTAAATTGCCTTAAGTAATTTTATTTCTTGCTTTAACACGCCATTTTTCGACACGGCTATAAAATTATTCTATTTCAGCGTACCCAATACCGTACTTACCTAACCATGTTGACGTAACCATTTTTGTTTTTTTTTTTTTTTCGGTGATAATTATCAAATAACTTCTCCCGCTCTGGGCGGAGCGGGAGGGTGTGTCGGACTTTTAGTCACTAAAACACACCCGTGTTCCTTCAGTTGCCTGTGCCAAGGGCCACGGTAACTCTTTCAAACAACCCGCGACCCTGGCAGGCATCGGCCAGCGGACCCCGTCAGTATGTTGACCTAACCCTCAAAAACGCAAGAAGGTACACTTTATCAAGTAGCCCATAAAATTATCTACTGTCGAACATCACGCTATCCTCTTAACCCGTTACCGCTAAGTAATAGCGATGCCAGTAATAGCTTGCAAGCATGTTTACCTACCACACTAGCTCAAGCTACTTACAAGCTATCGCCCGAGCGCTGCGATGGCACTCCACTTCGAGTTTAGCATAACAAATTGCGTTTAGGCTAAGTTCCATAATTAATGTCGGCGGGTGATCGTAAAACGGTAGCAGATGCAGGGTTATCAAAACGGTGGATTAGCTATGCATTGTAGAATAGAATAGAATAGAATACTCTTTATTATGTAGGTACACCATATAATTTACAGACATAAATATATAAATTTTACACAGGGTGACACAATAATAATAATAATAATAATAATCATTTAATTCAGGCAAGACCCATATTACATAAAATATAAAATATCACAATATCACTGCTACAAAATAAATTAATGAATATAAATTAAAAAGGTCACAGATAAAAATTAAAATTAAAATACAATGTCAATGCAATTAAAATAAACGAATATTAAAAGATATATAAATTGTCACGGTCACAGAATTCAAAATTAAATCAAAAGAAATAAATAAAAAAAAAACTAAATCATATTAAAAAAAAAAAAAAAACTATCAATACAAGTCACAATGCCAATCACCTTAGTCTAAATTTAGGTTTGGACCCGGAGTGCTCAACATGCAGCCTGGTCCAGTACCGCATTATTGGGCAATCCAGTCCAGATCCATCCTCCATGCAAACAGCTGAAGGTAGCTGTAAGAACTGCCTCGTGCGCGGCGCATCAGGGACACAACTCTCTTGCGAATAATCGCCGCAAACCCATCTATCTTTGCGTCCGCAAACATACCCGATGCGCTACAGTAGCGAGGCAGCAATCGCCGGTCTTATCGCTAAGAGCGATATTTTAAAGACAACCTTTGGATAGATTGAAAAGGGAAGGAGAGACAAATACTGTAGGTAGTCTGTGGTGTGGTGTTTGCATTGTAGTTGGGTTAGTTAGTATTACGTCAACATTAAGATCGTCCTGACTCAGTTGCATACAGGTTGTGGCTAGAAAGGAGCTGTTTATTTTTCCTGGAAGCATACAGCAGTGTTTAGTTTATTTTTTGCAACTCACATCCTGCTAATATATCACACTAATATTATAAAGGCGACAGTTTGTGAGTATGTGTGTGCGTGTGTGTGTTTGTATGTTTGTTACTTCTTCACGCTCAAACGGCTGGACCAATTTTGATGAAATTTGACAAACAGATAGTTTATAACCAGGATTAACACGTAGAATACATTTTACTCCGACATTCCTACGGGATCGACACTTATGCCGGTGGAACCGCGGGGCGCTGCTAGTAATATTTTAAATGTGAAAGTTTGTGAAGATTTTTGGATGTTTGTTATTCAATCACGTGTAAGCCGTTGAACTGATTCAGATGAAAATTGGCACATAGATAGACCATTTTCTCGATTAACACATAGGATACTTTTTATCCCGGTAATGAAATAGTAGTCGAAAGTTACTTTTTAGGTCGGCGAAGCCGCGGACAGAAGCTAGTTGTTAATAATTTAAAGCAATATTTTTTACAAACATTTTTTTTTTTCAGTTAGTTATTTAGGTATATGGGTTTTTTCTTGTTAGCTGTCGCTCAAGCGCTGCGGTGGCACTCCACTACAAGTTTAGCATAACAAACTGCGTTCAGGCTAAATTCCATAATGAACATCGGCGGGTGATAGTAACTCAGGTAGCAGATGCAAGATAATCGAAGCGGATAGGTACTCGGCTGTGCAATTTAGTAAGGTTGTCAAAATTCAGCTCAGTCGCACAACCTGGTTGTCAATTCTGTAAAAATCTCACCGTGAAATCATAAGTGAAGTGAGCACTTAATAGTGTTAATCCCTAGCGAATGACAGCTCACTCCACGCTCACTTCACCCAAGCTTTCACGGTGAGATGGTTACAGAATCGCACGGCTGTGGTTAGCTAAGTGGTGAATATTTTGTGTCCTGCATGTCTATTCTGTAAAAATCTCACCGTGAAAACTTGCGTGGAGTGAGCTGTCAGTGTCATCCCACTGATGCTAAGCAAACTTTTAAAATCATAATCGAGATTTTAATAATATTTTTTAAGCTAATTCTATTGATGATTTTATTTTATTTAAAAAAAACTTTAGTTGTCCTTTACTATTTTGTGGGGTACTATAGAGATTTAGATTTGCTATAAAAATTTGACAGTTTCAAATTTTACCAATTAACCTTGAACCTTATGCGTTAGCGATAAAGTTGAAAATCTATTAGCTTAATGTGCTGGCGTCTGTGCCTTATTTTGAGATGACAGCTCGAATAAGGATAAAAACTAATTTTGACGTTAATAATTTCTACTCTTTTTACAAGGCTCTGGTACAGTCGGCCCATGGTCTTTAAGATAACTCTATTGGTCCCCTGATAGAAATTAGTCCGTACGATGATACTCGGGAGAGCGGTTAATAACGTCTGACAGTACCTATATCTTCTGTATATTAGGATAGATGGTCAACCACTTGAGTGTTGCAATTATTTCCACCTCGTTAAAATATATGTAGGTGTTCGTTAAGGCTATGAATTATAAAAGTTAATAATAACAAATACACAATTTTGATAAATTATTTAATACTAGCTGGGGTACCCGGCTTCGCTCAGGGAGTTGGTATGAGATTCCAGAATGTTCTGGAATATTGTGGAGTGCTCTCGAATACTCGCGAATGTTTCCGAACATTCCACAAAATTCCAGAATGTTTTGGAATGTTGTGGAATACTCTCGAATATTCTGGACTGTTCTAGAAATTTCCAAAGGGTGAAAATTCCAGCCCTTATATCTTTAAAAGCATGCCCTTCGGGTAAAAACGGGAACCTTCTTCATGGACAGTAGATAGAGGGTTACCACACCATATAACTCCCTTGATCGTACCGGGACTCATTTCTGAGTTTTAGCGGCACGCACATTGTACACTGTATTTTATAATATGTATTGATTACCTAATTTATCAACAGCTCTCAAAACGGTGACGTAAAACATCGTGAGGAAACTAGCCTAGCATGTCCCAGAACTAAGAATTCGAAGACATGTCAAATCTACCATTCCCGCACTAGGTTCGCGTGGTAGATTATAGCCCACTCCCTCTCACGGAGAGGAGGCCTGTGTCCCAGCAGTGGGAACATTGCAGGCTGATTTTGTTACTAAATTAAAAAAATAATAATTAAAGTGCACTTAAATATTTATAAAGAATTGTAATAGATGTAGAGGATAAAGAAACTAGAAAAGAAAGAAAAATAGTTTATTTTGTATCAATAAAACGCTAATTATACACGTTAATACTGAAGATGGAAGTAGACCTTTGCCCAGGAGTGGGACAGCGTAGGCTATTAGAAAAAATATACACTAAAACTAAAAGCCCAGTCTTCGAAAGAAAAAAATAAAATTGCTCAGAAAGTTTAAAGTTATAAAAACGTGACTAGACACATTGAAAAAAAGATAATATAGGACTCAATCTTATTACTGGTATATGAAACATGTACACAAACTACTATAGGAAAATACATACATTAAGAGCTTTTACGGATACTCACCTGAGTGCCAATGACGGTAAATTACCGGATGCAATACATTATACACTCTCCCCCACTTTGAACATTTAAAATTAAAAGTTGTAGGATCCACTTATTGTTTGTGTTATGAAAGCTTAGGTAACAGTAACCCTTTCATAATCAGACCATAATGTTGAGGGATATGTTAATGATGATGTTGATATGATGATGATGTTGATATGTGGATATGTTAATGTTGATATGATAATGTTGAGGGGCCCGTGACTAAATAATAACAGCCGCACAGGTCGATCGATCAGGTTAAGCTACGCTTGCCGCGGTTGGTCTTTGGATGGGTGACCATCTTTACATACCGAGACCCCTCCGTGTCTCGGAAAGCACGTTAAGCCGTTGGTCCCGGCTGTCATTCGTAGATCTTTGACAGTCGTTACGGGTAGTCAGAAGCCCGAAAGTCTGAGAACCAGTCTTACCTAGGGGTATCGTATTGCCCAGTAACTGTAACTGGGTTGTGGAGGTCAGATAGGCAGTCGCTCCATGTAAAATACTGGTACTCAGCTGCATCCGATTAGACTGGAAGCCGAACCCCAACATAGTTGGGAAAAGGCAGGCAGATGATGATGAATCAGTCCATAATGTTGCCACTGCTAGGACACAGGCCTCCTCTTTCTAGGAGACGGAGTGGGCCATAATCCACCACGCGGGCCCAGTGTGGGTTGGTAGATATCACATATTCGAATTTTTGGTTGTAGGACATTTTCCTCGCAATGTTCTCCTTCACCGTTTGAAGAGCAGTGGCGATGAAATAATTTACACAACGTAAAGTACATGTCTGGGTTCGTACCCTCGACGTTCAACTCGTAAGACGTGGCCGTTGCCGCTGGGGCATCACTGCTCTTTACTGTAGTTACCCCTAGCAGGTACAGAAGTCAGCACATCAAGCTACCCGAAACTGTCAGATTTTCCCAATCAACTTTGAACCTTATGCTTTAGCGCTCAAGTTGAAAATCTATTAAAGAAATCTGACAGATTGTAGAAGCTTGATGTGCTGGCGTCTGTACATAATAATACCAGCCTATTGTATTGTCTGTAAAAGTCAATGCATGGTCTTTGCGGCAAGTGGTGCTAAGTGCCCAGAAACAGTACCTCTGCTTTATCTGAATGGTTTACCTCTGGATAGAGTGGACCAATTCAAGTATCTTGTATCAATTCAATTCTTGGATCAATTCAAGTATCTTGTATCAATTCAATTCTTGGATCAATTCAAGTAACTTGTATCAATTCAATTCTTGGATCAATTCAAGTATCTTCAAGTATCATTTTTTATTTTATCAAGTACCTGGTACTTGTTGACAGGCTTTTTTTTTTGTTTCGTGGTGGAAAATCCTCATGGATGTCCGCCGCCCTGGGGCGGGCGGCGGGGTCTGTGAGACTCTTACTGGCTAAAAACCACCCCGGTGTTCCCTCTCTCACCTACGCCAGGGGTCGCGGGAACGAACGATACTTCCGCAACCCCCGACTGGTGCCGGCCCGCTGCTGCGGGCCTCCTCGCGTCATGGGGGTGAGGTGTTAAACTCCCCCCGTGACGTCTAAGAGGGGCGCGCGTGGAACACTACGTGCCGCCGCCTCGGGTCCTGATGTGTGGGGGGCGACGTACGTTTGTTGACAGGCCTACGCAGACCTCCCATATCTACTGTCATTTGAAAACATTGTAAAAGCCAATTACTTATTTTTAAAAGAGTAACCGTCGAGTTTCTGGCCGACTCTTCTGAATCATGATGGCATTAATACTTCGTAATACAGCCCCAGGACAGGACATTTGTTTTTAATTATCCAGTAAGCTTAACCGACATTCTCAGCGTTAAAAAGTTTTGAAATGACCTTGCCCACGCCCCTGTTCGATTTGATCCTGATCCGATGTGTTTTTGGAAAAACTTTAATAGCCACACATAAAGTTCAGTCAGCGTCACAACCTTTTTGATAGCGCCAGTCATTCCGAAATTAACATAATTTACACTGTGTTTGTAAACAAAAGTTCAAGAGTTCAACATACGCCAAATAAATAAAAATAAGCTGCGCCCCGCAAAAATGCCCCGAAAAATCGAAAAAATCCCCACGTGGGAATATCGAGATAAAAGTTATTCTATGTCCTAATCCAGGGTATGAGGGTATGGTCTACCCATGTGCCAAATTTCATCCGAATTCGCTTAGCTGTTTTAGCATGAAAGCGAAACAAATAAAACATACAAAAAAATCTAATCTTTTCTCTTTATAATATTAGTAGGTATACAAGTTGTAACTTAAATAACGCACAACCTCTTAAGGGGTCATTGTACTCATCATTATGAACAACTTTTACTATGGGACCAAACCAGAAATCGCGAAAAAAAAATCAGCTGTTACCTACATTTATGTTCGCATAACTAGTCAAAATGTAGGGAACAGCTGATTTTTTTTTCGCGATTTTCGGTTTGGTCCCATAGTAAAAGTTGTTCATAATGATGAGTACAATGACCCCTTAAGAGGTTGTGCGTTATTTAAGTTACACCTTGTATATAATAGACAATGAAAATACCACGTACACAAGTCAGTTTCAAGCACCTATTTTCTCAGTTTCCTTGCTCTTTAACTGAGTACCTACTCTAAGTATCATGTCGCACAAACGAGGGCCTTAAGGGACGATTTGTATATCACCGGGGCGTGATCACGTGTTTCGCAGAGGTGCGTACGCTTGCAGAATTGCTATTTATACAAGAGAAGAGCCACTGATACAAATTGAGTCTTAGGTATGTAAAATATGTGTTGTTTATGATGTATTTCTTTTTTTTTTTTGCCTAGCCAACGTAGGTTTTAAGAATGCCTACCAAGTCGCCAAAAGAAGTGATCCGGCAGACAGCCAAAATTGTCGACATAGCTCACAGAATACGCAAGCTGATGTGGCAATTGGCCGGTCATATTAGCCGTAGAACCGATAACCGTTGGGGTAGACGTGTTCTTGTGACTCCGAATCGACAAACTTAAGGTGGGACGCCCTCAGGTTAGGTGGAACGACGATCTTGGCAGAGTTGCTGGTAGCAGCTGGATGAGATTTGCCGACAATTAAGATTAATGGCGTGCGATAATAGTGACCAATATCCAACAGTAGACTGCTTCTTGTTCGTGTCACTGGGACGGCTGTATGTCAGATCTTGTTGGCCCAAAACTTCGCCTCTAGCACGGCGTCATCGGTGGCAGCGCAGATGTCACTTTGACTGCATGTTTAGGGACACAGAGGGCAGGATAGGAGAAGGAGCGTAGGAGTGGACTGCTGTGAGCTGATGATGAGAAAGTCGCCAATATAAATAGCCTCTACGAATAGTTATACCTCAATCCAGGTACGTCCGAGTACCCTGGTTAGTCAGCACCGCTACTAAATTACGGACTGCCCAAATATAGTTTGTCCATGGCTTGAAGTATTAACATAAAAGTTCGTGCCAATACGACAGAAGAATGTCTCCTCGTTATCAGAAGAAACTATAGCCAGCTATGAGACCAGTAAAGGCTGATAATTGGGGTATTGGTGTCCTTGCTCCATTTTCCTCCACCGAAGAGATAGCCTAACACCTAATTTATGGTAACGGTCTGATTAGATTCCAAGGGTAAAACCGCGCTGAACATTCCAATGTAATTTATACAGATTATATTGTAACGGGGTGGAGTCGCGGTACCACGGCGCGGTAGCATTCCACTCACGTTGCGGATTAAATTTTACATTATATGGCTTCTTTGAGGTGTGGGGAGTCAAATAGCGCCACGTCGTGTCAAATCAATCTCTTCTACATGTGCAATTTAAATACACGGAGAGAAAATTCTTAGAAAAAATACTGTGCTCGTCACTGTAAAGTGAGTGCAAGTGACATCTACACAAAATTTTCTGAGTGAGATTGGAAAAAATTCACTATTTGTCCAATAAATTTTCCTGTACAGCATAATAATTTTTACTGTGCTAGCATGGTAATTTATCCACAACCACTCAAATGCACTCAGATTATGAGACAGCACAGTAATTTTTCTAAGATTTTTTTCTCCGTGTGCCGATGTATGTTCAGGTATGGTCTGTTCCGAAACTATCCGGCGAAAATGAAAACAAATTGATCAGAAAACGTCACTGTGGATGCCAACTTGTAGGGTGACTTATAAATTGAGTGGTTTGATTTGGTTAGTCGAATATTTAAACCAGAAATTATAATTTTAAATCGCCTTGAAGATGTTTTTCCATTTGATCATTATTGGGGTTAATTTATAACCTCAATTTTCGTCGATGATTTTTCAATACCAATTCATCATCATCATTTCATCCGACCGGTTCTGTGCTTCTCGCATACACCGGATTCCCGTGATTTAATTCAGTAATGATATACAAACAATTTTTTTTTTTTAAGTGATAAGGTAGGTATAATGTAGAAACCTACTAAATACAGATGAATGTGTGATTAATTACCTTTAATGAGTGATTGGATAAGAATTTGGCCTATACAGGGTTTGTTTACACTTTTATCGGATACTTTTTGAATAGACTATGCATCTTTTCCAATGAAACAGTTTCATAACTGACTCAGATACACAGCACAAGGTAACCCACTAAAAATTGAAACTGGAAAATATTCAATTCCTTGGAGAGCTAGCGCTAAGAAAAATATTTTCCAGTATATCTATTTAGAAGAATGCACCTGCAAACCTACATTTTTACGCAACGTCAGATCAGATCTTACGGAGAGTTGATGAACTGGTCAAAAACATGTAAAACCTTTATAAGTAAGTGATTGTCGAGGAACTAAGCGCGCTCATGGTAGAGCGACACTGCGATTGATGCAAGGATATGAATGATAAGTACCATCATATAATTAGTAAAAGATCGTCTGCGAAATCGTAAACGATTTTCTTACATTTCTGATTTGTGAGCACCTTGTATCTATCAATATATTATTTTTTTGTATATTCATGTACAGTCACCGGAGATACGTAACCAGGGTTTTCGAATTGAAGTTTAGTAAGAAACCGATTGATGTATTCAAATGAAATTTAATTTGATAAACGAACTGTTTTTTTTTATCAATTAAATTAAATTTTATTCGAAAACATCCATCACTTTCTTATTAAACTTCAACTATTTCCGAGGACCCTGGTTACTTATCTCCTTTGGTGACCGTACATATTGTTATTATAATTGAAATCTGTTAGCTTATATATTTTATGAAAAATTTATCTTGTTTTAAAATAAAAAAGACAAGTTAGCTTTTAATAATTTATTGGTCATTGCTTTATTTATATTATAACTTGAACCCATTATAAAGCGCATCTAGCAATCCTATTTTAATATAGTAATTTTATTCCAGGTATATCATCTTCATATAATATACAACGTGTAACGTTAAATTAACAAAACCTAAAAACAGTTTGATCAGAATAACGAGCAGAATTAATTGAACCACTTTTTAATATAGGTCACATTTTTCAAAAAATCTTCATTAAAAACGTTGCCGTGTCTATTTATTAATAGGTCAAGCAAGTCAATTGCAGTGCGGTGCAGCGGCCCGGCGATGACTCCTCCCTCGATAAAGCATCGTCGCAGACGCAAGAAACGATCAGAATGGCCAGTAAAACTAAAACAGCACATAAAACCTTTACAATTTTTTTAATGACTTATTTTCTCTCTGAAATAGGTCAATTGAATTATAAATCAGTTGGGGTGTCTCAGGTTTTGCGCATTTAACCGGTCAAGCACCGCGAGCGGGCTCCTTTAGATATACAGCGTGTAACGGAAGGGGGGTATCAACCCTGAAGGAGGTGAATGTGCTCATGAAACTCAACAACTTTCCCCAAAGAACATAGGTCGAAATATGAAAAAAAAATTTGGCCCTCCCATAGTAAATCAATCAGCTGGTAGTCAGTTTTGTAAGGGAGGGCCAAATTTTTTTTTTCATATTTCAACCTATGTTCTTTGGGGAAAGTTGTTGAGTTTCATGAGCACATTCACCTCCTTCAGGGTTGATACCCCCTTTCCGTTACACGCTGTATATAGCGGACGATTTTAAGACTTATCTTTACTACAAATACAGTTTTAAATCGGTCGGTGTTTACTGGCACGTTTTTGTGCCGCTGGGGCTCTAGAGGTTAACGTTACACTTTGTAGACAACGTGTAACGTTAAATGCGCAAAACCTGAAAGTAGTTTGATTAGAATAACGAGCAGAATTAATTAAACCACTTTTTAATAAAGGTCACATTTTTCAAAAAATCTTCATTAAAAACGTCGCCGTGTCTATTTATTAATGGCCAAGCAAGCCAATGTCAGCGCGGCGCGGCGGCCCGGTGACGACTCCTCCCTCGATAAAGCGTTGTCGTAGACGCAAGAAACGATCAGAATGGCCAGTAAAACTAAAACTGCACATAAAACCTTTACAATTGTTTTAATGACTTATTTTCTCTCTGAAATGGGTCAATTGAATTAAAAATCAGTTGGGGTGTCTGAGGTTTTGCGCATTTAGCGTTACACGTTGTATAATTATAATTAACGTATAAGAGGGGCTTGTGGCTACTGTCATCCAGCTGCTACCAGCCACCCTGCGAAGATCGTCGCTCTACCTAGCCTGAGGGCGTCCTACTTTACGTTTGCCGATTCGCGGTCTCCACTCAAGAGCACGTCTACCCCAACGGTCATCGGTTCTACGGCTAATATGACCAGTCCATTGCCACTTCAGCTTGCTTATTCTGTAAGCTATGTGTGTGCTTTGGTTCTCTGCCGGATCATCTCGTTGCGGATTTGATCCCTCAGAGAGTTTCCAAGCATAACCCGTTCCGTAGTTGGCTGAACGACCTTGAATTTATGGTCCAGCTGTACTGTGAGTGGCTCCGTACGTCAAAAGTGCCTCCTTGAAATAAATTATTTCACTTTGAGAGGTTCTAAGTTGCATACGTTAACCGAATCCTACATGCATATTTGGCTTACCTGAAAAAGTAATCTCCTAAAACCCAACTTCTGTGATTCGCTTCAAGCCAATTTTCTTGGAAATCATTTCAAACCATCGAATGTAAGTGCCGTCGCGTGCTTCACTGCTTATCCCTAAACAGCTACTATTTATTAGGCTGGGCCAAGGCAACGTCGTAAATGAACTAATTAACTACCTACTAGAAAATATTATTATAGACTTTACATGGTTTTACTGAACAGCATAATATTCTGAGTTTAGTTTTCCTTTTATTTACAAGGTCTTCGCCATTGGTATTTAGTCTTTTAAAGTTTTTTTTTTTCTTTGCTTTGGTCTTTGGTCTTTGTCCTGCGGTGCAGCAGTTTTTACAAAGAATGATGTCTTTAATATTCCTCCAACTTCGGAACCAAAATGCATGAACATTTCCATACAAATTCAAAATGTGTATTTTAAATACTAAATAGACCGTGGAATCCATACTATTACAAATATATGTAATAAGTATGAAAGTAACTCTGTCATTCTGTTTGTTTGTCTATCGGTTTCCTTTTCACGCCTTAACGGCTCACAGGAAGACCATGACCTGGGTTAGGACACAGGATACTTTTAATCCCGGTCTACTACAGACGCCAGCACATCAAGCTACCCGAAACTGTCAAATTTTCCCAATCAACTTTGAACTGTATACTTTTGCAATAAAGTTGAAAATATGTCAAATTTCTTTGAACTTACATCCCTTGGAATAATTTCCATCTTTAACACGAGCGAAGTCGTGAGCAAAATCTAGTATGCCACGAACATAATATACATTTTACATGACGCATAATCAGAATTAAACTCCGCGCCCTCTTAATTAGAGTAACAATACATTACTTAATTAGACAACTCATAATCATCAAAACATTACCAAAAAAAGTAACAATGATTCTATTAAAATACCTGGTATAAATAACAGTGATTTTATTAATAAAATACCTAGAATAAATAACGGAGGAGTATTCGCTGGAACTGCACTAGTTCGCATATCGCGCGGAGTTAAACTGTTAATCTCCTAAACCCATATAACTGCAGACTATCAACGAAGCTACCATGTGGTATACTCGTAGATCGGGTCGGATAGAAAGACTAGTTCTTTTTTTTTATATTGTAACTGGTATTTTGGTGGAAGTGGGGAGACATCGTTCGGTTGTTAATAGAATTCGTTGCGTCGTGCAATTTTTTTTTTTAATATTTATTTCCGACAGATTGCTTGGTATATTGCTGTGGGAAGAAGCAGTAGTGTGATAACGATGATTATGATTTTATTGATCATTTTTTTTATTTTTTATGGTATGATAAAAACAGTATATTAAAAAAATCTTTTTAACAAAAAAAAAAAACAAAGTGAAAAATAACTTGAATTTCGGAAGTCGGTGTCGTTAGTTCCGCATCCCCTGAGGCATACCTTATGCATTAAAAACAAAACATAGATATACAATTGCAGCCAAGCGGTGCTAAGCTATGGTGCATTGAAGAATTGAAAACGCCGACTAGAAGAATCATCGAAATTCGCATAGAAATGCCGGAGATGCAGTACATTTATGCATATTCGTATAACATCGTACGTAAGAATAATTACCTAATGTATTATAATTATACTAAAACGTTCCTGAAAGTATTTAGATTACGTTAATGAAACATCCAAATTGGTTCATTACTTTCTGAGAAAATCGCGGACATACAAACATACATACATACGGGTCGAACACAGAACCTCGTTTTTTGAAGTCGATTAAAAATAAACAGAAATAACAACTATACTACCCACTACATTTTCCACAGATTGCAACTTAGATATTAACAACTGATGGTCAACTGATAGTCCGGGCAAAATTAATTACTACTATTATATCAGCCGTGTATGTCCCACGGTAAGGCAAAAGCCTCCCATCCCTTCTTCCACTTATCCCTATAAGGGCCTATACTGAGGGTCGCGGATTGTTCGAAAGAGTTACCGTGACCCTTGGCACAGGCAACTGAAGGAACACGGGTGGGTTTTAGTCAGTAAAAGTCTGACACGCCCTGCCGCTCCACCCAGAGCGGGAGAAGTTATTTGATAATTTCCCACCCAAAAAAGACCCTATACTGCTTGGGAGTTTGTTGCGCCACCTCTTCTTCCCAGTATAAGCACTAGGAAGTGGTGAAGGGAGGGCGCAACGGGGGGAGTGTCTTATGTAATTTTGGCGTTCAAAAAGAGCTGATTTTTGATTTGATTTATATACCTATAAAGAGGAGATGGCGGGACGTACTCGACTTCTTTCATAAGTACCTATTGTAAATGTCATGTTACATGGGCGAGCTCCCCCATGTAACATGACATTGATCGCTGACATGAGATTGCGGCTAGATTTTGAACGTTTTTAATTACGATGTTTAGCCTTTTGGTTATAGAAATGTGTCGTTTTCCATATTATAGCCAGTTGAGTGGTTTCGAATAGCCATGCAGATCCCAGTAAAGTGTAGCCACAATATTCCACACGAACGTAAAGTTTTATCCGAAATAATGGCGCTTGCTAGACCCAAATAATGGCGTCTGAATAAAATATGCTCTCGTAACAGCATTTTAGAGGCAAACGTATCACTTTGTAATATTTACGGGCGACAAAGGAGATAAGTGCGAGACTTTCTTGAGTTTTTTTTTTTTAGCTACATGATAAGAATATGTTGGTATAGTCGAATTGCTTTTGTCACCCTAAGGTTGAATATTACTTACACGTCATAAAACGACCAGAGTAATTTATATATACAACATTATTTTTAGTACATGGAAAACCCGAAACACGTGTCTAGTATTTTTATGTAAAGAATCTATGTACAAAATTTCAAAAATATCATGAAAAATCACGAAGTTATAAGCTTGTTATGTTACCTGATTGTCCGTACAAAAAGTTGGTTACCACTTAACACGCGCCGCCGGCCGACCATCTGTGACCTTTGTTGTGCGCATATGATTGCGGATATTTTCTTAGTGTCGCTCGGTGTCCAACTTGTTAGCCTTTTTAAATAGTTTTGGGACAAAATATAACATGGTGTAAAAATTATTGGAATTGATTCAGTTACTCATTCTGAACAAACTATATTCAGGTTTGCAATATACTAAAAATAATTGTTGTATAATTCTCGTAATTTAAAGAACGTTCACAGTCTGATCTTAGCCTCAATCTGTCAAAAATACCCAACAATTCCCCTTCCCCAATTTCCCTACATTTTTTAAATTGATTGTCGCTGAAATGAAATTGCGAATAGATTTTGAACGTTTTTAATTACGTGAAATAATTGGTTTTTCCAACCGTACGTAGTGAAGTTTCAATTTATTGGAAAATGAGGTTAAAGTTGGCAAACCAATTACAAGGACGACTACTTAAAGATTATTTAGTCATTCTAAACTTACATCACCAAATCAGTGTTTTTTCTAAAGATTTTTTTCATTAGCTCCGCATACCGAAGGTGACATACAGTGCCCTCCAAAACTAAGTACACATTTTTCTACCTCAGCTGTGACACACCACATTATGATTTAAAATTGTAGTTATCAAAATGTTAGAACTGCTATAAAGTTTTTATTGACTAATTCAACTACCTTTGACTGATCATAAAAGTAATCTATGTCTGAGCCTTAGGAAGTACCTGATTGTTTTTTTTTTTATTTTAAATCATAATGTGGCATCAAAACTGAAGAGGAAAAATGTCAAGTTACTTCAGGGGGCCACTGTAAGTCGGTGAGCAACAGTCCAAAGTTTCAGAAAAGATTTTGTATGAATACTTCATCTGCCTAGCCTTTTCCCAGCTATGTTGGGGTCAGCTTCCAGTCTTACCGGATGCAGCTGAATACCAGTATTTTACATGGAGTGACTGCCTATCTGACCTCCACTACCCAGTTACTGGGTAATACGATACCCCTTGGTAAGACTGGTTATCAGATTTGCGGGCTGCTGACGACCCGTAACGACTGTCAAAGATCCACGAATACGATAGCCTGGACCAACGGCTTAACGTGCTTTCCGAGGCACGGAGGGGTCTTGGCATGTCAAGACGGTCACCCATCCACGGACCAAACGCGGCAAACGTAGCTTAACCTGATTGATCGACCCATGCGGTTGTTATTACTTACAATTAGCCACAATCCCCTCATTTTGTATGAATACCTACTTGCAAATTATTACGCGTTTGTAACAATTTATTGAAGAGTAGAGTCTACTCCAAAGACACTGTGATATAAAATTCCAAAATTATCGACGACTTATTTTGCTAAATGTACAAATCATTTACATTACCTTCGTCTATTTGCACAGTAACAATGAAATGGCCTTTTTGTGCAATAATCTCTAGTTTGCAATCAACATATACAACGTGTAACGTTAAATGCGCAAAACCTCAGACACCCCAACTTATTTTTAATTCAATTGACCTATTTCAGAGAGAAATTAATTCATTAAAAAAATTGTAAAAGTTTTATGTGCTGTTTTAGTTTTACTGGCCATTCTGATCGTTTCTAGCGTCTGCGACAACGCGTTATCGAGGGAGGTGTCGTCACCGGGCCGCTGCGCCGCTCTGACATTGGCTTGCTTGACCTATTAATAAATAGACTCGGCAACGTTTTTAATGAAGAGATTTTGAAAAATGTGACCTATATTAAAAAGTGGTTCAGTTAATTCTGCTCGTTATTCTGATCAAACTATTTTCAGGTTTTGCGCATTTAACGTAACACGTTGCATTTAAGATATTTTTGTTTTGTTAGCACATACTGTCCCACAACTGAGCAAAGGCCTTCCCGAATCCTTCCAGGAACATTTTTCCCGCGCCAAATCAAACCAGCCAAAGTCTCCACACAATGGGTGCTTGAAGATGGACGGCGCCACCGAGGCCGGCCCGGAAAGAAATCGCGAGAGAATTTGGACGCGTACCGCTATAATGTTTAAGCACTCCTAATATCGAGTTTTATGATAGTATAGTTTCAGTATTATCAAGCTATTTTTACTGCTTAAGCGGGCTTAGCCAAAATTACGAAACATTCGTACAGACGCCAGCACATCAAGCTACCCGAAACTGTCAAATTTTCCCAATCAACTTTGAACCTTATGCTTTAGCGCTAAAGTTGAAAATCTATTAAAGAAATCTGACAGATTGTAGTAACTTGATGTGCTGGCGTCTGTACAATATTGGGATCAGCCCGCCAATTTCCTAACAAGAAATTACACGCGGACGAATTCGCTAGAAGCTAGGAAACTATATAGCACAATATTGAACAAAACTTAAAATTCTTCGACGCATTCTTACCGTGAAAATTACCGCTAACCTAACACCACTTAAAATTCCAGTCAAACCGTGAACAAAAAAATTGTTTGAAAAGTAAACAAAAAACTAGGTTTTGCAACGCGACGCGAACTTCGTTAATAAGTAAAGTTGCTCAAGTATTCGTAGCTTTGCCGAAGTGAGAGAACTTGAATTAATCTTGAGCTGTTCCAATAACTAGACTGCCGTACTGTCGCATTAATGAGGGTACCAACTTGGTCCTAGATTTAGGAACCTCATCATCGTATTCATTATATTAACCTGTGAACTCTGTGCTTGGTGCACGGAGTTAGACATTTGTATAGTTTCCCGATATTCCAGAATGTAGTCATTCCGGGCGGTGGACCTTTGTATTTTATATGAATGTTAGTGTCTGGGTCTGATCCCCAGGGGCCTATTTAATAAAACCGTCAGGTGACAGGTACAATTCGACAATTTCACATGTTTCTTTCAAGCATTTTCTGTTTTCTGGCATTTTTGCTGAAGTGGACCCTTTTGGCGCAGCCGTGAGGCACACTTTCTTGCTAATTTCTTACATCAGACATTACACTTTTTATTTATTTTTATCTGATGTATTGTGTGTCTTTTAGTCTGTGCTAAATAAATGTATTTTCTATCTTTTTTTTCTTCTTTTTTTCTATATTAAACAGAACTTGTCGTGAAAATGTGATATTTTGTCATTTTTTGACACATATGTCGTTATACACATTATTAGCTATATTAAATAGGACCCAACTGAGCTATTCTTTAGAAACCTCACCGTGAAAACTTAGGTGAAGTTAGCATGAAGTGAGTTGTCAATAGTGTCAATCCCTAGCATCAGGTGGAATGACAGCTCACTTCACCTGAGTTTTCACGGTGAGATTTGTACAAAATACCAATGCAGGTCTCCGAAAGTGTTGATAGATTGGGTTATGAAGAAACTCCTCCTACTCAAAACTGGACCCACGGGCCAGTTTCTTTCTTTTAAAAATGTTAGTGAGAAACTGGTTTTGTTTTGCTTTTGGGAAGAGGGGAATTTTTCCCTAGTCTGAACATGAATTAGAAGGAAGAACCAGCAAAATACGCAGTAGTACCAAAGAAACGGCCAAAGAAAGAGAGGTAGACCAGAAAAAGGTGGGACGATGTGATGACATCAGACAGGTATTTGGAACGACATGGGGCATAGTGGCCTGAGAGAGACAGGAATGGAGAAGGTTGGAAGAGACCTTTGCCGACTGGCAAACGGACATACAAAATATATTTTTTAATTTTTTTTATTTGTGTTGTAAGTAAGGCGAAGAGTAAAGCTGTGCTGTTGGAGTGCTTATTATAAAAATAAAATAAAATAAACAAACGCCAAATGCCAAACTGAAGACTATACTTTATGGTTGTCCAACTAATAAAAGCGAACTGCGAAGTGGCTTGCCTTCTAATTACATGGGATATAAATATACAAAAAAGCAATGGATTAGGAATATACTTCAAAATCCTTCAGATTGTGCTTGAAAGGACGCCAGCACATCAAGCTACTACAATCTGTCAAATTTCTTTAATAGATTTACAACTTTATCGCTGAAGCATAAGGTTCAAAGTTGATTGGGAAAAGTTTACAGTTTCGGGTAGTTTGATGTGCTGGCGTCTGTACAGTACATCGACATTTCCACCAGTTATATTGAAGCCTCCGTAATAGGGGGCGAGTCTATTGCCATTCAACCGGCTATAAATCTAATCCCGGGGCTATTGCCCATTTTTACTAACCCTTTTCGTTGGATTTTGAACTTTAGGCTTCAAGCCGAACGTTAGAAATCCAACAGGCAGAAGAAATTTCCATACGAAAAACCTAATGAAACTTTATCTGACCAGCATATCTATTCACAACCATACGACAGGCTGTCGAGTCAAAAATTACACGTTTTTAATTACTAATTTTCCTTGCCCCCGAAATCAAATATATAGGGTGACTGGTAATTAGTGACCGATACTTAAACACATGATTCTACTCATCATTACAAACAACTTTTACTATCGGACCAAATCCGAAACCGCTAAAAAAAAAATCAGCTGTTCCCTACATTTATGTTCGTACGAGTCGGCAAAAACGTGTGCGTGCAATCTGTGGAGCTGGGTATATGGATAGCTGTAAGCCACTATTTAAAAAGTACAACATTTTACCTTTAGCATGCATGTATATTAAAGAATTGTGCCTATTAGTACGACAACATCCTGAAAATTTTATCAAGCATAGAGATGTAACTAAAAGGAATGTTGCCTCTAGGGACAAACATAGGCTCTGCTTGCCACAATGCAAGCTCGATTTATATAAAAGAAATTCGTTTATAATGGCTATTAAGGTATACAATAAACTACCAAATGCCTTTAAAGAACTACCTTTGATTATGTTTAAAAAAAAGCTGATTCAGTGGCTTAAAGAAAAATGTTTTTACACAGTTAATGAATTTATGTCACATGTCGAAGAAAGAAAGTAATGTCAATAAATCTGGTTTATATTTATATTTTATTGATTTTTTAATTTGACATTTACTTACTATTATATATTTTTTGTTATTTTTATTTTTTTTTTGTTTTGACATTATAACAATATTCATGGACATTAACATTTAAAAAATCTAACATTTTATAATAATCATATTGGTAACGGATGTAACATTGACATGACATTTTTTTTTTTTTTTTTTTTTTAATTGTGTGTACTGTGAAATTTAATATTTGCAATGAATTTATTTAAGCGGACATTTGTACGGAATATTAGGACATTTTTAATAATTTAATGTATACCTATGTAAATATTTGCACACCACATGTTATGGTAGAATGTAAATGGGCCACATTTAATATTTAAGATCATACTACTCTGTACACCTGCATTTTGGCAAATAAAGTATTATTATTATTATTATTATTATTATTATTATTATTAAAATGTAGGGAACAGCTGATTTTTTTTTCGTCATTTCTCTTTTTGTCCCATTATAAAACTTGTTTGTTGTCATGAGTAGAATCATGTGTTTAAGTATCGGTCACTAATTACTAGTCACCCTATATATCGCAAGAATTGGGGTCGTCTATTTGATTTGAACTGACCAAGGTTTCGGGTTTTTTATTTGCCTTTAGAGGGCTTTTTCGATAACATTGATTGATGTTCGATTCGGCACGGAAGCGTGTCGATCAGCTTCGCTGTAGATCAAGCCCAGGATCCTCTCAGATCATGCATCTTTATCAACCACATAGGTACCTATTTCTAACACAGATCTATGGTAAACCATAAAGGACACCTTATTTCAGCAGGTAAAAAAACATTCACCAATGACCGCGTTCAAGACCTGTCAGTGTCATTATTGCTATGGAATATTGACACCATGACAGCTCTTGAACGCGGATTAGTTGTGCTGCTCGCGTTCAATGTAATTAATGAAACTCGTTTTAAAAATTCAACAGAAATATTTCGCCAAGCGCCAGGTCGACACTTCACGTGAGACTAGAGTCAGCATCGCCATACAATTTGGCAGTAATTCCCGCCTTTTGAGCACATTTCGTGTTGACAGCGATGCGGACGAATTTGTTAATGCAATATGATTGTTTTCCTTCTTTTTTATGTACTAATATTATCTTAAGTCCGTTAACTTATATATTATGTAAATACAAAACAATAAAACATTGTAATGATGACAAAAAAAAACATAAATAATGAATTTTTTTTCATAAATAGACTCGGGCTTTCAAATCATAAATCTTAACAGTAAAGAAATCTTAGTAGTTACCTACCCCTTAACTTAACTTACTCGGTTCGCAGCGGAACAACTGTCAAACTTTGACAGCCGTACGGAAGTCACACTTTAAGAAAATAAGTATGGAACTGGCTAACTTAGTTGTACGGTTCTACGATAGTTTGTTTAAATAACGATACAGGAATGCATAAAATAAATGCAATAATATAATTTATCGCCGCTTATATAATAACCAGCCAGGGACATCGATACACAATATGTTACCATGGATTCCGTAAATGATTCTGAACCACCCCTGCGTCGTAATTATCGTCGATTATTTAAAAAAAAAATGCAGTTTCATACATTTTCATCGCGTAGGTATTTCACTTCTCTATGGAACAGCAGATTTTTTTTTTAATAATTGAGAAACTACGCTAACTGTCTAAAATCATGTGCTGAATTCATGGTTACAATTGTAGCGTGGATGTCCCTGCCTCCTTAAATGAAATCAATTTTATGAAGCATTTTAATAAACAACTGACAACTCATTTTCCTCCTCTCGAAGTCTACAAAAAATTAATCCACTTTATTACAAAAATAACGCCAAAACCCAATGTCTTCACTTCGTAAAAGGAAAAATACGTTTGTGAGAAAACATAGGCGTAACATACTCCTTTCGACGCCATTTTATTGGACACAAGAGGGAAATAAAAGAAACGCTGTTTGCCCAGAGGGGATATAAAGGAAGGATCCCAATATTGGCTTTATCACTCATATGGTAACAAAGGAGTGATTGATAACAAATTGTTAGGAAGGTTGGCTTCGAGGCATATGTCACAAATATTTTGCCAAGGACTTCATTTGGCGTATTTTACCGTTGTGTTCCTGATGTATCATATTGTTATGTAAAATGTCGAAACACTTCAAAAGATCCTTTTGTTGCACTGACAAAATGGAAACCATTGCTACTGTTACTGTGCTACGCAAAAACCCCGCAGATCTTTTAAATGATAAATAAATGATAAATGATTTATTTTCTGTAAGTAGGTTTGTACAAACACTTTTACATGTCAATCATATTTTTTTTAAACTAGATGAGGTCGGCGTTTCCTATCTGACTACTCTGAGAAGAAAGGCCGAAACAAACTCAGAGGTCACAGTCTCTTTTAAAGTCCAGACATAATCTTGGTCAGATAATGTGAAGACCATGTAGATTGGTGTCTGAAATGGTCTTTTGAGTAAAGAACCATACAGATTGAGCGGACCTGTCCAGTCAGTGCACGCATTTGTCAAAAATCATGCAGCTCAACTCAGAACTTGAGGAGCCTTACGATTCGACGAACAATACCAATGAAAGGACATTTGGGTAGGCCGCATAAATGACTCAAACTGCCAGATCATGATTAAAACTAACTAAGAAGGAAAACCGAAAAAAAGAAATGACCCACATAGTCTTCACACTCACAGTAATAATAATAAAAATAAGATACTTTACAAAGTAAATATCCATGTCATTGTTTATATAAAATTCATCAATGTCAATGTGTATATAAAAATCCGGATATAATCTTTGAGGACCATGTAGATTGGTGTCTGAAGTGGTCTTTTGAGGAAAGAACCACACTGAGTGGACCTGTGCAGTCAGTGCACGCATTCGTCAGTAACCGTGCAGCTCAACTCAGAACTTAAGGAGCTCAACGATTCGACGAGCAATACCAAGGACAGGACATTTGTGTAGACCGCATACACCACTCAAACTGCCAGACCATGATTAAAACGGAAACAATGACCCACATAGTCCTCACATTCACAATAATTAAAATAATATAAGACTTTAAACAGTAAATGTTCATGTCATTCTGTATATAAATAGATATTTAGAAAGAAAGAAAAGAAACCAAAGTGTAAATCAGCAAAATAAAAAATAAACAACATTCACTGTCTAGACCTATTGGAGCAGCTCAATCCCAAGCTTTTTTGTCCTCAATATAGTCTTTTACAGTATAATAGGCTTTCTGGCATAGTTTTAGCTTTATAAAAGATTTGAATTTATTAATGCTTAGTTCTTGAATGTGGCTAGGAAGTTTATTATAAAAATGTATACATTGGCATCTAAACGAGCCACCTATTTTCTTGAGCCTTGTTGTAGGAACAACATATTTGTGTTTGTTCCTAGTATTTATATTATGGATATCACTGTATTTTTTAAACAGATTAATATTTTTATGTGCATACAAAAGATTATCATAAATGTACTGAGAAGGCACAGTCATTATATTAATCCCTTTAAATTTGTCTCTTAGGGAGTGTCTGGGACTTAATTTATAAATCGAACGAATTGCCCTTTTTTGTAAAATAAAAATTATCTGAATATCGGCGGCATTTCCCCACAACAGAATACCGTATGACATCACACTATGAAAATAACTAAAGTAAACTAAACGGGCTGTCTCTAAATCAGTTAAGTCACGAATTTTCCTAACGGCGTATGCTGCAGAGCTAAGCTTTTTTGAACTTGTTACTACAAAAATATATAACAAACATTTATTTTTTTTTAAAAGCTATCGCTGTACAGCTATAAGTATTAAGATTTGAGCTAAGTCCCTACTCAGAACCACGTTGACTCAAAATCTTAAGTAATATTATAAATACGAAAATAACTTTGTTTTTTTGTTACGTACGATTTCACTCCAAAACGGCTGAACGGATTTGGATGGAATTTGGCACATGGGCAGGCCATGTCCTGGAAAAGGACATAGGCTTTTTGCCATCCTGGATCACAGGCATAGTCGCGGGCAGCAGCTAGTACAGAATAAATGACGCTACAAAATGATACAGTACAAACCCTAGAGCCTAAACATCATCTGCCTAGCCTTTTCCCAAGTATGTTGGGGTCGGCATCCAGTCTAACTAGATGCAGCTAAATATCAGCATTTTACTTGGACGACTGCCTATCTGATCTCCACAACATAGTTACTGGGTAACATGATACCCCTTAGTAAGAGCCCCCCTAGAGCTTACTCATGTGTTATTACAATGTTGTAGCGTAAAGCTAATGTAAAAGTTTTGATGCACAAATGACGGTCTGACCGTAGTTGAAAAATATGTTGTGAAATGTGGGTAGTTGAGTTTTAGTAGGCATGAGATAGCAGTGATGTCTGACTAATTGTACAGACGCCAGCACATCAAGCTATCCGAAACTGTCAAATTTTCCCAATCAACTTTAAACCTAATGCTTTAGCGGTAAAGTTGAAAATCTATTAAAGAAATTTGACACATTGTAGTAGCTTGATCTGCTGGCGTCTGTACATTGTTGCCTATATTATTTAACCTCATAATTGCGTTTTCATCCTAAGGCTGAATCGTAGCACGTCATAAAACGTTAAGGTCTATTTTTAACCGACTTCAAAAAGGAGGAGGTTATCAATTCGGATGTTTATATATATATTTTTGTTTTTTTTTTTTTATGTATAGGGCATAACTCCGTCATATATGGACGGATTTGCAAAATTCTTTTTTGTTCGATAGAGGTTTATTCCGAAATGGTCCCATTTAAATTTCGTAAAGATCTGGTGATGAACTTCGGAGACAGACAACGGAACTCTTCAATAAATACCAGTAAAACAACCGCGATTGCTGCTATCGCATATGTATGCATTGTTTACGCAATCGATCGCAATTCTCTCATTTTTAATGGATAAGGTATGCCTCAGGGGTGGTCCCATATTAACTAAAATGTTATTAACTTTGCTTAAGTAGTTTTTGAGTTAGCTTCAATAATACGATTTTTTTCCACTTAGTTTATATTGATGATGTTTTAATAGCTTCCTGTCACTGATATTTACATATCATACTTGATATGTAAATATCAGTGACAGTGACGGTGTTATATGAATTTGTGTGGGGTAGGTATAACTAAAAAGTGAAAAATAAAAACTTTTTTTATTAAAAAAAACCAACCGACTTCCAAAAAACATTTCAAATTGAAAAATAACTTTAATTTCGGAAGTCGGTGTCAAAACACGACAACGACTTCAAAAATTAAAGTTATTTTTCACTTTGTAGTGTTTTTGGAAGTCGGTTGTTTTTTTTTTTTTTATAAGAAAGTTTTTTGTTTTAAGATAAATGTGAGTGCAATGTAGTTTGAGCCTTAGTGAAATTTCAATTTATGGAAAGTATCTACTTATTAATTTTTATTCATGATAAAAACGAGGTCTTGCAGATTTTGGGCGTAGATTTACCAACTAAAAAACTATTCTTTGTAAACTGAATCAAGTTTTTCTGTGCGTTTTGACAACCCAATAGTAGGTACTTCATAATCGTATTAATGGTAAATTTTAAATACTTCAAGTAGTGTATTTTATTTTTTGTATTTTATTTATTCTTTGATATCGTGTTAAAAGCGTTCCAACCGCGTAACCGCAACGTCCTCAAAATAAAAACGGTAGGTACGTAAAATATTACCCAGGAATCCCTACAAAACATAAGTTAACTATAGTTCAACCCTTCAATTGAATCCCGAAGATAAATAGCATTCCCCGCTTTACTGGTATAGACAGTAGGACTTAACAAACCAGGAACAAAAAGAGCGAGTCGAGTGACTGTCCACTATGCTGGCCCATTGTGAGAACGGCGCCAGGCCACTGAGACTCCGTGCCAACACGTAATCCTACTAGGAATCACTACTTTATCCTTCCTATCGTGAGGTGAGATGTTTTCGAGAACAGAGGACACAGACCATTAGTTTCAATCTTTTTCATAGCGTTTCGTATTTCTACAGGATTGACATAAGCTAGTCGGTCTCTCTCTCTCTCTTTAGTCGTTCACTCTTGACAGAGTGATCGTGGTTGATGACTCTGCATTTCCTTTGGCCAAAGCAGCCCTCGCGATGCTCCTCCAGTTATTCCGGTCTTCAGCGTCTCGGAAATTCTGAACTATGGTGGTTTGTGTTGACGCTTTGATAAGGTCTGTCCAGCGCGTAGGTGACCGACCGCGTGGCCGCTTGCCCTCCACTTGTCCCTGGACAAGGAGTCGTGCCATGGAGTGTTCGTTACGAACCACGTGGCCGAAATATTTGATAGCCAGTCGGTAGATTAAAGCAAATTCTTCAAGCAAATTCATTTATGATCGTTATTGCTGATATTATGTCACTTTTTCTAGGCCCGCGGGGCTTAGAAAACTATTTTATAGCAGGAAAATATTAGAGTAAATGTGTCACGTGATTTTGTACCATTTACACACCAGTGAAATGTCGCCTTGACAGTTAAAATGTCGCCTTGACCTGCCCTGCACATTATTATGGTGTACATTATTATGCTCTCTGTTGCCTTATTCTGTTAAAGTTTACCTTGAACCTCACTCAAGCGAATTTAATTATGAAGCTTGTATTTATTATATTTTTCATTAAGGTATTCCATGTACAGCAACGATTTGAACCGCACTTGGGCGAACAGCACATTAGCCATTCCACTTATCGCACCCAAACAAAATTTTCGTAAATCATCGAGATCTTAAATTTTATTCTCACAGGTTTTTATTTTTTATTTTAAAGACAAGTCCCTTACTTATCTCAGTATCCAAGCTAAATGCACTAAAAAAGTCTTCGTTCCTACTTATAAATTATATGATTTACACGAGCCATTCTGGGACAGTTAGTACGGCCACTTGAAAACAATTTCAGGAGGTAAAGTTGGCAATAGTCTGTGCTTAATACCCGGTGCATTGATTATGCATTTGGACCAACAGCCTCCGAGGAAAAGAACCGTAGAACCAGCCTTTATTGAAAACGTTTTGTATCACGGGCAGTTGTATTGAAGCGGTTTTATTAAACTTTAGGCCGATCGTCCACGACGCTACTCAAAAGTAACAAAACTCTAAAGTCATTTGTCACGCAAAACGCCCGCCCGTCACTACTTCCTAGTGCTTCAAACGTGTTACAAACTCAAATCACCAATGACTAGCAGAATATCAGAGCACTAGTATTTAACAGCCTCGTTCGTTGGTCTAGTGGTTGGAAGCTCTACTGTTGAGCATGAGGTGCTGGGTTCGATTCCCAAGTCAGGCTTAGCGTTATTGGGTTTTTCTATTATACATTTCTCAGTAGTAGACCGGAGTCTGAAATTGTGCCCGGTTGATGGCAAAGGACTCCCCCCTAAAACATGGGACTTAGACATACAGTAAAAATGTGTGTGTACTATTATTATTAATATAAATTAATAAATTATAAATCTGACAACCAGTCTTACCAAAGGGTATCGTATTACCCAATAACTGGGTTGCGGAGGTTCGATAGACAGTCGCTTCATGTAAAGTACTGGTATTCAGCTGCGTCCGATTATACTGGAAGCTGACCCAAACGTAGTTAGAAAAAGGCTAGGCAGATGATGATGATACTACTTGTATATTAAATATAAATAAATAAATTATAAAAATAAACATAGGTTCATTATATTATCATCACTTCGTTTCAGCGTCGTGGACGACCGGCCTTAGTCCGGTACAGAATGGAGGATGCAAATTGAGCAGTAAAGGTTTTTACGGCCGTGTGTTTGGACCTTGTTTGTATAAGCCGAATCTGGCATAAAGTTAGCTCGATTAAAGGTAATCTTTTTCAAACCAAAGCTATATACAGACGCCAGCACATCAAGCTACCCGAAACTGTCAAATTTTCCCAATCAACTTTGAACCTTATGCTTTAGTGATAAAGTTGAAAATCTATTAAAGAAATTTGACAGATTGTAGTAGCTTGATGCGCTGGCGTCTGTGCAATATTCGAGTTTGGAACAAGGACCATTTTTTTGACAAACAACGCATATTTTGTCTTGTGGGGTTTAACTGTACAGCTTTCCTGCCCTTGCATTCGCCTTAGAGTTGTTTTTATTACTAATTATTTTAAATGACTAAAGTTTAGATGGATTATTATTATTTTTATTTTTTTTTTCATTTTTAAAACAGATTTCAAACTTAATTATCTTATTAGTTAGCTTTGAATACATGATTGGATTGAAGTTTTGATTAATAATAATAATATAATAATATTCCACAACTTTCACACAACGCATCTAGTCCCAAACTAAGCAGAGCTTGTGCTATGAGTACTAGACAACTGACAAACATACATAATATATTTATAAATACATATATAATATTATAGATAAATTACACCCAGAGAAAGAACAAATGATCGTGCTCATAACACAAACATTTGTCCTGGGTGGGAATCGAACCCATGACCTTGCGTATAGTAGTCAGGGCCACTGACCACTAGACCAACAGGCCTGCCTGATTAATTTTTCAATATTAATTTTGAAATATGGCTCTTAAATACACTACAATACTGATTATTTGCAATCATTACACTGAATTAGTTGAGACTGGCACAGGAGCGTGGAGATTGGCACGAGAAAACAGAGGCTTGTTCAGTGTTGGGTGAAGTCGGGCTGTGGATGATGTTTTTTTGCAACAATACTTATTTGTAACGTTTCCAAATAGTTTTTCGCACCTAAAACTATAGGCCGACCGCTTAACTGAGACGTTTCCTGAGGTAGCAGCGCGGTGTGATCGATCAGGCTAAGCTACGCTTGCCGCAGATGATGCGTGGATGGGTGACCACCTTCACATACCAAGACCCCTCCGTGCCTCGGAAAGCACGTTAAGCCGTTGGTCCCGGCTGTCAATCGTGGATCTTTGATAGTCGTTACGGGTCGTCAGTATCTCGAAAGTCTGACAACCAGTCTTACCAAGGGGTATCGTATTACCCAGTAACTGGGTTGTGGAGGTCAGATAGGCAGTCGCTCCATGTAAAATACTGGTATTCAGCTACATCCGGTTAGACTGGAAGCCGACCCCAACATAGTTGGAAAAAGGCTCGGCAGATGATGATTACTATCCAAAGAATTATCAAAATAATTGCTGTTGCTCACTGGGGACCACCACGGCGTTCAATGTGTTAAACAAAATGCAAGATGAAAAGTCCTTTCAATACTTACCTGAAATCGTTACATTTTGTTCAATCTTCCCAGACCGAGCCAACGCCTTATCTAGTTCATTCGTGACTAGCATTCTATGCCGAACTTTGGCAATAGAGTGGACGTGCGTATCTTCGTCCATGGAATGTTGCCAGGGATGTGGCCGGTATTGGGAGACAGGAATGATCAGTTAGCTGTTTGGCTATCGGAAATATGGCCACGTAAACAGGATTGTAAGAAACGTTGTTGGTAATTGAAATTTAGTTGGCATGGGTTTTGTGAAGTAGGATATGATAACATGGACCTACCTGAATAGATCATTGGCCCCGATTTTGTTTGTCGTGAATTTAGTGAGGAAGTAAATAAAGTGGACCTTCCAAGATGGATGATGACGAAAAAAAAATTACTAGAGGAGATTGAATCGAGCAAATTAACACCCGATTCTGAATTGAGAATTTAAAGTTAAGATCTTTGCATAAACCGTAGGCTACGTACGCACTGGCAGGTGGCTTGCGTAGCTCCTAGAGTCTAGTGACTTAACATTCTTCGGTACACGCTAGACGACTAGTGGAGGCACTAAGCGCGCAGTGCGGCCGGTTGCGGAAGTTCTAGAGCTTTCTTTTCACTTCGTTACTCGTAAGGTGACTCGCAAAGCTCTAGGCGGTATGCAAGCCACCTATTAATAATATATATATAATTAGTAAGAAATTTTGAATTTCGGGTTACATGGAGGGAATACCTTACGGTATGTTATGCTAAAGTATGGTTTGGTTTTTTACAGGTTCCGAACTTGAAATCCTCAATTCAAAACCAGTGTTAGTATTCTAAAACAGCGTATTTGAGTAATTGTAATGACAGATTTGATGGGTATGAGCCAAGTCTGCCAGTTGTTAACCGGGGTTTTTTTTTTTTCGAAAATGTCATTGCTATGTCTTTTTATTTGTAAAACAATAACCTAATTGGACGTGTCTAAATTAACATCTGAAATTATGGTTTACTCGTATGACTATGTACAGACAAGGAAATTAATTGCCTGTCAAAATGACACACTGCGTTAATTTACCATGTTTTACTCATTTCATACAATAGTCTAAGAAGGACAGTTGTGATGTCAATAAACAGGCAGTTAAAGTTGGTAGTCCATTTGGTAATTAATTTTCCTGACTTTACCTAAATGGACATCCGAAGGTATGGTAGAAAGCTGTTCTAAATTAATAAATAAAGTCCTCCAGACCGTATTTCGGGCACGGCGGCCAATCTCCACAGAGACTAGCCTTCGGCGCGGGAGATATTATAGTGCACAAGTGTGCGCGCAGACACAGGTGCACTCCCTCTTCCCTCACTGTCATAGTCCGATGGGACGGCAATCCGATACGACCAGAGAGAGATCAGGTGCAGGACCGACGGCTTAACGTGCTCTCCGAGGCACGGACGTATCACACCGCCTACAACCAAGCACCAATATTATAGACTAGCTGCACCCCGTGGTTTCACCCGCATAAGTGTCAATCCCCTAAAAATATCGCGATAAAAAGTATCCTATGTCTTAATCTAGGTATTGGTTTACCCATGTGTTAAATTTCATCTAAGCCCGTTCAGCCGTTTTAGCCTGAAAGCTTAACAAGCAAACATACAAAAAAATCAAATCTTTTCTCTATAAACTATTAGTTGAGACAATCACTACATAGTATAAAACAAAGTCGCTTCCCTGTCTGTCTGTCCCTATATATGCTTAGATCTTTAAAACTCCGCAACGGATTTTGATGCGGTTTTTTTTAATAGATATAATGATTCAAGAGGAAGGTTTATATGTATAATACATGCATAATATAGTAGAGAAACACTGATAATTTTAGAGGTTTCTAATGTGATGTCGTAAATAAACACATTTTTTGCGTTTACATTGCAAACGCTGGCTGAATCCCACGAGATAGATCAAAATAATGTACTACAGTATTGTACACCTTAAAAAGGTCTACAAAAAATCCACAATGGTATATGTCTATCTCTTAGGGATAACCCAGAATAACGATTTTTTATCCTATACTTTTTACGAGAAATAATGGCTCTAAAATTATCAGTGTTTCTCTACTATATTATGCATGTATTATACATTAAACCTTCCTCTTGAATCACTCTTATCTATAAAAAAAAACCGCATCAAAATCCGTAGCGTAGTTTTCAAGATCTAAGCAAACATAGAGACAGACAGACAGCGGGAAGCGACTTTGTTTTATTCTATGTAGTGATCAGCATTGCACCCGTGCGAAGCCGGGGCGGGTCGCTAGTATTTTATAAGTCAACAAACTCAACTAAAAGTGTGTATTTCGCCTTCATTTCATTTTGCATTTCGCCTTTAACAAAAGTATTAGCATTCCGCCTCGGATAGATTCAATTTCTTTAGACCATTCATACATAATATTCCGTTGGACTTACCGGTGGTTTACGTAACATGACTTGTTGTTTTGTACACCCAAGCACCCTTTAAAGCGCGGGGCTTTTGCATTGGCATTTGCTACACCTGCTACGAGGCTAATCCGACCCTGTACTCGTATATAGGAAATATAGAATGTCCGAGTTGATGTTTAATTAGTTCAAATGTACACTATGTATACTAGTTAGAATGTAAAGTCTCTGTACGTTTTCAACGAGATTGGACAAAAGTTGAGCAAACAAATTAAAACTTCTTTGAGTGGATGTTCATTGCATAAAATACAGCCATTTTTTTTATTTTAGTGCATAACTAGATGCTATGATTATCAGCCGTCCCATACATTTGGGTCGAGTAGGTAATAATGTTTTGGACATGCTGTATCATAATTATATATCTTGTTATGTCAAAATAAAAAAGCCAAACAATTTTTTTTTTTTTTTTGCAACCGCCATCTTGGGTTTTCATTTTGAAATTCGTTCCTGTCGGGGGCCTTTGTTCATTTTTCACAAGTTTTGTATACAAATAGTCTTTACAACTTGTTTTAGGTGTAAACGGTAAACAGTTCAAGTTTTCATGCGACCAAAGTCACGAACAACAACCAGTACATACATAATACCTACCTCATTCCGCTATTGTTACATTCTACACATTGTCGCTTCGGGGACGTTTCGACAGTTATTTTTTGTCCGCCATGTCGTGCCAGTGAAAAGTTAGCCGGTACCCAATACTGGTCTGTCTGCGACATGTTCCCGACATACATCCAACGACACAGCATGTCGATTCTGTAAAAATCTCACCGTCAAAACTTGCGTGGAGTGAACTGTCAGTGTCATCCCACTGATGCTAGTTTTCACGGTGAGATGATTACAGAATCGCACTGCAGTTCTCGAAATAAAAGAAAAAGCTAACGAAGCAGGTTTTCTCCCCGCCAATTGAAATAATCAACGTTTCCTAACCTAACTCAGCCTATCGCAGTCCACTGCTGGACATAGGCCTCTCCCAGACTGCGCCACAACACCCTGTCCTCCGCCTTCCGCATCCAGTCTACCCCAGCCACCTTCTTTAGGTCGTCCGTCCATCTAGCTGGGAGGCGTCCCACACTACGCTTGCCGATACGCGGAAAATTCCGCTATTTTGCTAATTCCGTGTAGGTAAGTTTATTTTTAGTCTTGTGTGTCGTTTAGTGTAGTCTTTTGTTGGGCATGATCTCACTGTATGTTTTACTGGCCGTGACTTCCGTCTGCATGGAATTCCACTATAATCCAATGGCACTCGGGCCGAGTGCCATTCTGATAGAAAGTTAGAATAAGTTTGTACTGTAGCTTGAATATAACTTGACTTCTATAAGATTACTTCTGATTAAACGATCTAGTTTTTGTTGTTAATATTGCAATAGTTTTTGAACTCTTATCAAGCGTCGACAGAGATACACAATGAAGTAAATACGGTTGCAAAACTCCGAGGAGTCTTATGTATTAAATGAACCTCGAATATTTCCCATTTAGCGCGAGACAGATTCTGAGCACATGTTGTCTTTACGATGTCCAATGGTCAAGTCCAAGTGAGCCGCTCCACCTCGCTGCTCGCTCTACTCGACCCCCACGAACTCGGGCTAGACTCTGTCCAGCGCCACCAGATGGCGCTGACGTTCCGATCAGTCAAACGAATGACGTAAGTATTTCAACCACAAAAATACAAATGATTTATGATTTTGATATTGACAAAAAAAATTGCTCGAACAATAAAAATATACCTAAATATATCCTTATCGCTTTCTAATAAAAATATATCCTTATCGCTTTCTGCGATCTCTTCCAGGCAACACTGGAATGGACAGTGATTTGCCAACCACAACTTTACACCACAACAACATGTTTTAACTTTACAACATAGACACCAATGTAAACACCAAAGATTAATATTTTCTATGACTTTTAATTACTGTTTGAAATAAGGCTTGCACCGCAAACAGCTATAATTAACGCTGTTTTAATTAGAACATTAAATTAACATAATAATGATCGACGTCCTTAAGCGCGTAAATTACCTGCATTTATCATAGTTGCTGCGGCTTCACGTATAGTCAGGGAAATTCATTGTTTATCAAATTGGCACACTATATCAATTTTCCGTGTATAATTCATATTTCGAATATATATATAGTATAATTCATATTTTAACCGGAGGGGCTTATGGCTAAGTAATAACAGTCGCACGGGTCGATCGATCAGGTTAAGCTACGCTTGCCGCGGTTGGTCCGTGGATGGGTGACCATCTTCACATACCAAGACCCCTCCGTGCCTCGAAAAGCACGTTAAGCCGTTGGTCCCGGCTGTCATTCGTGGATCTTTGACAGTCGTTACGGGTCGTCAGTAGCCCGAAAGTCTGACAACCAGTCTTACCAAGGGGTATCGTATTACTCAGTAACTGGATTGTGGAGGTCAGATGGGCAGTCGCTCCAAGTAAAATACTGGTATTCAGCTTAGACTGGAAGCCGACCCCAACATAGTTGGGAAAAGGCTAGGCAGATGAATTTATTCATATTTTAACCATGAGTAATTCATATTTCGTACAAGTGTGAAATGATGACAGTTTTGATTTGAATATAAATGGACAATTTAAGTTGGTAGACTTTTTTTTTACTATACCACTGCTGGGAACACCCAAATACTCTGAAATATTTTACCTACAATCTTTTTAGAAAGTAACTATCAAACAACATACAAAGTCCCAATTTATTTTAATTTAACCCCTATTACATCAGACTTAAAAATATCTGGCGTAATCACGGGGCACCTACTGTAGTACTCATTTGTCTAACCCTTCGGGGTTAACAAGCGTTAGGTTATTCTCAAATAACATACAATTTCGGTTCAAGCAGCCTTGCTGCGTAGCGTTCACCCTAATACGGATTACTATGACCGAACTTCGTCTCCAATACGGTCACAGATGGCACAAAACACTTGAAAGCATGTATTTAGGTGCAGATGTTGTAGAAATACTAGTTGGAACTTCGGAAATTAGACGGTTCTAGGCAAGTAGCAAGAATTCTTGAAAATACAGTTTAAATATGTCACAAAAAAGGTGCTTTTTATTTACGTGAAAAGGACCAAGTTTGTCCATCTAATTATTACAAATGAATATAAATTCAATACACACAACAGTATTCCTGTACAGACGCCAGCACATCAAGCTACCCGAAACTGTCAAATTTTCCTAATCAATTTTGAACCTAATAGTTTAGCGATAAAGTTGAAAATCTATTAAAGAAATTTGACAGATTGTAGTAGCTTGATGTGCTGGCGTCTGTACATAAGTACTGCGGCGTTATTGCGGAGCACACTTACAATGGCAATAGGGTTTAATTTTGACTATTCAATACTATTCATTGCATTACGTTGTCGAGCAGAGGTTTTTTTATTTTTATCCATAACTTAAGTTTAAATATTATCTTATTATGACGGAATGGCTTAGAAGTTTTCTTCAAAATTCTTTGACTTGTGATATAAACAAACAGAAAAACAACAAATACACAATTTAGGTGCTGGTTTATTATATGCAATTTTAGAACGTCAAGATTATATTTCCTACCATTAAATCATAACGAAACAGTACAGTTGAAGTAATGAGCACATTAATATTCATCTGAAATGATAAGCAACAACAAATCCTACTGCCTGAAGCGCTGAATATTTTTCTTTAATCTCTAACCCGGAATGAAATAAAGAAATGAATAGAAACTAGGACTATTCGAACGTGATCTTAGAAAATGTGGAGCCAGGAATATTTGAAACGGTACGTGATAGAAAACTATGAGAGTAAAAGAAGTCAGGAAATCCATACATAGATATTGGTTGGCTCATCGGCATTAGTTTTCATATATTTCTTAGAAAATCGAGCGTCTAACCGTAAATTGAGAAAAACGTACCAAGAATTTTCCGATCAAAATGTCGAGGTTGTTGACCCCGGTGTCCAGCCTTCCAAGTCTGGACAATTTGATGATACAATCGATTTATAATCGAGTTATTTTCGTAATAAAATACTCATTATGATTTAGATGACATTGGATTCCCTTGTTCACCAACTAAACTAAATTTAAGTTCAGTGTATCTTTTTCTTTCTATTCTATTACGAAATGGACAGAAGATAAATATTAGTTTAGTCCTGTCAAATTAAGATACTCCATAGACAAGTTTAGACGTGATTCAAAAATTGGCTACTAAAAAAAAATACGTCAATTTACGTCAGATGCTGACGAATTTGACAGGACTAAACCAATATTTCCTAGGAAAGCAATTCCGTCATATTAAAATGGCCGTCAGCAGTGGTAGCCTAGTGGTAGTGACTTACGAGTTGCGGGTCGTAGGTTCGAACCCAGACAAGCGCCTTTGTGTAAATTATTCCAACACCACTGCTCCCAAAACTGTAAAGGAAAGCATCGTGAGGAAACCGGCGTGTCTTAGAACCAAAAAAATCGAAGACATGTGTACATGTAACCGTCATGAAAATTTTCACCCAATTTTTACATAAAGGTGTCAAAAAGCGCTTTGTATCTAGACAGCCGTTATTGTGTGACCGTTCACGGCTTTCTTAGAAAACCAAAGCTTAGGTGATCAATCGTCAAACGGTGAGTAGCACGTATAAAACTATACATAAACTATTGCTATCCTTCACTTCCAAATAAAATAGAAAAGAGATGGATGATTACAGCGAACCCTTCGTACCTCTAGTGCCCCCCCCCCCCCCCCCCCCCTCCTCGCCTTAATGACTGCAACACCTCTATTTATTCCTGTTTTCACCCCAGAATACCCCAACCTCAAGTTGACTTCGCCGTTTTTCCCGTCTCTCTGTGTGACCGCGCTTTTCTTCTAAACTACGCAACGTAATTTGATGCGGTTAACACCATAATTTAGAGATTTATTCCGCAAGGTTTATGTTAGTAATACATTAATTTAAAACTTATGTATAGGTAGGGGTACGTGGCTAAATAATAACAGCCGTACAGGTCGATCGATTAGGTTAAGCTACGCTAGCCGCGGTTGGCCTTTGGATGGGTCACCATCTTTACATACCGAGACCTCTTCGTGGCTCGGAAAGCACGTTAAGTCGTTGGTCTCGGCTGTCATTCGTGGATTTTTGACGTTACGGGTAGTCAGAAGCCCGAAAGACTGAAAAACAATTTTACCAAGGGGTATCGTTGTTATCCAGTAACTGGCTTGAGATAGGCAGTCGCTCCATGTAAAATACTGGTATTCAGCTGCATCCGGTTAGACTGGAAGCTGACCCCAACGTAGTTGGGAAAAGGCTAGGCAAACTTACCTATAATAAAGAAATCTCGATGTTACGTAAAGTCGTAAAAACCGTGCGAAGAATAGGCGGGTTGCTTGTTTCACGATAAACGTAATGAAAATCATGTGGAACATAATTGAAGACCTACGAAAGGTCTTGAAATCATTATTTCATTACCAAGGAGCGTTCAAGTAACCTTCGTGATATTTTAGATGAGCACGCGATGTTTTAATTTGGGCTCGGATCAATCATGGGTTTTGTGTAAACAGAAATAAATATGGCGTAGTAATGTACGATATTTTCTACGTGATTATAGAAACGAAATTCATGTATAGTTCTACAAAAATAATTGAGGCATTGAAAGGAGGTTGTTGTTGTTGTTGTTGATAAACATTTGTCATGTGTGAAATTGTACAGACAATGTGTTAAAAAAACAAGATGGTGACGTTATTTCTGCACCCTACTTGCGTAACACATTATAATTCTCAATTTGAATCATTTTGAAGCATATTGCTGATTCTTTGCTCCATATGTTCGAAAAATGTGTTTGCTCAGCAACGTAAATAACGCAATGAATGTTGTTGAACTGTCAATATGAAACCCATTGCTACTGATAGTGTGTTACGCAATTACCCTGCTGATTATGGCCACGCTTCAAAAATCCTTGTACTCGAGCTTTCACGATCCTTTGACATGGCTAGCGACATTTTAAATTTCATATGTTACATATACAACGTGTAACGTTGAATGCGCAAAACCTGAAAATAGTTTGATCAGAATAACGAGCAGAATTAATTGAACCACTTTTTAATATAGGTCACATTTTTCAAAAGATCTTCATTAAAAACGTTGCCGTGTCTATTTATTAATAGGTCAAGCAAGCCAATGTCAGCGCGGCGCAGCGGCCCGGTGACGACTCCTCCCTCGATAACGCGTCATCGCAGACGCAAGAAACGATCAGAATGGCCAGTAAAACTAAAACAGCACATAAAACCGTACAATTTTTTTAACGACTTATTTTCTCTCTGAAATAGGTCAATTGAATTAAAAGTCAGTTGGGGTGTCTGAGGTTTTGCGCATTTAACGTTACACGTTGTATTTATATAGTAATAATATATCTATACTAGTAATAAAGCTGAAGAGCTTGTTTGTTTGAACGCGCTAATATCTGGTACTGTCAGAAGGATTTGAAAAAAATATTTTTGCATTCGATAGCCCATCCCTCTCGACGAAGGCCATAGGCTATTGAATGTCAGGCTAGGACCATTAGGAGCCGAGCAAAAAGAAAAAACTTAGAAAGAACGATAAGCGACACGATAAAACAAAGTAATAGCGCGGGCAGGCGATACGATGCGACGGAGCGGGTTGGGGAGCAAGAAATTTCATGCGGACGAAGTCCCCGGCCGTGTCCCGACCTATAGTGCTACATATTTTTAACCGACTTCAAAAAAAGGAGGAGGTTATCAATTCGACTGTATTTTTTTTTTATGTTTGTTACCTCATAATAACCGACTGGGTGAACCGATTTTCATGATTCTTTTTTTATTTGAAAGCTGGTGCTTCCCGTGTGGTCCCATTGTCACCATTTCAATATCTGATGATGGGATCTTGTAGAAATCGGGGGAACTCTTCAATAAATAACAGCAGATTAACCGCGATTGTTGCTATAGCATTATCTAAGCATTGTTTACACCATCACACAACATAATATCACGCCTGTACTCACTACAAAGGTTAAAATTTTTTTTTATTATAATAATAATTAATACCAGTAAAACAACCGCGACTGCTGCTTACGCATTTGTATGCATTTTTTACGCAATCGCACAACATAACATCACGTCTGTACCCTATAAACGCAGATGCAGCTTCCTGTCACTGATATTTACATAGCAAGTAGTGTTTATATGAATTTGATTGGGGTAGATATAACTAAAAAGTGAAAAATAAAAAAAAATATATAAAAAAAAACAACCGACTTCCAAAAAAACACTAAAAATTGTGAAAAATAATTTTAATTTCGGAAGTCGGTGTCAAAAAACCAAAATGCGGAACCAACGACACCGACTTCCAAAATTAAAATTATTTTTCACAATTTTTAGTGTTTTTTTGGAAGTCGGTTGTTTTTTTTTATATAAAATTTTTTCCATGACAATTTTGGACCTCACTGACAGGCGGTGAGAGGAAGCGCCACCAATTTTTATGTTCATTACCTTCTTATTTTCTTGTCTATTAATGGGAACTGAGACGATATTAAATAATAATACATTTTTATTCAATAATATAAGTACTAACGATAAATACAGTTTTTCTTAAATCTATGTCAAGTTCACCCTTGCTTTGTTTATATTATATTAGTTAAAGCAAAAAAATAAAGCCCAAATTGCATCCTCGTTATTTTGAGTCTGAATTCTTCCAAAATTAACAGCACAAAAGCATAAAAATAACTTTAACACAACCCTTAGTACTCTTTTCTGAAATCAGAATGTGACGACACAATCACAATAAATTACTCTCCAAAACGTTGATAAAACCCGCAAAAAATCTCGCAAATTTCTAAATAAAATAAATTAACAATATGAAGAGGGTTGAAACTGGGAAGGGTATATTGCATCTCTTATGCAAAGGCCGGGGGACAACGGGAATAAAACCCATTGAAACATATGAGATTGTGTAACTCCCCATATTGGGGGATCCGATATTTTTTCAGTTTATTTTAATATACTTAGGCTATTTATTTTTAGTTTTTTGGCACACAAAAAAGCACAAAGGCGCACTTTACCAGTCAACCAAGAGTGGTGAAGAGATTAGATGGCAGGTGCTTTGGTTGGGCCGAACAATGATAAAAAAAAACGATTAAAATTGTTGAATTATAGATGAATAAACGTACACAAATACATAAATAGGTTAAAAACCTATAATAAACATACCTACTATTTACTATAATATATACTTATCATATATATCACATATTATATACGAGTATATGCTATCTGCGGTGGGAGAGTCTTATATTTTCTTATGTACGTCGATGTGAAGATAGAGGCGGGTGTCGTGTGGTTACGATAAATCGACGGGGTCGTTTCTGGGGTAGGATTCTCCCAAAAATTATGGGAATCTTATGTTGAAGAATGTCTCAATTTGTGGTTGACACACTTTTAGATTAGCTGTATATTTTCATGCATAGACTTTTTGCCACTATGTAAACTCTATTTAACTTTTTCGATAGGTCAGTTCTAGAGCTCGGCAATGGAATGTCCGCCTCCTATGCTAATGTCCACAGGTTCGATTTTGTTATTAGGTCAAGTATTTACATAGCCTGGATTTTCTTTTTCTGAAGTCTAGATTTTTGTGTACCTAATATAAAGATTTCTAACGGAAGTAGTTTTAAACCATGCATTTTTTCTCAAAAGTTTCTTAGGTAATGTGCTTGAATTTGTACAGACGCCAGCACATCAAGTTACAATAATCTGTCAAATTTCTTTAGTAAATTTACAACTTTATCGCTAAAGTATAATGTTCAAAGTTGATTGGGAAAATTTGACAGTTTCGGGTAGGTTGATGTGTGGGCGTCTGTACATACAACAATTCTTTAAAGTTTCTCTTCTTGTTTTATCTGTGTTTATTTTCAGCTTTTGCCCGAGTCTGTGATTTTGCTGATATTATTTCCGGTCTTCTTAGCTAAATATATTAACACAAAAATACGAAAGGACGCGGTGACGAGCCAATATTTTGTCGTTTTTTGCGTTAGTAGGCATTTCCAATTTAAGTATTTATGCTGTTGGTGTGCCAATTTTAAATGCATAAACAAATAAAATTAAACCTAATAAAAAAATAGATATACAGGGTGGCGATTAGGTTATCACATTAAATAGGAGAAGTACAGCGGTTATTACAAGTTTTTATCAGTCTCTTAAAATAATAAAATAAACAATTTTACTAAAAAGACAGAAAACTGATTTATAAACAAAATAAATAGCGTAAAATTTGGTACTAAATAACTCTTGACATCAAGGCACTACTAGTGCCTTAATATCAAGAGTTATTTCCCTAACGCTATAAATAACAGAAAAAAACAATGCTTTTAATATCAAAAGGGCCTCAGCTCAGCATAATGCTAGATGAAAACACAAGGTCACCACCTGACGCCGATTTTCTTGCTGATTGAAACTTTTTTGTCCCCAAAATTCTAAGCCACACGCGACAATTCTCACCAATTCTCTGTCTTACACGTGTACCAAAATTCTCCCTAAACTAACGTAAACTGACAACCTACAGTCTGAAACCATAATGTTATAGTGCAACGTCAGTACAAAGCTATTGCAAATTTGATAGTTGAGCCGACTCCGAGGCGCCTTGAATAATTTGATTCAAATTAAGTAGTTTGATGCCTGCTGCCACTGCTTTACCGACGTCGTTTAAGACGTATTTTAATAGTTCAAGTTATTCTGAACCTAAGTTAGTGGTCGTGTAGTTTTAACCTCAAATAGACCAGCGGGGTACTTGTATAACACACTTAAATACAACAGCCGGTCGATTCTGTAAAAATCTCACCGTGAAATCTTGCGTGGAGTGAGCTGTCAGTGTCATCCCACTGATGCTAGGGATTGACCAAGCAAACTTTAACAATCATATTCGAGATTTTAATAATATTTTTTATGCTAATTCTATTGATAATTTTATATAATTTTAAAGCTAGTATTTTATTTGTCAAAACATTACTATTTTGTGGGGCTTTAAAATAAAACAGCAAAGCAGAAACTTAGTCAGAATATCCACTGTATTGTTTTTTCTTTTTTTTTTCCTAGATTAAAACCCCACAAAATAGTAATGTTTTTACAATAACATACTAGCCTTGAAATTCTAAAAAAAATATCAATAGAATTTGCATTTTTTTTTTAAACTTTGCCCCACACTAGGAATTTCTCGTTCGTCAAATTAAATTCTCAATTATGATTGTAAATGTATTCTTGGTCAATCCCTAGTATCAGGTAGGATGACACTGAGAGCTCACTCCACGCTCACTTCACCTGTTTTCACGGTGAGATGGTTACAGAATCGCACTGCAGCAATGCCTTTCATTTTGACAATTTCAATAACATACATTGCGTTATTTACGTTGTCGCTGCTCGTCAATCAAAATATTTTATTTCACATAAACCTACTTGGGCGCTTATGAAACGTCAGAAGCTAGGTGCACGGTACCAATTGGTCGTTTCCTATGGAGAAGAGCCGGCAAGAAACTCCACGGTTAATCTTTGAAAATAATTGTCTTTTACAATGTTTTCAAATTACAATGTTCACAGTATGAAAGAATAGTTTAGGCCTGTCAACAAAATCGAAAACGGTCTACTAATGTATAGTCTACAAGGCAAAACCCTTTGGATTGTTATTGAGAGTGTGTTACGCAATTTGGGTGCAGCTCACAGAGGATCTTGACGAGCGTAACAAATCGTAATTTACGCGGCTTAGGCAAGACATGTTTGACGCTTGAATAAGTTAACTTTTTTGCGTTGAGGGCACGGAAGAGATTATTATCATCATCTGCGTAGCCTTTTCTCAACTATGAACATACAGCTGTGCTGCTGGGGAGTTTGTTGCGCCACTTTATCTTCCCAGCTAAAGCAATAAGAAGTGGTGAAGGGCGGGCGTTTTGGGGGACTGTCTCATGGTATTTTTACGATAAAAAAATGCTGATTTCATCAGCCCAGTTTGAATAACTTACTTTTGATTTTTTTATGTTGGAATCGGCTTTCAGTCTAACCAGATGCAGCAGACTACTAGTACCTACGTTACATAGAGTGAGTGACCTATTTGACCTCCACCAACCAGTTACTGGATAACACGGTACCCATTGGTAAGATTGGTTGTCAGCCTTTCCGACTACCCGTGCTAGGGATTATTGTACGAAATTAAATAACGTAAATATTACAAAAAAATTTCTTCAATTATAACACAAAAAAATCAAACTATACTTGCTATAAAAGGCAATCAATTTTAACTACACTTTTTTAAACAGAAACACTAAAAGCTTTTTTCAAACACCATTTTCTGCACCTAGCCAACGTACATAAAAGCCTGAAAGGATAACCTGAAAGCCTACACCGACACAATTCCCACAGTGAAACCACAAATGGTTTTACAAGGGGCGGAGACTATAGCGGCTCCATTATAAACTCGCTAATGTAAGGTCCTTAGGGCCAGTAGAAGGACCAAATGAGACCTGCCAGGTGCGAACTGTGGATTGGAAAGGGGTCCCGGATACATCAGGGTGGTTTAAATAAAGGTTCCGAATTTTCCATAGTTGTTTGGATATATATACTAGAAGTTTTGTGATAGAACAAAATTAGAAAGTAATTTTAATTTATTTTTTCTCGTGTTGAGTCTATATTTTAAACTAGCTGCGCCTGCGGTTTCACCCTCATAAGTATTGAAACGTATGCGGGTGAAAGTGCGGTATATCGAATACCCTCTGTCATAATCCAGGTCATAATCTAACCGTGTGCCAGCAATCCGTTCAGCCGTTTTAGCGTGAAAGCGCAACAAGCAAAAATACAAACAATCAAATGTTTTCTCTTTATAATATTGGTTTAGATGTGTCACAATATTAATCATATATTTGTCGCAATCAAGTCGTATCCGGTACGCCAGCGCCATCTGGTGGCGCTAGACAGACTCTAGCCTGACTTTCATGCGAGTAGACGAGAGCTCTGCAGAGCGGCGTGGTGCATCACTCGACCATTGGACATCGTAAGGACTACATGTGCTTAGAAACTGTCTCGCGTTCCGTATCGTTGAGTAGTATGCCTTCAGTGTGTGATTCGCAAGTAATTTGTTCGTGAGATTATAATAATAATTTGATTCGAATTGCTAATGGTTTTTCTATTGCGCAATAACCAACACTATCCATAGTACGCCCACACTAATTAAAATATGGCTGATAATAACGAGAGACACGTACCTTCTCCTTCATATTTATTAATCAAGAGAATGCGAATAGAAAATCGCCGTTTTGGTGGAAAGATCTAGTAACAAAGTATGCCTATAAAAGACGTTCGGAAGCAGATTATGAAACTATGAGTCAGAAGCTCGTTTAACTACGGAACCCTAAATACAGGGTATGGGTTAAAGTGTCATATTCATTATTGCGTAATTGGACCCTGTATGCTGAAAGTTCTGTTTAAACAAGGTAAGTTCATATTGGCAGGCCTGTTGGTCTAGTGGTCAGTGGCCCTGACTACTATACGCAAGGTCGTGGGTTCGATTCCCACCCAGGACAAATGTTTGTGTGATGAGCACGATCATTTGTTCTTTGTCTGGTTTTAATTTATCTATAATATGTATGTATTTAGAAATATATATGTATGTTTATCAGTTGTCTAGTACTCATAGCACAAGCTCTGCTTAGTTTGGGACTAGATGGCGTTGTGTGAAAGTTGTGGAAAATTATTATGTGGAATATTATATATGATGATAATAATATGAATATTATCTTAAGCAAGAATTTTTTAGTATCTTAATTTTAAACAGTGTCTTGGGAGTTTCCTACCAGTTCTTCTCTATTGAGATTTAAATTTTTGAATGCACAACAAGCTTCAACATTTTGTCTAACTGACTGACTCTTTTGCAATTTATCTTTTCTTTATTTTTTTATATTATTAAGTACCTGGTACTTGTTGAAAGGCCACTGTAATTTGAAAACATTGTAAATGCCAAGTATTTTAAAAGAGTAACCGTGGAGTTTCTTGTCGGCTCTTCTCCATAAGAAACAACCAATTGGAACCGTGCTCCTAACTTCTGACGTTTCATAAGTGCCCATGTAGGTTTATGTGAAATAAAATGTTTTGTTTTTTTTTTATATTATTGATAAAATGAAATATTGAATTTATTCAATTCAACCTAAAACTAATACCAAACTATAACTTTCATCGAACAGACTCGTTCAGTAAACAATTGAAAAATGAAACTAAAAAGGAATCTCTTACAACGCTAAATACAAACTAAGTTGTTCCCTTCCTCTAGATTGGTCTTTTGAACCCCGAGTCGATTGAGTCATCCCTAATCCGCTGAGATGTTATAACTGTATTAGTGACTTGAGTTCTTTGAATTCGGTCATGTTAAGGCGAGTATACACTAGATAATTTTCTCGATCATTTCCATGTTACAATACCTGGAATTACTCGATACGTTCTTACCAATGGTACAATATAGGCAAAAGCTCAGTTTCTAAAAGCATATCTTTGACATGACATACTGTAACGTTCCTGCGGACACACACACACACACACACGCACACGCAAATGCACACGCACACGCACACGCACACGCACACACGCCCACACACAAACCACGCAAACCAAAGACTTTGTAGTTAGATTAGCCCTCGTAGTATTAAGGTTGTGCAAAGAATAACTATACTGAGAAGAGTGAGATCACATATTCCGCATGGAACGATAAATACGATTTTCAGTATGAGTGAGCGAGACAATACTATTCAAGTTTGATTGTCAACGAAGCAGCAACGTGACCATCTTTTTACGCGTTCGGACGAATTTAAAGACTTAAATATCTGCCTATCACTGAAAAACAAAGTGCTATCGCAAGAATCCCAATATAATAAAATGTACAAATGACATGCATAATCCAATTTATATTGAGAAAGTTATTAAAAATAAAAAATAAACTATTTCATACTTATTTGAATTCACAAAAGAATCCGCGCTACGAATGCTACCGTCGTCTCGCTACGTTACGCACCGCGCTACGGCGTAGCCCGTAGCTCGCTACGATCGCGTAGTCTTCACTCCCACGCATTTTATTAAAGGGCTTTACGTGTTTTAATATGTTCTTTTTCATTTAAAGAAATAATTAAAAACAGGTTTACAATGTATTACATTTAATTTATTTATTCATAAAACAATTCACATTTTGGTTGAACATATAATAATAATGCAGAAACACTTGAATTAGATGCACTTCAAAAATAATTCAATAATCGATAAAACAATCTCAAGCATCGAAATCAATTGGTTTTCAATAATAATATGTTAGCAACAATGTATCATTGCCCTAAATTCCTCTGGTCGGTCAAGATCCATCCTATTTTGACCCAAAACTAATAGGCCGTGTAGAATTACAACGGAAACCACAAAATATCCCCTCGGAATGGCGGCAGTACAGCACCCACTTACAAGCGTTTAGTTTGTACGCAAGTTGGTGAGCGAAAAACTTTTATTGGATCCTGACAAACATAAGCCGTACGTTAACTTTTTAGTAGTTTAATTGTAACGTGGTTGTGTTTGGCCTACTAATTGCTTTATACCACGCCCATCGACACAGTTTAGCACTTTTTTTTCTTCACTTTTTAGGGTTCCGTACCTGAAGACTGCCAACGGGACCCTATTGTTGAGGCATTGTTGTTCATCCATCAGATGCACCTCTGTAGTAGGCAGACTGTCACAGAGCAGTATCATATGAACCGTATAACTTGAAAGGAGAAGTCTCATCTACAATCGAAAATTACCCCACGTCTGACAGCAAAGCGAAGAATATCAAAAAAATTAATAAAAAAGAAATACATGCTTCTGGTTTCAATCGTTACTGGTTAACATACAAAAAAATTGCCCTGAATATTCGTTCAGGGGTAGTATGTATCTGCAAATTTACTTTTAGAAGGACTAGAAAGACAATAAAAACATATTACTGTTTTTAAAACTATTGGTCGATCTAAAACTAAAATCTGCAGATTTTACTAAATAATAAAATACGCCTGAATTAAATACAGATACAGAGCAATTTATTTGTACATTAGCCAGTAAGGAATAAAACAAAAAAAAATATATATATTATTACATTTTCTCAATCAACTTTGAACCGTTTAGTGATAAAGTAGAAAATCGATTCAAAAAATTACAGATTGTAGTAGCTTGATGAGCTGGCGTCTGTACCATAGGATACCATATGATATATAGGAACCTTTCGAAAAAAACGGGCGTGAAGTTATGCAATGTTATGAATATAACGGAATCTAGGTTACCGATCACATCAACTCATATTTCATTTACCTACCCATATTCTAGAAACTTCCCACCGATTATCAATTTCACAATGCAAAACTAGCTAAAAATAGTTGATTTCTAAGAATCCCACCAAGTTACACTGAAGGTGACCTTGCCAAGGTAATCACAGACGATATTCTATTTAGTATTGACCTTCCTGTACACTCAAGGCGTGACTGAACGAAATTATGGACGAAGTTTGGGCGGCGTCTAGTTATAAATCTCTAATTAATTATTAATTTAGGACCTTTTTCATTAGGTCTAGACGGGATGAAAATGGAAAAGATTTCTTATGAAATTATCTGGCAAATAAATTAACCGAAACTTATCCGGAGATTGTAAAACAACCGTGTATACACAGGGTTGCAGGGTAATCGACGCGCTACCTGTTACCCATGGACACACATGATTCATGATGGAAATAAATGATTCTAGAGGTAGAAATTTTTTGTTGTTAGAAAAAAACTGGTTAAATCATAGTTACATTTAGCACGTCCATGCTACCCTGTATATTATAAACTAGCTTTTAAGTACTGTATTTATAAACTAGCTTTTAAGTACTGTATTTATAAACTAGCTTTTAAGTACTGTATTTATAAACTAGCTTTTAAGTACTATATTTATAAACTAGCTTTTAAGTACTGTATTTATAAACTAGCTTTTAAGTACTGTATTTATAAACTAGCTTTTAAGTACTGTATTTATAAACTAGCTTTTAAGTACTGTATTTATAAACTAGCTTTTAAGCCCGCAGCTTCGCCCGCGTGGATGTCGGAAAATATCCATGTGAACGTACTACCGCGATTAAAAATGTTTCGATCCAACTAAACAATGTCTTCTCACACTGTACCTACAACAACTTTAAAGTGAAAATATTAAATCCTCTTTATCCTGTACGAATTATAAAAAATAGTTAGGTAAATAATTACAGGTACGGAAATAAGGAAAATTTAAATATTATAACTCATTGGATTCCTTAGTAAAATTATTGTTCTCAGAATTACTAAGGTGCCTTTGGCGATGGTGAAAGTTGTGCTGAGCGATGATGAGCTAGTAAGGGTTTTTAACCGTCTAGGGGTTGATTTTACAAAAACGCCAATAGACTTTTAATACCAATCATATGGGTTATCTTTATTTACGGGTTTCCTATACTAATTTTTCATCCCCTATATTACCGTCTTCTGGGATGATTTTTCAAAAACGCTGATACATGTAACTATTAATTACCAACGAAAAGGCTAAATAGAAATTTTCATGGTTTTTACTTTCATCCCCTATTTTATGCCCTCAGGGGCTGATTTCCCAAAAACACTGAAACACGTGGTTTTTGATTTTTAACCATAATCATAAACACCAATTCTCATAGTTTAAACTACAAAAATGTCAACTCTCCATACAAACTTTTGCCCCTATTTAACTCCCTTAGGGGTTGAATTTCGAAAAATCCTTTCTTATTCCTTGTCTACATTATAAAGGGAACCTCTGTGCAAAAACTCAGCTTTCTAGGTCCAAGGGTTTGGCCTGGGCGTTGATGGGTCAGTCAGTCAGGACTTTTCTTTTTATTTATATAGATTTTATTACTTTAAAATGTTCCTTTTTTTACAGTTTGTATTTTCTATGCGTATACCAAAAAAATGTTTTTTTTTTCTTTCTTTTAAGTTTGCAGCGGAGTTGACTAAAGGTGCGCCGTATCATTCGTATTTTTATAAACAGTTGTAAATACTTACTGGCTAGTAAGTAGAAGGATTGTACCTTTACCCGCCCTTGCTTCGCAAGGGTATAATCTACTATAAAATATAGAGAACAACAACGCATATCATAGAGAACCACGAAAAGCGACTTTAATTTACAGATATAGCTAAACTACATAACATATATAATCAGCCATATAACGTTCCCACTGCTGAAACACACACGCACACGCACACGCACACGCACACACACAGGCCTCCTTTCGGTGAGAGGGAGTGGGCCGTAATTCACCATGCGGGCTAAGTGCGGATTGACATGTCTTCGAATTTTTGGTTTTAGGACATGCCGGATTCTCAAAATGTTTTCCTGTACCATTTTGTAGCAAAACTAAAAACGTCAAAACCATTTTACAGTTAAAATTCAGGGCAGTCAAGTTTACAGACAAAGTTTATGCTATCATAGAAAATCTATTTACGGTTCAAGTTACAAAGTTCACCAAGTAACAAGCACTTTAGCCAAAAAAGTTCTAGTTAAGACGCACTTAAGCCAGCCAAATACTCGCGGCAGACAGAGGTAGGTAATCAAGTTAGAATGTTAGTCGTTGTAATACGAGTACATTTTTTCAAGTGCATTTTGTCCGGAAATACCGACAGATAAAGCTACTTTCACATCTAAAGTAAAATTACCCAGAGAAATCATTTGATTTTTGTATGTTTGTTTGTTACGCTTTCAGAGGGGCCCGTGGCTAAATAATAACAGCTGCACAGGTCGGTCGATCAGGTTAAGCTATGCTTGCCGTGGTTGGTCTGTGGATGGGTGACCATCTTTATGTACCGGGACCCCTCCGTGCCTCGGAAAACACGTTAAGCCGCTGTTCCCGGCTGTCATTCGTAGATCTTTGACAGTCGTTACGTGTAGTCAGAAGCCAGAAAGTCTGACAACCAGTCTTACCTAGGGGTATCGTATTACCCAGTAACTGGGTTGTGGAGGTCAGATAGCTGCCTATCTGACCAGATGCAGTCGCTCCATGTAAAATACTGGTATTCAGCTGCATCTGGTTAGACTGGAAGCCGACCCCAGCATAGTTGGGAAAAGGCAGGCAGATAATGATGTTTGTTACGCTTTCACGCTAAAACGGCTGAACGAATTTGCATGAAATTGGACACATGGATAGATCACGCCCTGAATTAGGACATGGAATATGTTTCATCCCGATATTCTCACGGAATCATGACTTATGCGGGTAAGACCACGGGGTGTAACTAGTTAACAATATTAGTATGGAAATATGGTTAAGGATGAGTATATTGACGCAATTAGGCTAGACGATACGTTTAGAGAAACGAGCTTACTTCCCTCGGTTAAGATTAAGCTCTAAACTTAGATTAAGCAACCTGTGTACAGCCACAGCCAATCAAGATTTACGCTCAAACTTAAGTACAATGTAAGTTACTTAACTGAACAACCGCGCAGGTGGGGCTTGCAGTAACTTATGTAACATTTCGCCGCAGTATTAGGAAAAACCATCCACTTAAGCCCGGCGCCCATTGGCGGCACGGCATAGCAAGGTATTTTTAGGCGATGAATAAAAATATAACTTAATAGTATGGAAATAAAGTTGAAACTTCAATTTTAAAATCGTAAGCAGAAAAACAATACCTCGGTATGCTTAGGCATGCCGTGTCCGCAGCCTTCGGAACGCTTCGGCATCCCTCGGAACGATTTGGCAGTTTTCGGGATACCGCGGCAAGACAACGCCCACCCAAACCCCGCGGCCTCGCGCGTAGCTTCATTAGCAAGGACGCCGCGGCATGCTTAAGGACGCTTCGGTATGCTTAAATAATTATAAAACCATTTATTTTCAGGTAAAGAACACCCATAGATAAATACCTTAACTTAAGTATAAATATAACAATATAAAGACGGACGAAGGAAGGAAGGAAGGACGTCGCGGCATACTGAAGGATGCCACGGCATTGTTACCGGCAGTGTGCGCTTACATGTAGGGATGCCGAAGGATGGACGGAGGACGCCAATGTACGCCCTAGAATTTTAAGTATGTATTGTGTATGTTAAGTTTATTTTTCTAGCAAAGTGAGTGATGAAAGTGCATTCTAGAGATGCAAAGACGTGGCTGGGATGCAAACCTTTTTAGTGAGCTTGGTTAGTAGTATTTTGTACGGACATGATATACACTAGGTGTATAAAGGTAGTAAAGTATCACAAGTTCTCAATTTCAAATTTTCTATTCAGAAATTGTCAACATTCTATATACTTGAGTACGAGGCTTTTGACTACGTTGTATGTGTATATTTCGTCTTTTTTTTGTACCGTGCGTTTTGTTTGTGCAGAATAAACATTTTTTCTTTCTTTCTTCCTTTCTAGAAACCGGCGGGCTAATTGCGCAACACATTATCAATCTCAATCTGAAACATTTTGAAGGAAATTGCTTCATATGTTCGAAAAATGTGTCCCAAGAAAATAACGCAATTAATGTTGTTGAACTGTCAAATTCAAACCCATTGCCACTGATACGCAATCAAGTCAAATAGTAATTTTTTGACAACTAAAATACTAGCTTTGACATTATATAAAACGATCAATAGAATTAGCATAAAAAATATTCTTAAAATCTCGATTATGATTGTAAATGTTTGCTTAGTCAATCCCTAGTATCAGGTGGGGTGACACTGACAGCTCACTCCACGCTCACTTCACCTAAGTTTTCACGGTGAGATGGTTACAGAATCGCACTGCAGTTCCCGTAATTAAAACGTTCAAAATCTAGTCGCAATCTGATCTCAGCGACAATCAACGTCAAAAACTTGTCAAGATTAGAGGTATTTTTGAGACTGAGGTCAGACTGTGAACGTTCTTAAAATTCGAGAAATTATCTTAGTCTTAATCTGTCATCGAGATCCGAGATGAGACTGCGGCAAGATTTTTAAAGTTTTAAATTACAAGTATTGGCCCTCTTGTCAAACTTTACGTTACCATGATGTAGCCCACGAAATTCAAAATAACTTACGAATTTAGCAAAGTTTTAATTTCGAAAAAAAAAAAAAATGTAATGCTTCAGTTTTCGATGTCAAAACTATGTCCTTTCTTTCGGTATATATCTTACCAAATAAGTGGATTTCAGTGTTATGATGATAAGAGACCGATGAACAGAAGAAAAACCGTCATATTGTTTCACTTTACTGCTAATAATATTGTTTTTTTTTTTATATAAAAACAAAAACAAATGCCAATCATCTCTACTTAATAAAAATCTTAAAGTTACACACACAACCTAATACGCTGGGCCAATGCACAAGACTTCCTTATATAGCGAAAGTGAGCATAAAGAAAGCATTTTTGGATATTCAGTCACTAAAGAGGTTTAATAGGGAATGTAAGTTGCTATGAAAGTTCATAATTTTTACCTATGGAAATCTATAAAAAAACTAAAGCAACCATGTATTTTCCTACCATTGTAATACACTATATGTAGATACATGCTTGTGCCCGTAACTGTCAACAATATTATCTGTGGTCTACTAACGGCCACACAACCACATTATACGGCCTGATTTATTTAACAATATATGTAGCTTCCTATGGCCAGGCGCGGCCAGTGGAGCGTACTTCAGTGCTTTGCCACCGTGAAATATTATTCGAAAATTATATTATAGGTTTATTCATATAAACTAGATGTAGCCCGTGTTTTTGTTTGCATAAAACTTTGAATTGCCGTTAGAGTCGTCCAGGAGTTACCATATAACATCGTGTCTGTAACCCCAAAGGGTACAACATAGGTGCTATTGTACAGACGCCAACAAATCAAGCTACTACAATCTGTCAAATTTCTTTAATAGAATTTCAACTTTATTGCTAAAACATAAGGTTCAAAGTTGATTGGGAAAATTTTACAGTTTCGCGTAGCTTGATGTGCTGGTGTCTGTAGACCTACATTTTGTCCGTTGTATTTAAGTCCCATGTAATAGGGGCCGGAAGAGGCTTTTATTGTTGAAAAGAATATATTTAAGATTTGTGTTTAAGGCTTTACTCATTTCAACCAATCCAATGCCATATTTTCGTTTCCACAGAGCACGGGGATTCCCCTAATTGTTAGAGATATTCTACTCATTTTGTTCCCAGTAGATTCGTTCCGATTACATAAAGATGTAAAATTTCCACCAGCCCATTTAAAAAAAAAAGTATTTTTATTAATATATTTTTTTTTAATATTTTTTCCTTACTATAAATGATAATGATAAATGATAAATGATTTATTTTCTGTAAGTAGGTTTGTACAAACACTTTTACATGTCAATCATATTTTTTAAACTAGATGAGGTCGGCGTTTCCTATCTGACTACTCTGAGAAGAAAGGCCGAAACAAACTCAGAGGTCACAGTCTCTTTTAAAGTCCAGACATAATCTTGGTCAGATCATGTGAAGACCATGCAGATTGGTGTCTGAAATGGTCTTTTGAGTAAAGAACCACACAGATTGAGCGGACCTGTCCAGTCAGTGCACGCATTTGTCAAATATTATAGAGCTAATATTGCGTCCAAATAAATTTAATTTGCTTAAAATGTAAAAATCATGCAAGTAAGGGTTAAGGTGGGTAGTCAATTTGGTAAACAATTAATCTACATATCAGTTATCTGCAGACAGCTATATCCTAAAACCCACTTCACCCAAACCTGGTATTTTAATATTACATCTAATTATATATAAAAAAAAACTCAGCAATATGGCGGTCAGCGCACAAAAAAAAACTTAAACAAGTCTAAAAATTACATCGGACAACAAGTAAATAAGCCTGAAACATTTGTTAATTTAATTCTACGTCGAGAAGGGAAAATAAAATTGTCCCTACAAAGTTTCCGGAGTTAACGTAATCAAAACTGAAGTTACGGTTTTTGATACAGAGGTGGAGTTACTTACTAAGGAGGAGAAATTATGTTTATAGCTGGGAATAGAAATAAGGTTGATATTAGGCAGCTGTGTTGTTATTGAATTAGGATCAACTTAATTTCGGAACACAATCGCAATGGGTTTTCAGTTCCACCGTTGAATGTAATTCAAAGTTGGATATTTTATTCATAAATCACTAATTCATGTACAAAAATAGCTATAAATCCTCCATGTGATTTTATTTTCTTTATTTTAGCCTGCACTTTCTAACTGAACAGACAGCTGTCCTGCTGGGGAGTTTGTTGCGCCACTTCTTCTCCCCAGCGAAAGCACTAGGAAGTGGTGAAGGGCGGGCGTTTTGGTAGACTGTCATTTGTAGTTTTGACGTTCGAAAAGTGCTGATTCTACTAGCTATCAATGGCTAGTAAAAAATAAAGGGTACGTAAGGATAGGGGGCGAGTAGAGAGGCCTCTGCCCAAGCTCCTTCCAACTATCTCAGTCCAGAACTGCCAAGGACCAATCTTTATTAACCCTTAGCCAGGCAGTGGTCACATAGCGACCACATGGATTTTTATTTTTTTGTGACGAGCCGATGTCGTATAGGAACCACAAAATGTAAATTATTGTCAAAATGTCATTATAACGTGTAGGACAGTGGCCACGTACAGACCCCATGTCTGCATGGCAGCAGGCAGTAGTCATATAGAGACCACAGGGGTTTTTTTTTCAGGAACAGAAAAAAAAACAAGAAATTATATTTGTTATAACCCTATAATCTACCAAAATCAGTATTCAAAAGAAAAAAAATGGCTAGGCCTGGTTAAGGAGTCCAGCTCATTCTGCCATCTCCGTCGGAGCCCACCGCAATGTCGTGTGCCATTAAGCGGGACCCACACTGGTTCATGAGCTTGGCCCATTACCCTTTTTACATCATACATAATTATTTTCTAATCACCCTTTTTCACTTATACAAGCAATAAACTTAAAAGCAGCAGTTTATATAGAACAGCCAAATGTTAAAATGTAACGTGATAGGTACAAATAAGAAATAAAATCCATACTTTTATCCCCTTGAATAAACTCTAATCGGAAGCCTAGAAGCCTGTATATGTCGCCGCCAATTAGTTTAATCAGCCATTCAGTTATCTGCCTAGTCGTTCAACTAGTGGCCGGAATTTGGTTCCTGCCCCTGACATCAAGCAATGGACAAAATTGTCAACATTTTTACATTGAGTACGAGGCTTTTGACTACGTTGTATGTGTATATTTTATGTCTTTTTTTATGTAACGTGCGTTTTTTTGTGACGAATTTCTTTCGGTATGATATGCCAATGCGTCTAATACAACATTTAATGAACTGGCTGGTTGATGCTTAGGCCATTTATATAATAGGGTATTCACTCTATTATATAAAGAGCCTAGGCATCAGGCAGCCATTCGTTTAAAATAACAGTTGTTAAAATGATTATTCAATGATTTTAACAACTTATTTTAATATTGGGAAGTTATTATGATCATTTGAAAAAGAACGTGCACTCATTTTAATGTTTAGTGGTTGTTGTATTAAAACACAAACAGGAAAAGAAAATGGATAATTAATCCTACAATGTCAATATGTACTTAAATACTCAAGTAGTGTAATAAATGAATGGGCTCGAGAATCGTGAAACAATCAAAAGAATTATATAATAGCTCCGAGCGATTCGATTGCAATAATTATAAAAAGTCACGGGCTCCAAGAAAGTCTTTGCGGTCGCTTAATTATCAGCAATTGTTGTAGAAAAGACAATCTTTCATATTGCAACTGTTCTTCACGATCACTGACAACTGCTTGCAGTGACTGGTCAGGTTCACTCAAATCTGTGTGATTCTTTCCTGGAAAGACAATTTCAGACAGTAATCTACATGGTCCTCACATGATCTGACTAAGATTATGTGTGGACTTTACCATGTCCAGTGTGGAAATTGCCCGGTCATGACAGCGTTGGCATAAAACATTTTAAATATGCTGGTGTTAATTTGCCGCGTGTGTTGTCAATTTTTTTAGAGTTCCGTATCAAAATGGTAAAAAGGAACCCTTTTGGTGCGACTCAGTATATCTGTCTGTCTGTCCATCTGTCATAGCTGGATATCTCAAGAACTACCAATGCTATCAACTTGAAATTCAGAATAATTTTAGATGACGTTTGCCCAACTATTTTGTAAATAAGAAAGAAATAAAATTATATTTATTTTTTTCAATAGGGACTTAAAGGGGGTCTTAAAAATTCGAAATGGATAATATGTAACCCAATTCGTCAGCTTAATTGTTAGTCCGAGTGTCGAAGGACAATGATTAGTGTTTATAATTTGTTTAAAGTTATCATGTAAGTGAAATGTAAATTCTTTTGTGAGAATGAAATGTCTTTAACCAGAATTGGGGCTTCTAGGGCATGTGGGGTATCATGTGAAATAGTGATGTTTGCACATTCTCACACTTTTTTTAGGCCGCATAGTTTTCGACTTGTGATGAAAAATGTAAAAAAAAAAATACCGTTCCCTCCCTTATCTCCGAAGCTTGCATAGAGAAAAATCTGAAATTATTCTATGTGATAGAAGTTTATGTAAAGATTACAGGAAAAATAAAACTATGTCCCTAAACAGCGCACTTTTTCAGAAAAAAGAAATGAAAATTTAATATATAATGGTACGGAACCCTCGTGGTGTGAGTCCGACTCGACCGGTTTCTTAATTTTAGTGTGTTCCATTCATACCTTTCGGAGCTGCTCATGCGTACTATGGTGATACCTATTTTAAAAAATAGGACGGTGGACTCGTCTGACAGGGCTAACTACCGGCCCATTTCACTGGCCACCGCTGCAGCCAAGGTACTTGACAGCATGCTTAATGCAAAACCGAAAATAGTCAACCTGTATGATGTCCAGTTTGGGTTCAGAGTAGGGTACTGAGAGTGCCATTTGAAATCTAACGCATGTTGTCAGGTACTATACAGCTACAAGGACGCTGGTATACGCGTGCTTCCTAGACTTGTGAAAGGCTTTCGATAGTGTTACATACGACCTTCTGTGGGACAAACTAGGCAGCGCGGGTGTGCCGGAGGAGCGTATCTCTCTCCTGAGGTATTACTCGTAGTATGCAAACCAGAAAAACTATGTGAAGTGGGCAGGAGCGTTGCCGGACGAGTACAAATTGGAATGTGGCGTTAGGCAAGGTGGTTTAAGCTCACCTCTATTGTTTAACATCTATGTTGACCAGTTTGTCGAGCTACTCAGTAGCACACATGTCGGCTGCCACATTTATCACACTTGTTTTATCAATATTAGGTACTTATGCAGACGATATGGTGCTGCTGAGCCCCTCCATAAGCGGGCTAAGACAACGTTTGTCTATATGTAAGAAGTACGCGGAGGCAAATGGGTTACAAATTTGCAATATAACACTAAAAAGAGTAAAATTTTAGTATTTAAATCAGGCAAATATAGTCTTTAAACAGACTCCGGACCTGGCCGAAGCAAGGAAAACCTGTTCAAGTGGAGAGATAACTCCGCCTTGGGTTTTAAATTGTGGTGCTGTTCCCCATATGATGGGACATTTGATATCGTGTCCTGCGTGTCCTGTCAGCTGCACGTTACAGTATTGATGGACGCTGGTGATGGCCCCAAACAAGTAGCCGATTTCTGGGCGGAGTCCATTTAGATTGCTATCGACACGCTAATAAGGACAAGGTCTGTACAAACACATTGTCAAAAATAAATTTCGTTTTTAAAACTAGATGAGTTCGGTGCTTCCAATCTGAGAAGAAAGACCAAAACTGTAACATATTGGTTTCGTAAATGTCATTAATTAATACACTCGTTGTTACTTTGATAACACAACAAAGATGGCGTTTTATAATACCACCGAACACTTAAGGAGACAAAGTGTGGCCTCTCACAAAATCTACTATACAATAGAAACAAACTCAGATTGACAGACAGCTTTCATTTGAGCTTTACTAAGAAACCAGCTAGCCTACACAAATATTCGAACTTGATTTACATCAAAGATTCAAATAAAAGTCAATTTAATTTTTAACATTTTTATTTTTATTTACTTTTTATCGTAAGCATACTTCCCAAGAATTATTTTCATGTTTTGTTAATTATACTATGAGTAACTTTAGTTTTTGCCTTATTTATAAAGCTTTGACGACTACACTACACATATTACCACTACTCTTACATGCTTTCGCCTTAATTATTAGAGTTATATGCCTTTTCTGGTATGTTTTTACTGTCATAACCGATTTTTCTTCCGTAAGAACCCTTAGACTTTGGATACTGTTACCCAATTTTCGATAGTTTAAATAGAGAAAATATATCTACTGATATCGATTCAATATCCGTGGCTAATACTTCCACATGTACTATAGACCAATGCTCAACACTTATACCAACAACTGGGAAATCATTTAGGGTAATTGTTCAGAATATAAGGAGCTTAAACCGTAATATGGATGGAATGCTTGCCCTCTTGGCTCGATCCAATGTTGACTGGGACCTGATAATATTGACGGAGTGCTGGCTGTCTAGTGTTTCCAATCCTCCTGTACTAGATGGTTTCGATTATTATTGTACAACTAAAAACCATTCACAAAATGAAGGTGTAGCTATTTTTATTAAAAAAGGTATACATTTATGTGTACAGGAACCGGTCATTATGGATTGTAATAGTCTACTAATGACCCTGGATAAAAACACTGCAGTTCTCGCAATATATCGATCACCCAGTGTCAGGAATGTTGACGTGTTTTTAGAGAGCTTGAATGGTTTGCTAGTTGAGGTTGCTCCTAAATATAAAAACCTTATTTTGACTGGTGATGTAAATATTGATATTGCCGATAACACACTGGACACACGCAAACAGCCTTATTTAAATCTTGTGGCATCACATGGTATGTTACCAGCCTACCAAATTCCCACGCGTGCAAATTCCTGCATTGACCATGTCATACTCAAATCCGAATTCCCAGCATCATGTTTGATCGCAGAAACATCTCTCACAGATCACTACAGTGTAATTATTTCCGTCAATGTATCTATCCCAGCTAAGCAGTTCCCCAAAACTATCAAGCGAGTAGACTATACTGCCCTAGACTCGGCTATACCCAAAATAGATTTTATGCCCCTCTATTTAATTACTGACGTTAATGAAGCTGTTGGAAATTTCACTGGCTCTCTTAATGCTGCTGTTAAATCCTGTACAAGAACAATTACCATATCAAGACGTAAACGTATACTAAAGCCATGGATCACTCCAGGACTCTTGAGATGCGTAAGAAATAGAGATAGCCTTCATCTTGAATCAAAAAAATCTCCTAATAACGCAACTCTTAAGTTAACCTACACAAGATACAGGATTTTTTGTAATGAATTGCTACACAGGGTAAGACGAGAATATGAAAGGAATGAATTTGCTAAGGCGGGTAACAATTCTAAAAAAATATGGGACGTTGTTAAAACTGTAACTAATACTAAACGGCAGAATGAGATTGCTTCTGAATTAATATGTCCTATAAATCCCCAACAATCCGTTAATAATATAAATGAATTCTTTGCAAATGTAGGACAATCACTGGCAGAAAAGCAATTATCCCAAGGACCAAGGTCTAACCCTTTATCACCTTTTCATTCTACCTGCCATAACTCTTTTGCTCTACTGCCAACTGACGAAAGTGAGATTGACAACATCATTCTTAATCTAAAACCTAGCTCCACTGCTGGAAGTGATAACATAACCTCAAAGCTCCTTTCACGTTATCGACCCCTGTTGGTTTCCCCGTTGGCCTATATTTGTAATTTAGCGCTCTCATCTGGATCCTTCCCACAAGCTTTTAAAACTGCCCAAATAATACCTATATTCAAGTCTGGAGACAGGGACTGTGTCAATAATTATAGACCCATCTCTATATTGCCTGCTATGTCTAAAATTCTCGAGAAAATTATTAATAAGAGACTAATCAATTACTTAGAAAAAAACAAGCTTCTATCTAACGCTCAATTCGGTTTCAGATCCAACAAAACTACTAGTGATGCAGTTCATGAAGTTATTGATTATATAGTAGATAATATTGACAACAAAAATAAAGTTCTGGCTATATTTCTCGATTTAGCAAAGGCATTTGACACAGTCTCTGTCCCTAGACTGTTGGATAAATTGGAGAGCATGGGGATCAGAGGTCTACCACATAAATTATTCACGGATTACCTCAGTAATCGTTTTCAATGTGTTAGGGTGGCCGACTGGGTAAGTGACAAGCTTCCCGTAACCTACGGAGTGCCGCAAGGTAGTGTCCTTGGACCAACCTTATTTCTGGTCTATATTAATGACCTCTGTGAACTTGAGCTCCAAAACGGAAAAATTATAACCTTCGCGGATGACACTGCCCTTGTTTTTAGTGACACTTCGTGGATTAAAACTTTTCAACATGCTCAATGCGGCTTTGATGTTGTTAATGACTGGCTTAGGTGTAATCTTTTAACGTTAAATGTCGCAAAAACCAAGCTGGTAAGGTTCTCGCTCCGTAATGAATCCTATCTGTCTCTAAATTCACATAAAATAATTGCACACTCTCGGATGTGTCTTAAAACTATAAGTTGCAACTGTCCTGGGCTGGAACAAACTAAATTAATAAAGTACCTTGGAGTAGTGATCGACGAGAGACTTACTTTTGCTCCTCACGTAGACCTTGTATCTTCGAGAGTTCGTAAATTAATATATATATTTAAAAATCTCAGACACACTGCTACCCCGAAGGTCTTAAAGATGATTTATTCTGCTCTATGCCAGTCACTGTTGGTGTATTGTATAACTGGTTGGGGTGGTGCATGTAAAACAGTCTTAATTAAACTCGAGCGTGCTCAAAGAGCACTCCTTAAAGTAAGTCTGTTTTTACCATTCTTCCACCCTACAGCCAGCCTTTATCAAACCTGTGAGGTATTGACGGTGAGGCAGCTTTTTATATTACAAACAGTACTCAGAATGCATAGTTCCTTAAAGTATAACCCCTTAGAATTTCTACAGAAGCGCAGAAAGTATTCAGTTGGCGTGTCTAGAGCGTGTCGTACTAAATTTGCTCAGAGATTCTTCCCTTTTATTGGTGCCCATCTTTACAACAAGATTAATTCAATCCTTAAAACGTATCCCCTTACCAAACGCAAATGTAAAACAACTGTTACAAATTGGCTCATTGACCTAGACTATGCTAATACCGAAAAGTTACTACTTGTCCAGAAATAACTATGTATTTGTTGTGTTGCACAATATACACTACACTACACTTCACAACACTCCCACGTCTCACACACTTATCATATCTCTCAATATCGTCAAGCTGTAAATAAACCCTAACTATCGCAATAATTTGTTATTATATTATAGTTTTATTTTTCTCTGATTATTTTTTGTTTTGTTTCCTTTTTCACGATTTAATTGTAGTCTAACTTTTCAGTACTGATGTATTTTAGTCTCCTTATCTAAGTAAGAGTCCTTGTTATGTTCATTGGAAGAGCACTGATTTCCGAGATACAGGTTTTTACCTAGTTTGGAAATCAGGAGTTCATTTAGGTTAGAAGCCTCTGAAATGTATGTTTTTAGTATTGAAACTGTAGTAGGCTAAGTTCTGATTTTGTCAAATAAACGTTATTATTATTATTATATTATTATTTGATACTTATTTGAATGGAATGAATGTCAATATCGTTCCATTCAATGCTGAATTAGAAGATACTGGAAGTATTCCCTTTGGATTCATTCGATTCCTTCGAAGGGGAAAGCCTGTTAATATTAAAATGTCAAAGATATTCTCGCCTTTAAGAAATCGCTAATTTAAAAATAAGAAGGCAATTTAATTTATTAATCACTAAAAAATATTCAAACGTTTTTTATCACAGAATTTACGACGGCTTTAAATGAAACGATCAGAACATTAAGACCTACGCTGACACGGTTGAATCAGCAAATTTTACGCCAGCGCAAAAACCACTTTATTCTTAAGAACATTTCGTTCAAAGTTACGTGCTCTTTTTTAGCGAAGACTTTTCGAGATATATTTTATTCAGGTTGAAAAAAAGGTTCAAACATCGACGGTTTAGGCAGTATGTGAAAGCAAAAAAGGTTTATTATGGAGTACAATTGTGTGGGAGCATCACCATAGCTTATTCCTGTGGTAATCAATGTTGCCGCTTACCATATTTATCTGCAAAAAAATCTTTGACTTTGACTTTCACATACAGAACCTCACCAGAATAGGTATTGAATCATCAATCAATAGGTATTAGTCTGTGACCATTGTCTATTGTATCAGCAAGTACACATCTACATAGGAACCATATCGGACTTAAAACATACTAAAACAAAAGACAAATGAAATAACGCGATTGGTTTTTGTAGTTTTTTTAGTTTTTGTAGTCCTATTTTGACATTTATCCTTATTTGACATTTAATCACTTTGTAATTGCTCATTTTGTAACTGGATTTTTTATTTTTATAATATGATAATTTTAACCAAACGCTATAATATCTATTAATTTATTCCTTATCGATTGTGTATTTGACTTTTGACTATTTAATTTAATTTAATTTAATTAATTAATTAATGTTTATGAAGTAATTCTGACCTTTTGGATTTGGCTAGCCGAGCAATAATTTATGTGTTTTGTATTTGTATTTTTATCTATTTTTGTTTTATATGGGTCACAGACCTGAAATAAATGAAATTATTAATTATTATTATTATTATTATAATATCAGTATCAAGTATCGGAATAATGCTTGAAAGTGTTCCTTCTTCACATTATTCGAAAAACCTCAATTTCCTTAAATTAAGTAAAGCAGTATGACTCAGCAACTTTACAATGGCCGGGACGTCGACACGCAAACTGTAAGCATGAAATCTAAACCCTCATGCGTAGAAATATTTCGTCGATTATATAAAACAAATCAGCTGTTTCATAGAAAAGTGCAACTACACAAGTGACCTACGCAGTCAAAATGTATGGAACAGCAATTATTTTTTTTTTTTTTGACAAATTATTTCAACCCTGCTTTGAAATTTATCGTCAGTAATTTAGTTCGGTTCAGAGTCATGTACTGAATTCACCACGTCTATAAATTGTAACGAACACGGTAGTTTGATAAAGTTTTCCATTCAAAAGATATAAGGGTATATAAAACATTTGCCCTATTACATAGCAAAGGTGACAAGACCAACGGATTATCTAAAAGGGATTAGGTATTTCAGCATAACATTGACGAGCCAGGGCCATCGGATCACGCAACGACCCGGCACTAATCGGGCCGAACAATCTATACCTCATTTGGCACTTACACGGCTTCCCGAGAAACCATACAAAATCACTTTTTCGGTATTGCACATCGGGTACAAGAACGGCTTAGCAAACTTCCGTGTCGACCTCATTACCCATAATGCGACCCTCGTTAATATTTCTTTGATGCAGCGGAATTTCACTAAAAACGGAAAAAGACATTAAGCTAATTGCCGAAAATTACGATTTTCGAGTCATTTGTCAATTTTGTTAATAAGGAAATTGGTAAGACCGGCAGTCTTCAATAACGGCTTTTAATAGTTAATCTGAAAACGTTTTAGTTGTCTATTATTAGATTACATTTTATCAGGTCATAGTTAATTTGAATGTACCGAACATTCAAATTAACTATGAATTGCTTAAAATATTCAAGCAAAGACCCGTTACTTACACTACTAATTTAATATTTCATGAAACAACTTCAAGTATTAGTAGACTGACATTCCAACACCCGCAAGCTGTAGGGTGTGGAACGCGTTAATTCGCCGTAAACACGTTCCTACCATAATATGTAATTTCCAAATTTAGCTCAAATTGGACTCCAAATTTAACTCATAAATATGTAAAAAACAGAGATGTTCTCTGAACTTAACCCTGAAAACGTTCAATAATATAGATAAATAATTTATAAGCAAAAAGTACTCACTCAGTTTCGTTGTTCTCGAAGATCACGCTGCCCTGAGCAGATTCGTACTGAGCACCGTTTTTCGCGGTGCCATCTTCTGTCCAGTACGGCACCCTGACCTTGCCGCGGGCGCCTGCTGTCCTCACGACCCGCAAGTCGTAGGTCCCCACGGACTCCGTCAACTCGAAGTCCCGTTGAGGGAATGAGAACACACCAGAATGATCATCGTCCAAAATAACCACTGTTGCTGTTGACGGAGATGCTAAGCAAGCCCCCCTGGGTGATGTTAAACGCACGTAAAAATGCTCGTCTTCTTCAAAGACGTCGTCGTCAATTACTTGAACGCTGAAGGTCTTTTCTGTCTCTCCGTGCCTGAAGGTCAGGGAGCCTGCGGCGGCGACATAGTCTGACCCGGCCTCTGCTGTGCCATCCTCGGTGGTGTACTGCACTGTAACTTCTACGTTCAAGTCACCAGCTCTCACAACTCTCACTTCGAAGGCCCCACAGTTCTCCATCACGGTGTAGTGGTCCGGGTCGAAGCGGACGTTCGGTCCACGCGACTCAAGTGATAAGGATCCTGACTCTCTCCGCTGCAACTCTGCCTTCACTTCGCTCAGATCACTTTGAGCTCGTTCAGATATTTTCTTTGAGAAATCACCTCCGCCTGTCATTTTGCGAGTGGCAGCCACTCTGTAGAATGCCCTCGACTTCGGACCTCGTGACATCAACGTCTCCAGAGCCATTCTCTCTACTGTTTCTAAATCTTCTTCGGGATGTTGTCTTCTTAATTCTCTAAGTACTGTTACATATTCTCTTCTAGACTTTTCTTGTTCTCTTCCTTCATTGTCTTCAGAGAGAAAATCATCTCCTCCTGGCTTTAGAGCCATTTCAACTGAACCATCGCCTTCACCTTCTACAATAACTCCTCTTTCGTTCACTCTGTAGCCTTTCTTCAGATACTTGTACATGAGTAACCGACGGTCGGCGATGTATGCTGTTAAGACCGTCGCGGGGAAGAAGAGAAACGTAACAAGTCCTTCCCAAACCTCGACTTCGTTCGGTGAGATGACAGCTAGTATGAGATACAGCCACACATACGCAAAGATGGACCACGTAGCTGTCACGAGGAATACTCTAAGATGTTTGATCTTCCTAACTTCGCCATCTGGTATCACACAAACACAGATGGCTATGATCACAAACAAGTTATAAGCAGCTGAACCCACGATGGTACCGGGTCCTAAATCGCCAGCTTCGAAGTTCTTCCCAGCTATTTCAATTACAGATAGTAAGATCTCAGGTGCACTAGAACCTAACGCCATCAAAGTTAAATTAGCGACGGTTTCGTTCCATACTCTAACCACAACGATCTGTTCGCTGCCGTTTCGTCGCACGCGCACCTCCTTCTCTCTGGACGTTATGACTTCTATGGCGGCCATAAATCTATCGGAGACGATGGACACTCCGATGAAGAGGTACATGAGACAGAGGAAGTAGATGACGCCTCGGAAGGCGATCTCGTAGGTGGGTACATCCTCGAGGGGCATCCACGCAGGGAGGACGAGCCCATCAGAACACGCGAGGACATGGTGGGGGGTAGTGTTGCGCGGAGCGAGACGCGCAGACGGCTCGGCGCGTGTCACCACGCAGCAAGCCGCGATCGCGGCGAGCGCGGGCCGCATGCCGCGTTAGTGGCGGCGTCCGGCGCTGCACGAGCCCGGCGCCCGACTAAGCGTCGCGACCAAACGACGCCCCGCCCCTCACCCCGCCGATTCCGCGTAGCACAGCGCCCGAATCTACAGTAGGTCGACTTCAAACAAACCAGGACGTGATTTGGTGGAGCAAGTTTATGTCAACATTCGAGTTGAAACTGCCAAAGTCTATAACCGTTGTTTATCGGTGGCCTGTAATCCGATACTGGAGTCATCAGTCAAACCAGTTTCTGGTAAAAAATTTTACTTGTGTAGGGGGAATTTTTGTTTGAAATTCTGTTTTTTTTGGTGTATAGCAGTGGGCTCATAAGCCGCAGAGATGTTCCTACACGCGGGCACGTTCCTTTACCTTACTTGATAGAGTTTTATTGGCGTTGTGGGCCGTAAAGTTGACGGCGGAAAAAAGCTTATTAGACTAGCCAACCGACTTATTAAAACTTACTTTTGGGCACAGTTATGTTTTAGACGACTTTATAGAAGTTCATTAGAAGTAAAGTTGGTGTCTCTGAAAGTTGAAGCTATGTAGATGGGAATATGTGCCTTGTTAAACTAGAGATATTACTTTTTTATTTTTTTTTATTATGTAATAGGTACTTCTTTTTAGTGTGTCGATGGTAATCTAAATGGACTCGACCCAGAATTCGGCTAATTGTTTGGCGCCATCACAAGAGTCCATCAGTTCCTGTAACGTGCAGATGACAGGACACGCAAAAACACTATATTAAGGTACTGAATCTGTGACAGGAAGTAGGTATTCATATAAGTTTCCTGAGTACGAAGGTAATGATGATAGAACAAAAGAAAGAAACAATTGAATTATCAGGTTGGCTGCGCCCACCTGTATGTAGAGTACTTGCAAAGACTTGGTCACTGTGTACAACGTGTAACGTTAAATGCGCAAAACCTGAAAATAGTTTGATCAGAATAACGAGCAGAATTAATTGAACCACTTTTTAACATAGGTCACATTTTTCAAAAAATCTTCATTAAAAACGTTGCCGTGTCTATTTATTAATAGGTCAAGCAAGCCAATGTCAGCGCGGCGCAGCGGCCCGGTTACGACTCCTCCCTCGATAAAGCGTCATCGCAGACGCAAGAAACGATCAGAATGGCCAGTAAAACTAAAACAGCACATAAAACCTTTACAATTTTTTTAATGACTTATTTTCTCTCTGAAATAGGTCAATTGAATTAAAAATCAGTTGGGGTGTCTGAGGTTTTGCGCATTTAACGTTACACGTTGTATAACAGACGACACTGAGGCACTCAAACAACAACACAATCTCTTATACCCGTATTCACAAACATTACTGCAGCACTGTGGGCAGTGCGTGCGGACACACAGAGTGGTGATCGGCACTATGCGTCCCTTAATGTTTATGAATTGAAAGGCTCGTCATATGGAACGCATTGAGAAATGCCTTACTTCGCATAGTATTGCTACTTTACTTAAGGCTGATCTTTCCAACGGCAGATAATTTTATCCGAACAATAATTTTAAATTTTGAATGTTCTTCCATAAAAAAATCTGCCAGACGTCAATTTTATTCTACGAATAAAAATTATCATTTGATTGAAAAATCAGCCATTAGACAAATGTTGTTTGTAAATACAACTTGCTTCTTTCTTTTGTTTCTGAATACAGGTTTTTCGCAGCCGCCATCTTGGATTTTTTTTGTGACCTTACTATTGGCTTCAGCACCCTTGAAAACCATGTAAACTATATCTATCTCTCTCTCTCTCTGACTCTTTCTGTTATATCTAATTAAAAGTCACATGGAGCGGGCTTGTGGTAGAAATCATTTCTACCAGTTTACTCCTACCGCAAGCTCCGTTGGCGAACTTCGTTCCAAAGAGGGTCAATCCTGACATTATTGTGCCCAAGTACAGAAAGAAATGTTCTTGTAATCAAAATTAATTCATCGTAACGGTTCAATGGGTCTTGTTCCAACACGCAATTCTTCGATCGGCGTCAAGAACCTCGTGTTTTGGTTGAATCGGTTCAAGGGTAAAAAGAATAACGTTATTTCAGGACATAAATAAAATAAAAATACCGCTAAGATAATATGCTGGTTACCGATTCTTATAATTATATGCTTAGAACGAACACACGGAGTAAACTTAAAGTACCTAAATTGGCACGATTTTAAAATTAATACTTGTTTCGCACAGAATACTTATTTAGTTAGTTTCCTGACTTTATTCATGGGTTATATTAACTGTGCTTGTCATTAATTCATCAATATTACTAAATGGAAATCATCGCTCAATAGTGCACTTAAATACCTATTGATTATTTTCAATCGCAAGAATTTTGTATCGTAATACTGAATACTTAGTTTGAGGGCAGTAACAACAGCACAACAACAAACGACAACATAGCAACAGGAACAACAACAACATCATAACAGTTATTATAAAGGAAAGTCTCCTAATTCATTTTTACACCTACAACTGTTACAGCACCTAATTCAGAGTGATTATTGTAATTCATAATCATTTTTTTCCCATTATAGAACGATATTTAATACTTTGATTAAGAGCTTATTTTACCATAGTCAGAAATCTTACACGTGGAATAAAATTAACGGCTAAAAGCCGTGCGATTCTGTAACCATCTCACCGTGAAAACTTGGGTGAAGTGAGCGTGGAGTGAGTCGTCAATAGTGTCGATCCCTAGCATCAGCGTGACTCACAGCTCACTCTAAGCTCACTTCACCTTAGTTATCACGGTGAGATTTTTCCAGAATCGACGGGCAGTTCTAGTAAGTATGGAAAAACTGACAAAAACCCAAAATTTACTCTCAGGATGAGATTTATTCTAGGAATAAAAATTTGGTGGAATTCGCCCTCAGTAATATTGATAAATTAATTAAAACAGCGAAATATTTGACAGCTCTTTGCGACGTTGCTAACTTTCAGAATGCACGCCCTTCCGTGCATTTTGTTTGTGCAGAATAAACATTTTATCTTCTTTCATTTCTTTCTTTCTTCTTTCAAGATGTGTATAAGCGGGTTGTCGTCCATTTATTATTTATCTCATGCTGTAGTAGCCGTAATTGATAAACCAGAAAACCACTTACTAGTAATCATGTCATTAAAAGTTTAAGCCGCGTGCCTCGGACGCGCTCGCGTGCCCCGTACAATGTATTTAATCGTTGTAAATCGGACGCACCATTTTATCGTACTTCTCCACAATAGGGGCGATTAAGAATTTCGTGGCTACTTGGCAGTATCGTTTATGAATGTCGTAAATGGCTATTTTCGGGTATATGTGATACGGAAGTAGGGGATTTTCTGTGGTAATTTCTGCCTAAGCTTAGTACTGCAAACTTGTCGGTAATCTTTTCTGCTGCCGTGAAGTCCGAGTTCACAAAACGGTGAAGGAAAACAGAGTTCTTAAGGAAACCGGCAAGGCACCCACCAACCCGCGACACCTGTGAATCTCACAATGCCTCGTGTACCTATATTGCAAAAGTTCATTGTTGGAGTTCATATTTATACAATGCATATTTTTATTCATCACTATTTATAATAATTTCTTATTTTAGATAAAAAAAACTCCGTTGTGTCCAAACCAAAAAATTAGAATTAGAAGTTCTGTACGCCATTTTCCTCCATCTAGATCAGCAGCACATTAATTCCTTCCAGGACCACTTAATTGGCTGCCTGTTCCCGACAGAATATGCATCATTATGTCTGCCAAGTCAACCCAGCATGCTTCGGTGAGCAATATTGATATTCTGTTAATTTCCACAACGGAAACTCATTAAGAGCCAATTAGTGGTAATTAAATGCTCAATGATGTGTGAGGGTTACGTTGGTTTTTAATTGGATAAGTTTTGGTGGCTTTTTGATTCGGGAAAGGAAGAGGGGAAATTGTGTTAAAGGACATAGAAATGAGAGTTTGCCGTAAAGGCGGTCTCCTATTGTTATGAACCTCGCTTGTGTAGTGGTCGCGATTCCTAGTACTGCTTAGCATGAAGTCCCGGGTTCGATTCCCAGGTCGAGTGTTATTAGGTTTTTTCATCAAGGATTTCTCAGTAGTAAACCGGATTTGTGACCCGCTGGTGGCAACAAGCTGGCCCCCTATTACATGGGACTTAAAACATAACTGTAGGTGTAATCTGCATTCGCGATTTATTTGCCAAAAATGTAAACAAATATGAGTTTATGGAAAAATAACTTTAATTCATACACAATAAAGTTCGGTTTACATTACAACATCAAACATTTTTATAGGTTTTTCAATAGTACTAGTCACTCTGAAATGAAGTTAATTGGCATTAAAATAAAGTTGATATTTGTTTAACTTCAAATAACATCAGTTTGAAACATAAGTTAGAATTGACTTTAGGTTTATTGGTACACCTCTGTCCAACCCATCGCGGAAACAAAGCGTGGTGTTATGTTATATAAGCGGGATCAACCACTGCGACCCACGGTTGGGGCGCCATCTACATCACCACATGCGAACTACGCATCACAGTGCCGTCACGAAAATCCTGCATCGCGCAAGCATAGTTTACCGCACAACTAGCATATAAACCAAGTCCCGACATCAATCGTCGGGCAGTTGCCCACCGGACATGACATCCGTCTGGTCGGAGGATCCTTCCTTTTCTATGGAGGATGGGGGAACTTTACACCCTGTTCCTTATGAGGTATGCCTCTACGAGGGGCTGCCTTTTGAGTCATGTTGATTGCAAACCTCCCGCATTCAAAAAAAAAAAATACACATGGCTTTATCATCTTTTTGAATTTGAATTCGAAAACAAAAGAATGTTTTTCGATCGGTCGAATAGTTTTATTTTAGCGTCTATTCAAAGGTGAGAAGTCGGTTGTACTCGTATACGGCCACGCTACGCACGGATGCGTATTTGCAAAAAAATTAACCGCACAGCTCTTGGTTAAACCTCCTGCAAATCCTTCGTAACAACGTGCGGTCGACTTAACTGTTTTCAGTTAAGCCCCAAAACACACTACTGAGTAATTGTGAACTGCTAGGTGTGGGTAATTAGAATAAGAAGCCTTTCTAGGCTATACTTATTATGTATAAAAATATGTTCTGCATATAGCTATCCACAACCGTTAGATACGCTTCCGTGCGGAAAAAGAAAAGGAGTCAATCAAAGGAGTCCTCGAAAGGCAAATCACAAATCTTAAAATCAATCAGTCAGTATCTTTGTTGTTTTTACTCTTAATTGATATTTAATTTTTTTCCAGATTTCACCTAGATTTTTATTTTTGGAATTTTGACATTTGATTGATATTGAACATTGGTAAATTTTACATAGATTATTGTTACATGACTGTTTTATTCACATTTGATTGATATTTTACAGAATTTTGACATAGTGATTGTATTTACTTACAAGCAGAGGCTGTAATTATCAAACCGCACGAAATAAATAAACCTCGGACTTTCTTAAACGAATAAATGTTTAATTACTTGTTAAAACAGTTATTAAAAACCTGAAGATAGTTTCATAAAAAGCACGCGGAATAATTTTTACTTTTCACAAATTAGCGATGCGCGCGCATCAGCGTCTTTTGTTTATGGCAAAGGCACAAAAACAGCCAGTATTACTAATAAAGTAAATTAATACTGTTGTGTTTTTGTTACAGATAAATGGTTGTAATTAATTGTCAAAATTAATTAATTTTGACAATTAATTTAAATTAAATTTTGAGATAAAAAATAATAAATAAACATTTGATTCTTTAATTTAATTAAATTAAAGAATCAAATGTTTATTTATTATTTTTTATCTCCCAAAGTTAATTTTATTCATAAAATGTTGCCCACTTTTCTGACATAAAAACTCTTTGCTAAGATTTAAAAAAGTACCGTTCGTTTTAGACGGAGCATCTTGATAAACCGTGCGCTTTACATTACAATTACGCACAAGTACGTAATGAGATACATTACGATATTGAAATTGGTGCAGTAAGAGACCTTTTACGAGCAAATGTGTTATAAATATATTTTTAAACCATTTATCAAACTGTATTCAGATTCTGTATGTTACGGATGAATAAAGATTATTATTATTGTTCTAATTTTGACGTCTGATTAATATTTTACATAGGTTTGGCATTTAAATTGGATGAACTTGAATTTTGACTTGAATAATTTCTAAATTGTTTACTATTGACATTTGTAATAATTATTTTTTTTTTTAACATACACAATATTTGCACGCCATAGTATATGGCAAACATGTGTGAACCTTTACTTTTTTATGTCATCCTGCATGTACTTTTTTTTTTACTCTTATACATATGTGTACACACGTTTGAGCAAATAAATATCTGTATCTATCTAAAACCATTAAATTTTGTCAGTTTAAATTAAATAAATGGCCGCAATTATTCCGATAGCTATTTGCTGTCGGGGTAATTGAAAGTGTGTCATTTTCGATACGACAACCTGTCGTTGGTTGTGAATCGCTGTGCTGGTTTACTGATCACGTTACCAAAAAACTGTGAAAATTCCCATGTAGTACACTAACTGTTATTTTAGCAGCACTCAAAAACAATTATTCAAAACAGTCGAAATATGTAGCACATTTGACTCAAACACCCAGCATGTTTGGGTCAAATGTGCTAGGCACCTACTAGTTATTATAAATTTTCAGTACAAATCAACACAAACACAAGTAGGTATAATAGTCGGGGAGTCCGGCATATAGATGCAGAACTCGTTAGCAAAAGTTTTTTAACGAGCACACAAAGTTTTAATGGCCTAAAATCGCAGAGCGAAAGGAAATACGTGAAAAAATAATTAAAACACGATATTGGTGTAGACCAGAGTTTCATTTAATAATTGAAATCAATGTGGAATGTTTTGTTTTTTTTTTTTAAATAACAATAATAATATTATAATATTCTACAACTTTCACACAACGCCATCTAGTCCCAAACTAAGTAGAGCTTGTGCTATGAGTACTAGACAACTGATAAACATACATATAAATTTCTAAATACATACATATATTATAGATAAATTACACCCAGACAAAGAACAAATGATCATGCTCATCACACAAACATTTGTCCTGGATGGGAACTGAACCCACGACCTTGCGTATAGTAGTCAGGGCCATTGATTACTAGACCAACAGGCCTGACAGGAAATACAGGCTCATGAGGCCTTTTAGTTCTGTCTCTCTAGTGACCACGCGACAACTGTCTTTGATATTGCAGAGAGCTGGCAGAGACCACTTACGACCAGGCGGGACGGCTGCTTATTAGCCATCAGATACTACAGTATCTGATGAGTATCAGAAATACCTACCTAAGGTACCTAAGGTAGGTGTAAATCATCCGCAAAACAATTGCTAATCAAACACTTCCAGAAAACAGCCAAACCTATTCTAATCGAAAGAACTAACCAAAACAATCCATATTTTTAATTCATTGAATAATCTTCCTTCACAAAAAACCCATTAGAAACGGTTTAATAAAACGGTACTCAGTGATTAATGTCCACTGTGTCCTCGCTTCTAAAACAAGAGATTCACAACTAAGCGAAGCTCTAATGGATAGCAAATATTTCTTTCTATCCACAGAGAAAACAGCCTCAATTATGGAGCGAAGTATGGCGACACGAAATAGGTACAGAAGGTCAACTTCATACCATGAGTGAAACACACGCACACGCTTCAAGTACAGCGAATGCAAGCGCACTCAAAACTGTCATTTGTTTGAGTGTCTCGAGCAACGCGACTTGCGGCAAGCGACACGCGCACACATCATCAGGAGGTCTACTCCTTAAACACGGAATTCGCAGTTCCGGCCGAAATTACAGACGATTCCTACTCTGAACGGACATAAGTTTAGTTTAAGGCCCGACATTAGAATGAATCGAATCCATGAAGCGAATTAATCGGGTCTAGGGTTCACTCCAAAGATTAGAAATTCGGACAGGCCCGTATCTTCGATGACGAGCTTGAGTAGGCATGTTTCCGTCTGAAACTACACTCTAAACAACTTCTTTCATTTGTTTCCACCGCTGTCGCTGTCAGACGACACGTGTCATTTGAACGTGCAGCTCGTGATCACGGATGGGGGAAGCCGAGGTCCGTACGGGCGATTTTTCTCTTGCACTGGATTTTCAACGCTTTGCTTAACCCCGAGAGTTGAAAATCCAACAAAGTGTTTTTTGACGCGCTGGGATGCGCTCTGTTGGATTTTCAATGCTCGGCTCAACACCAGCAGTTGAAAATCCAGTGCGTGACGAACGTGAGCTAAGTGTGCGTACGCCTGTTTTCGTCCGTTGTATGGACCCAACCTTCTGTATCTCTCTATATATTTTGTGATGGCGGTATAACGATTCTCTTAAAATATTTTCGCTGATATCAGGGCTGTCAAATGCAAGTTTTCAGTGGCCATGTTTAATTCATTACGTTTTAACACCTTTTGTTCGAGTAAATACTCATATTATTTTAACGTGTGGTTTTTACCTTGTTGGCTGTGTATAGGTGAACAATTTGCCTGTGGTTTCTGATAGCCAATTTACCAACAATGTTGTTATTATTTGTCGTTAGGTACTTGTCGGTTTATAACATCGAACTATGCTGGAAAGCAAGACAATCAAGGATCCGGTGTCAGACACCAGAGGGGCAACTCTCGTAATTTCAAGAACATTCACTGCCTGATCTTAGTTTCAAACTATCAAAAATACCTCTGATTTCTATGATTTTTCTTTTCGTCTGCTTTACTCTTTCACACGCTGTCTACATCTCTCTATCTAATGTCCTATCGCAGGTATGCTGGAAGAGATTTCTTATGAAATAAGCATCACCTTTGTACTTATGTTTCTGTTGTGCTTTTTCTGGTCTGCTTATAATATGTGTGTACATAAATGGTAAATAAATAAATAAGGAGTGGGTGTAATCCACAACGCGGGCTAGATGTTCATGTCTTCGAATTTTTTGTTCTAGGACATGCCGGTTTCCTCGCGATTTTGAGAGGAGTGGTGATAAAATAACTTACAAAAAGTACGCCTGTCTGGGTTCGAATCTAGGACATATAACTCGTACCGTTAAAGCGGTAGAGATATTACGTGGGTGGATCAAATATAAACCGGACTTAAGTAAAAAAAAATACGCACGTATTATTATACTCGTAAAAAAAAGGAATATATTTTATTTTTCTACATAATCTCCCCTTCTATTAACACATTTTTCCCAGCGCAGGGGATGTTTCTTGATGCCAGTATCGAAGAATGTAGTCGGTCGTGCCTTTAGCCAATTGCACACAAATGATTCCACTATCTGGTCAGTGTGAAAACGGCGTCCTCCACTTGAATTTTTTTTTGTGCCATTCCTACACTTGAGTTCTTGAAAGCGTATTCTTATAGAACTGTAGAGTCAATGGATGCAAAATTTCGGAAGGTTTTATGCCCTCCCGTGTTAAAAAAATTATGATAAGTTGTTGGTCAACAGACTTATATACCTCCTGCTCATACATGATGCTACTGGCGCGCAATAAACTAAAGTGAGCCGGAGCAGTATACCCCCCTCCCCTAGATGATCCCCCCTAACACATACAACAGCACCAAGCGCGTCACTTCACTCAGCGACCAGTAATAAAAAAAGTCCTGTTTATATTTGATTCACCTAATATAATTATTAATTACATTATAACATCGCATTGCTATCATCAGGACATTTAAACAAGTGGAATGCCTGCCTCTAGAACCTAGACCTGCTGATACCTAGTGAAGTGCTCTTAAAAATTATCTTAAGTACGTACGTATACACGTCACGCACACTCGCACAGGAACCGACCCCACCTTAACGGCGAGCCACGGAGTAGAAATAAAACAAACACTTTTAAAGATATTTAGTTTCAAAGCGGGCTTCACTTAAGATTTTAGCTTTTAACGTGTCAAACGCAAAGGTTTTGATTTCATCAGTTTAACAAAGTACCTTTAATATATGGCACTTCGCGTTCTAGACAAACTTCGGCGTTGTAGATAAAGAAAAATTGGTTTATTTGTCACAAAAACACGTGCATACAAAAAAAAATAGTTACTTCGAATAAGAAAATAAAAACTGATTAATAATCACGATTACCGAACAAAATAAAATAGTTGTTCCATTCATTTTCGCAGTGTAGGTATTGCACTTTTTCTATGAAACAGCAATTTTTTATACTGTTTATTTGTACTGTGCAGAGCACACAGCTCCATTTCGGTACCGTCAATTGTGGCCTCTTTACTTTCCATGGGCAACATTACCCATGAATACTGTATGTACGTAGTTAAATATCTCTCGATTAAATCGATTATAAAAATGATTTATCTACTATTGCTTTGATATTATATGGTGGCAACAGATTTTTAGTAATCGAGAGATAAACAACGTGTGACGTTAAATGCGCAAAACCTCAGACACCCCAACTGATTTTTAATTTAATTTACCTATTTCAGAGAGAAGATAAGTCATTAAAAAATTATAAAGGTTTTTTGTGCTGTTTTAGTTTTACTGGCCATTCTGATCGTTTCTTGCGTCTGCGACGACGCTTTACCGAGGGAGGAGTCGTCACCGGGCCGCTGCGCCGCGCTGACATTAGCTTGCTTGATCTATTAATAAATAGACACGGCAACGTTTTTAATGAAGATTTTTTGAAAAATGTGACCTATATTAAAAAGTGGTTCAATTAATTCTGCTCGTTATTCTGATCAAACTATTTTCAGGTTTTGCGCATTTAACGTTACACGTTGTATAAGTACAGTACTCATGGGTAAAGTTGCTCAAGGAAAGTAAAGATGCCACAGTTGACCGTATCAATATTTCTGTACCCCTCGTATATCGTTTAATCAGAAAACAGTGTTATTTTATTATACCGAAATATTTTTACAGCATTCGGTTGTTTACAAAAACGCCCGCCTCATGTTATTCCAACGGATAAATTGGAAACGAAGTTTCGATTTTGAACGTCCACTTTGTTCTGCAAAACGCGGTCTGAGCTGCTAAATAATCCTATTATTCGGGCAAAAGCACAAGCGTGCTATAAAGGAAGCACGGGATTGCTGCCTCGGTTTTTTTTTTCGGATATCCGTTTATGCACACATGTCGTGTTTCGCTGACTGGTGTCATGTAGCCGGCCACAAAACCGGCGATACACACCAGACACAAGGTAAACTCCAGATTTGGGGCTTAATAAATCTTTTCGTAATTGTGATGTTTCTGGAACGTTTTATTATTATCTTGTTTATGCCAAATTGGACTACTAACATAGATTTAAGTAAGTTGTAATACTAACAGGGTAGGTGCAGTAGTAGCCCAGAGTGTTATCAGTAGGTCGTGAGTTCGAATCCAGGCAGGCGCTTTACTTTGTGTATTTAATTTCATCACCACTTCTCTCAAAACTGTGAAGGAAAACATAGTAAGGAAACTGACATACCGGTTTCCTTACGATGTTTTCCTTCACCGTTTCCTCTTTCGTTCGTAGAACCAAAAATTCGAAGACATATTTTGTCATCTACCATCCTGCACTGGGCCCGCGTGGTACACGGAGATTAAAATCTTAGAAAAATTACTGTGCTGTCTCATAATCTGAGTGCATTTGAGTGGTAATGGAAAAATTACCATGCTAGCACAGTAAAAATTCTTATGCTGTACAGTAAAATTTATTGGACAAATAGTGAATTTTTCCCAATCTCACTCAGAAAATTTCCTGTAGATGTCACTTGCACTCACTTTACAGTGTTTTCTAAGAATTTTCTCTCCGTGTAGATAACGGAACACGCCCTCTCGAAGAGCAGGCCTGTCTCACAGCAGTGGGAATATTATAAGCTGATTATGCTTCATAGTCTTTGCAGGTTCCGCATGCTAAAAAATTAAAAACAAACTCCACCTACATGCTTCACAGCGTACGATACAATTTGAGCCTCATACCGGTCTACAGCCGTCAGTTTTGATAGAGAATTCCTGGCTAGATAGATATAGAAATGGTCAGCTGCTTACCGTTTGTTAAGATCCCACGCAAATCGCGGTTAACTGGGTAAACGGTTTCAATCACTGCTCATTATATAAAGTTTCCGACTATTTTACACTTTTATCATTATTACCTATCAAACTACATAAAATTATGTCACAATGACTAGACATAGTTTTAACTTTGCTCAAACACCTTAATAGACACTGCTTACGGAAAATCGAAAAGGCCTTTTAAATAGTGTTAGCAGCAGAGGGGCAATTCTCGTAATTTTAAAAACGTTCACACTGATATCTATCTCAATCTGTCAAAAATACCTCCGATTTACATTTTTGCAAAGTTTTTGACATTTATTCTTGCTGAAGCCATAAGTATTTACATCTATAATTGTAAAAGGACCTTTTGGCGTGTGGCCAAAATCGGAATTATCGTCGCCATCTTGTTTATTCAATAGATTTCACAAAACTAATGCTCAAAATATTTACTAACAACGCATCTCTGTCAACCAACGTCATTCGAGCCCCAAAAAATCTTTGTATCAGTGTACTTACCAATACCTGAGGGGCAATTCTCGTAATTTTAAGAACGTTGACAGTCTGATCTGTCTCAATCTGTCCAAAATAACTCTAATTTCCCTAAATTTTGCAAAAAAAAAAGTGAAGACTTTGAAAAACCTATAAGATAAAATAGTAAAGATTAATTTACCTTTTTTTTTCCTTATTTGTTCTGTTTCAAGATCTAAATTACATGTTACAAATTTAGATACCATTCTCTATCGTACTTACAACTTTCGTTTTGCATGCGGAGTTTACCTATAAGTGATTGTACTCTATTGTTTATCTGTTTGCTTTTTTTTTATACCCTTAACTAGTGTAAACAATCGTTGGTAAACCAATAAATAAATTAATTAAAAAAAAAAACAACATTGCCAAAACTCCAGAGACATTGGATGTATGCTAAGTATCGGCAAAGCAATTTGCTTGGAGCTTGAGACCAAAATGATATATTGTGACAAGATGACCTATCTTACCTGAAATTATAGACCCCACTGTGCAAGACCTAGGTACTGTGAATCGTTTATTAAAAGCGGAGCGGAGCGATATGTTTTTTTTTTTTTGTTTGTCAATAAATCATCATTCTCTTATTTTTGAGGGGCTTGTGGCTACATAATAACAGCAAGGGTAAATTGAAGGCTAAGCTAAGCTTGCCGCGGTCGGTTCATGGATGGGTTACTATCCATTACATATCGAGACCCCGCCGTGCCTCGCAAAGCACGTTAAGTCGTTGGTCCCGGCTGTCATTCGTAGATCTATGACAGAAGGTTTGCTTTGAATGGGTAGTCAGGAGCCCGAAAGTCTGACAACCAGTCTTACTAAGGGTATCGTGTTACGTTACCCAGTAGCTTTGTTAAGGCCAGCTGGGCAGTCGCTTCATATAAAATACTAGAATTATTCAGCCTCAATTGATGTGACTAAAAACCAACCCCAAAATAGTTGGGAAAAGGCGAGTTAGATTGAAATCATCACTCTCTTGCTCCTGTCCCAATTTATTTGGCATTTTTTTTTTGCACAACATATTACTTTGCATACCTTGTATTGTATTCAATCAAGTATTTTCTAACTGCATAGACAGCTGTGCTGCAGGGGAGTTTGTTGCGCCACTTCTTCTCCTCAGCGAAAGCACTAGGAAGTGGTGAAGGGCGGGCGTTTTGAAGGTGGTCTTTTGTAATTTTGACGTTCGAAAAGTGTTGATTCTCAGCCTTGTTTGAATAAATTACTTTTGATTTTGGATTTTGATCATGTCTTTTTCTTTCATACTTCTCTATTAGTCGTCATCTCGTCCAAATATCAAAAAAAGATAAAAGTCAAATAGAAAACGTGATAATCACCAAAATAAAACATCCTAACTAAATCTCGTATGAAACAAATAAATAGTAGGTTATTTAATCGGTTCATCCGTTTCGGACAAAATCACAGACAGGCATACAAGCAGATAGGTATACTTTTAAAACTTCAAAATTTACACACCTTATTTTTGCCAAATCACATCCTATTATTCATTTCTAGGAGAACCAACAGCTATAATAAATGAATAACAAATGTATATGAAGCATAGAGCCAATTACAGGTTCTCACGGATAAAAACAGAAACCTTAGGATCACTAACAAGCACGATAGAAAAGTATATACATATATATATACTTCTTCAATAAGTATACCTACTAATCTTATACATCACGTATCCTTAATATAAATACCTAATTTTCTGCGTCCTAAAATTCGTCACGTTACAAACTTCAACATTCAATCAACAAAACTATAAATCTTATCGTCCATTTGTCGAATTCAGTCATTTGTCATTGTAACACAATTGAATGTTCAAAGACTTTGAATTGGGAAGCACTCATCAATTGGACTGAAGAGAATCGTATTGAAAAGGAAGGAAAAGGAGCTTCGTCTCCATAATAAGGACGCCTGTCGAAACGCACAATTGGGTGTCACTTTTCATCCACCATTGAAAACCGAGATTGGAATTGTCGACGAAATATGGCGGAAACACGACTCTGTCTTACTGAACTACGCCTGAAATAAAAATGCTACTTTTTATCAAAGCGAACATAAATCAAGTTAAAAATAAAATGACTTACCATAAAATTTCACGCGACTGAAAAGAAAGAAAGTAAATACAGTTATTTAGCACATGCTAAAAGATACGCAATACATCAGATAAAAGCAAATAAAAAGTGAAAAGTCCGATGTAAGAAATTAGCAGGAAAGTGTGCCTCACGGCTGCGCCAAAAAGGCCCAGTTCAGCAAAAATCCCAGACAACTAGAGCCTGACGCTGAACTGGAACTTCACAGGGTGTTACATACGTTGACGTTGACCAAATGGACTTAGAGCCGGATCACATGTACTAAAACCACACCACAACCCCACAACGACAACACGTGGTCGAGCGCTAATGTGTATGAAAATGCATAGTTGGTGCACACGGACCACATTTTGTCATCAAAATCGACCGTGTGGGCGATACCGACCACTTCGTAGCCACAACGCAACTACAACGATCTGTCTGTCAGCAAACACTGGCCATATCGCAACTACTAGCGACAACGCAACCACAACGCAACTGCAAGAAGTTGCAGCGACACTAACACTGCTTGCCCACATTTTGTCGTTGCGCTGTGGTGTGGTTGTGGTTGCACGTATGAACGGGCCCTTAGTTTTGCCAAAATGAGCCAACCCACATCATCTGCCTAGCCTTTTCCCAACTACGTTGGGGACGGCTTCCAGTCTAACCGGATGCAGCTGAATACCAGTATTTTACATGGAGCGACTGCCTATCTGACCTCCACAACCCAGTTACTGGGTAATACGATACCCCTTGGTAAGACTGGTTGTCAGACTTTCGGGCTCCTGACTACCCGTAACGACTGTCACAAATCCACGAATGACAGCCGGGACCTACGGCTTAACGTGCTTTCCACAGCACAGAGGTGGTACCTGGTACCTGCCCGGCAGTCACTCGTCGATCTATGTTATTCGTTACGGGTAGTCAGAAGCCCAAAATGTTTGACCACCAGTCTTTACAAGGGATATCATGTTACCCAGTAACTGGGTTCTGGATCAGATAGCCAATCACTCCATTTAAAACACTGGTATCCAACTGCATCCGTTTACACTCGAAACTGACCCCAACATAGTTGAGAAAAGGCAGTTTTATTGAATTTGTTTAATATTGAAGTTACAGTAAATTCAAAATACTCGGGGAAACTAAAATCTAGTTCGTAAAGTCCATGCAAATAAGACACTGTCCCATCATGACAGTCCCCAAAGCAATCAGAATCCAGGCTGCAACAAGCCAGTGGGATTAAACCGTCGTTTGACATCGACGTCATGTTTACAGCCGCCGAGAAAGATGGGAGCCGTAACATAGATCAGATCACATACATACTCGTAAATATATATGGTACGTGTCCGAAATATATAAGATATGTTATCTTAAACCTATAGCTCAAGTGTAGTTAACCCTTATGTTCATATCCGGGTACCCGGGTGCCCACTGCGATGTATTTTCGTGATAAAAACTGAGAAATAATGAAAAAAAATTTTTGAACTCCCGGATCCTCGTTATCGAGGTGAAAAGCGAACAAATCATGTATTTATTTTATTTCTTATTTCTCTGGATAGTTCTTCCATTATTTCTTTCCACTTGACTCTGAATATTATAAACACGTCTGAATTCACCAGAAACTCAAACTATACTTAAGGGAGCTAACATTCCCTCCACTACGCTGTACAAACGGCGAAAATTGACCTTGACATTCCTTTCTATAAAGGGAGCAGCTGCTGTGCTCCGAACAATTGAAGTGTCTACTACCTGAGTTGCTCTTAACTTATTTTTCATGTTAAATACATTTTTACAGCATTTTCTCTGTTAAAACTCTATCAAATACTCATTAACAATGTATATTTTAGAGAAAAAAATTCTAAGTAAACACTTTTTATTCAACCAAAATTAAATAAAACTAAAAATTTCATTAAATGGATACCCGGGTACCCCGGGTACCAAACGACGTTGGTAAAAACTTACCAACGTCGTTTGGTACCCGGGGTACCCGGGGGGTACCCAAACCCCCGTTACCCCCGTTTGGGGGGTACCCAAACGGGTATGAACATAAGGGTTGAAGCAAGCGTAGTTTGATTTTCGTGGTCAGTTGCAGCGTTACTTACTTGAAGAAAACTGGTACAGTATCTAGAGAACCGTAAATATGGTACAGACGCCAGCACATCAAGCTACTACAATCTGTCAAATTTCTTTAATAGATTTTTAACTTTATCGCCAAAGCTTCGGTTAAAAGTTGATTGTGAAAATTTGACAGTTTCGGGTAGCTTGATGTGCTAGCGTCTGTACATCGAATTTTAGATAATGTTCGCATGCAGAGACGGATTGCATAAAGACTACTGTTTTCTAGTGTTTCAGGTAAGAAAAAAGCTTGATATTTGCAGGCATTAAAATAGTCTTTTCATATCCAAGATGGTTCAATTTTAACCACAATATTTACAATAATTGTAAATATGTGAGCACCATGTATCTATCACATAGTTAATTTATGTCGTGTCATGTTATTGCTTTATTTTTAACTAGCATCCACCCGCAACTTCGCAAGCTTAGGAATGAAGCATTTTCCCGCGGTAAAAAGTAGCCTATTTTCATCAAGGATAATGTCGGCTTCTAATGGTAAAACAATTTTTCAAATTGGTTTAGTAGTTTCGGAGCCTATTTAATACAAACAAACAATCAAATCTTTCCTCTTTATAATATTAGTATAGATTATTTTTACCTATTGTAGTATAGATAGTAATTTTATTCTAGGTGCATCGCCTTCACGTACAGGTTGTAAAAAGACACATTATATAACCGTCATTTAAGCATTCTGTACAACAAACTAAGTTTGCACAGAAATATTGCCAGGAAACGACTTTTATTTTTGGTGTGAAAATTTGCTGTTTGCGGTTGTACTTAATGTAATGTACCTATGGGTACATACAACGGTACCTACGTGGGTCGTGGGGATATTGAAAGTTTGTATACAAAACAAAACATTTTTTAAAAGAGTAACGGTGGAGTTTCTTGCCCATTTTTCTCCATACGAAACTAGCTTTTGGAAGGGGCGACTATAATCAATTTTATTTTTTTTTTCTTCTAAATTTTGACGTTCAAGAATGACTTATAAGTGCCAATATGAAATAAATGATTTGACTTCGATTAAACCTGTTTCAATGAATAATAATAATTTAAATACTAGCACCGCTTGTTAACAACAAAATATCATCTTTTAAAAAAATATCATCTTTTAAATACTAGCACCGCTTGTCAACAACAAAATATCATCTTTCCACGTCGTATGAAACACATTTTTTTTCATTAGCCTTTAATGTCCCAATGATGGGCAAATGTTTCCCTACTCTCCTTCCACCACTCTCTGTCCAGAGCTGCCAAGGACACATAAACATTAATCAGTAGTAACTCAACTACAATGCATACGATTTCACAAACACCCTATTAAAAACCCCGCATGCTGCCCGCATACCAATTATTTTTTATCTAAGCTCGAACTTATAAAATCGATTTCAACCGCGGTCCAACTTCAGCGCAGATAAGGATCCTTACCATATCCGGTATCCAGGAATTTAAAACGGGACTGCGTATTGACCTACATCCCGGGATATACCGTTTATCTAGAACAACCAGTTTATCTGCCTTTCCTTACTCTAACAATGTTATGGGTGAATAAGGGCAGGGGTGAAATGTAAAATGAGTTGGTACTTTGCATACGGTTTGAACTAAATACAAGATGGCAGTGACTTTAATGCGCAACCTATCACCATGGGTTCAGCATGTGGATTCTGTAAAAATCTCACCGTGAAAACTTGCGTGGAGTGAGCTGTCAGTGTCATCGCACTTATGCTAGGGATTGACTAAGCAAACATTTACAATCATAATCGAGGTTTTAATAATGTTTTTTTATGCAAATTCTATTGATCATTTTATATAATTTCAAAACTAGTATTTTAGTTGTCAAAACAGTACTATTTTGTGGGGGTTTAAAATAAAATAGCAAAACAGATACTAAGCCAAAATATAGGACTAGTATTTTTTTCCTAGATTAAAACCCTACAAAATAATAATGTTTTGACAGTTAAAATACTACCTTTGAAATCATATAAAATGATCAATAGAATTAGCATAAAAAATATAATTAAAATCTCGATTATGATTGTAAATGTATACTTGGTCAATCCCTAGTATCAGGTGGGATAACACTGACAGCTCACTCCATGCTCACATCACCTCAGTTTTCACGGTGAGATGGTTACAGAATCGCACTGCAGTACACGATTCTGACACCCCCTGACGTTTTTTTTTTTTTTTTTGTAATATCTATGGCACGCTAGGACTCTTAGGAACCGAACAAAAACAAAAAAGTCAGAAAGAACGCTGAACGAAAACGTAGTAGGTATTAGCGCGGGACGGCGATGCAATGCGGTCGGGGGAGCAAGAAAGAATGCCGTCAAATATATGGCGCCCTGCACCAAACGGAAAGTCCCACTGTCACAACCAAACCTAGTGTATTTGGAGGAGAATTTAACGGCCTTCCTATATTGCTAACTATTTTTTACATGGATTCCCGCAATTCGTATTTATTTGCCATTTACCTACTTAACAAATGCACACAACAAACAAACAAAGAGAAAAACAACGCAAAAACACACACACACACACACACAAAAAAAAACACACACACAAAAAAACACACACACACACAAAACACACACACACACAACAAAGAGTATTCTATTCTATTCTAATATTATGAGGTTACGTTCGAGAAAATTCCGAATGAACGATGACGATGAATGATGGAGGCATTGCTAAGGATAATCACACAAAGACTACGTCATGAAAAAGCACCTGAACGTTTTCGTTAAAATAAAGATTTTAATTATATTGAAATACCTAGTTCAGATGAAACCAATATTGAAAGTAAGGTGATGGCTCAACAGAACAAAATGCTTATACGTCACAATAAAAAGTTCTTTTTTTAATCGGTTTTCTTTCCCTCATATGCTTAAAATGCATTCCAAAATAATTTAACGACGCAACGCGTGATCTAAAGATTTTTTGACACACATAAAAATATACCTAATATTATAGTAAATAGAAAATCGGTGTCGGTAGGTCATCTATGTATGCCTACGGAGATACCACCGTCTGACGGTCCCTTACTTGCCAAAAACTAATAAAAGATCAGACAGATATCCAGTACCACGGGCCAGGAGCAAGTTTGTCAGAAAACACTATAACAGCTTAGCGTCACGCCTTTACTTCAAAATTAGCCAGTACAAACTAGTTAAGCATGTAAGCAATTTCCAGATAAAAAGGAAATATTACTTTGGCTGGAAACCTATAGCTACGATGACACTGAAACCCTTATTAGTACTCTTACCTAGTGACATAAACATTCATACATTCACTTCAACACACACCGCCACACACACGCTACCTCTTTTCTATAAGCTTGCACCTTTATTTTATCTTATACCTAATTCTATTATTTTACTGTTAGTTTTTTTTTTTTTTTTTCCTTTTGTCTATTACTTTAATCATCTAATGTAGTTACAGTAAGCACTGTCTAAGCTTCCACATTCAGATCAATGTAACCGGCGTATCCTCAACTCCTGTCATACAGGTTGTCCTAGTTCAGGGGTTGAGACCGCAATGATGTAATGTATATTGAAGTTTGCAGAAATAAATTTATTATTATTATTATTATACTTGCAATTTTTCTTCTTCATTTAAATGTTTGTTGGCAAGTACCTATATTTTCGCGTAGTAGCAACATTCGGAAATGAAGTGCAATGGCAGTGACATAAGAGAAAATAAGCACAAAAGTAAATTAAAATACTTTTATTTTTGATGTCCGAAATCCGGAAACCTATTTCATAACAAAAACGTACCTAAATCTAATTTAAAAAATAGGAGTAATTTTATGAACCATATTTGGTTGTGACACGCTCTCTCACAAGTTAGTACGGTCCCACGTCATTCTCTTTTCACGTGGACGAATTAGCAGGCAGAGGCTAGTTTAACAATAATAGTAAAAATACTTAAGAAGACTAATCATAAATAAAAAAGCCTTTATTACAAAAAACATTTCTTGATAAAGTAAGAAATATTAATTGATTAATTAAGGACCCGTCGACGTGTATACGCATATGGTAAAAAAAAAAATTTAAAAAAAAAATTAAAAAAAAAAAAAAAATATTTACCAAAACAAAATAACAACCTTCTACGGCTCACAATGTTACAAGTAATGTACAGACTTACTGGTACTTATTTTGGTTGTTAACAGAATTGATTCACCCTGTTCCCCTTACTAATAAAAACTGTATTACGGTGGAACAGTTTTCCTCGCTCTCTGTGATTGTATGTATTTATAGTAGCGTACTTGTGATAAAATAATCACTTAATAGGTTAAAGAGCTTTAGGTAAACAAAGCAAAGGTGATATAACTTAAGCTAGAGGGTAGGCAAACACAAGTTGTTGGTAAGTTGTTGGTAGACGTAAAAGTTGACATAGTTTACGCAAAATATTTAGATGCTAAGTTGGCTTTGGTTATACTATTATAATGCTTGCCCATTATTAAAGCCAGTGGCAGAATATATATAAAGATAGGAAAAAAAAAAAAAAAAAAATGGTATAGGCACACTGTCCACAGTGTGCATTTAAAAATGTGTAAGAGAATATACAACGCGTAACGTTAAATGCGCAAAACCTGAAAATAGTTTGATCAGAATAACGAGCAGAATTAATTGAACCACTTTTTAATATAGGTCACATTTTTCAAAAAATCTTCATTAAAAACGTTGCCGTGTCTATTTATTAATTAGGTCAAGCAAGCCAATGTCAGCGCGGCGCAGCGGCCCGGTGATGACTCTTCCCTCGGTAAAGCGTCGTCGCAGACGCAAGAAACGATCAGAATGGCCAGTAAAACCAAAACAGCACATAAAACCTTTACAATTTTTTTATTGCCTTATTTTCTCTCTGAAATAGGTCAATTAAATTAAAAATCAGTTGGGGTGTCTGAGGTTTTGCGCATTTAACGTTACACGTTGTATGTCAAACTAATTTCCACAAACTTACCATATAGAATGACAAAACATTCACGGCATAACAACTCTATTATAAAAACTCCTGTTCCCCTGTACTGACTAAATATCAACCCTGTTTGTGCAAACGCCAGCCGCAGTCATTTTGACAAAACTATGCGGAATAATAACAATAACGATTAGCAATTCTACTCTGTGCTGTTGACAGTATGGCGACCCTTCCCTGGACACTCTTGGCCCACGTTCGCACGGACGTAAACATATCGCGGCAGGATTTTAAGGCTCTCCCCCGCAGGCGCGTTATTATCGGTTGATAATATCGGATGCGTTATTGCGAAATCTGTTTTCAGTATAATTTGTATTAGGACGGCTACGAAGTTACACAACTGCTGCGATAATAACGACGTAATACAAGTAGGTCGCTTGTGTTCCTTCGTCCTGCGATATTCCGACACGATTTCTTAGAACTTCACATAAGGATTGTACAGACGCCAGCACATCAATCTACCCAAAACTGTCAAATTGTCCCAATCAACTTTGAACCTTATGCTTTAGCGATAAAGTTGAATATCTATAAGTCATACGATCTTACATGTAGTGTAGGTTACACGCACACGTTAGAAATATTGGACGATAAAAACGCAGCTGTGTGGCAATGAATCGGGACGCATTATCGCAATAACGCATCAGATATTTGATAGAGAGCCTTTATCGCGCACTTAATTTTGAACTCTCCGTGTTGAGCCGAACATTGAGAATCCAACAGAGCGCATCCCAGCTCGTCAAAACACACTGTTGGATTTTCAACTCTCGGCGTCGGATTTTGAAATCACCGCGGCAAAAACGCGGCCGTGCGTACCTGGGCTTACAGGGGACACTATTTCACCATAGCACGGGAAAGTTTGCCGCGATGACATTTTGTTTTGCTGTTAAAGGTGGGACGTGGTAGAGGAAATAATGGGAGGGTCAGTGTACCTACTGTTAAATAGTTTTGAAGCAGGAAGTTACAAGCACTTTGAATACACAAAGTTTTTCAGCTTAAAACCAGTTACTTGCAGTTGGATGGACAAATAATTCTAAAGCATTCGCTAAGTACTATAATTTACGTATTTTACAAGAAATAATACAAGTTACATTATTGTCTACTTTTGTAGTATACTTGAACACACAGGGTCAAATTGAATTAGGTAGCGCAACTCCGCAAACGTGATGGGTATCAATATCTAAACATGAAAAAATAAAAAATATAAATGAAAGTTGTTTATTTTTTTCGCAAGTAGGGCAGGTATTTGAAATATAATTTTTAAAAATCAGTTTTCTTTGTGTAAACTTCGGAGAAGTGATGGGTATATACTATATGTAATGTATACGATATGTAACACGATAAAACAAAAAACAGATTTTCTCAATTCATACTTCAAGTAAAAATACAACCAACGGTTGTTGACCCCAAAAAAATGATCAAATTTCATTTTTTTTTATTTCGTCGTGTTTAGATATTGATAGCCATCACGGTTGTGGAGTTTCGCTACCCAATTTAATTAATTTGTCCCTGTATTTATGTGGACTATGGCTCATCGTTGATTATAATAATAATAATAATAATAAAACTTTATTTCAGACTAGGTCCATAATATTGTTAGTATTTTGGTGTTAGTAACAATAATGCTTATAAGTAAATAGGTTAGTATTGTTAGTTTTCAAGACAGTAATCAAATTATTTATCAGACCTAGGACTGTCCCACCCAGTGTTCCTGAAAGGGGCAGTCCGGTCTGGCAGCGATCATTTTTAGAATGCTGTTGTTACTCGTACTACAGTGGAGGCGCTGTAGTAAGGAGGCCGCTTTCTTTCGCATGATGGCATGGAAACCATCTGTGCGAGCCTCTGCGAACATTCCCGACGCACTTCAGCGCCATGGTAGTCCCAACAGCATCCTAAAAGCATTATTAAATTGAACACGCAGGACGTTGTAGGCTAGACACCCACAGGCCACTCGTGTAAAACGATTGACAGAACGCCTTAAAAAGGGTAACTTTGACGTCTGTAGTACAACGAGCGAACTTATACCTTCATCGTTGATTATACCTCAGCAATCTGAGTATGCATTATTGTTGACTGTGGCTCATTGTCGACTATGATGTCTTGTTATTATTGAATAATTTAATATTCTTAACTAAATAGTGTTGATTATTTTACATGGAGCGTCTGCTTATCTGACCTCCACAACCCAATTACTGGGTAATACGATACCCCTTGGTAAGGCTGGTTATCATACTTTCGGGCTTCTACTGTCAAAGATACACGAATGACAGCTGTTTATTTTAATAGTATGTTAGTTCATTTAGTATAAGAAGTTTATCTAAAGTAAGTATTTTATTAGAAATTTCTTCTTAAAATTAATTCTGAACCACAAAAAATTTAACGAGGGGCGTTACTTATGTTTTTTCGGTTATTTATAAAAATTTACAGTCTACCACTTTTCCACTGGCCAGTTTTTAATGAAACAACAGCCGGTCGATTCTGTAACCATCTCACCGTGAAAGCTTGGGTGAAGTGAGCGTGGAGCTGTCATTCGCTAGGGATTAACACTATTAATTGCTCACTTCACTTATGATTTCACGGTGAGATTTTTTACAGAATCGACTGGCTGATTTTATTTTTTATAACCGACGAGTAATTGCTACGTTAGGGGATCTAGAATCATATGCTGAATCCTGTTTACCTGTTTTATGTTTAACTAGCGACCCGCCCCGGCTTCGCACGGGTGCAATGCTGATCACTATCACTACATAGTATAAAACAAAGTCGATTCCCGCTGTCTGTCTGTCTCTATGTATGCTTAGAACTTTAAAAATAAGCAACGGATTTTGATGCAGTTTTTTTTAATTGATAGAGTGATTCAAGAGGAAGGTTTATATGCATATAATACATGCATAATATAGTAGAGAAACACTGATAATTTTAGAGCCATTATTTCTCTTAAAAAGTATAGGATAAAAAATGGTTATTGTGGGTTATCCCTAAGAGATAGACATATGCCATCGCGGACTTTTTTGTAGACCTTTTTAAGGTGTACAATACTGTAGTACATTATTTTGATCTATCTCGTAGGGTTAAGCCAGCGTTTGCAATGTAAGCGCAAAAAAATGTGTTTATTTACGACATCACATTAGAAACCCCTAAAATGATCAGTGTTTCTCTACTATATTATGCATGTATTATACATATAAACCTTCCTCTTGAATTACTCTATCTATTAAAAAAAACCGCATCAAAATCCGTTGCGAAGTTTTAAAGATTTAAGCATACATAGGGACAGACAGCGGGAAGCGACTTTGTTTTATACTATGTAGTGATGTTAAAACATAGTAAAAATAACATATGTGTAAAAGGTTTGTTAAAATTTTGGACAGTAAAGTATATCTGTCTATGTCGACTTTTTGATAGTTTTAGAGTAAGGTCCGAAGATCGTTGTACGTCATCGTGTATCGTGCAAAATACGCAATAAAAAAATACCAATTCTTTTAACATTTTACTTTTTATTTCCTAGAATATGTCAGGAATAGCGGAACCCTTTTCAATCTCATCACACAACGAGTTCTGACTTCAACTTTTACTCCCTTGAGTCCGAAACTTATCCGGCAATCCCGAAAACAAACATGTGAGGAAAAACGTGAACATTTATAACACAGCTATGCACTCGTATCTGAATCATATCTCGGGCAAAAGTTTATGGGAATGGAGGCGTAATGCTACGTTAATAATAATAATAACTCTATTGACACTAAAAACCTTCGTTACAATAAGTAGTACATGTAGGTAGCAAAATCAATTGATTGTAAAAAGGTTTCTGGAATGGTGGAAATCCTAAACTAGTGGAAACCTGTGCCTTAAGAGACAGTGTTCTACTGTTACTTCGTGCTCAAATAGTCCTTTTCATCGCACCTTGATTGTAGTGAACCTAATTAAATACATGAACGGTTTGATAAGAGAGAAAAAAATAAAAAAAATAATGAAAAAACATTTTTTGTTTCTTGCTAAATCTTTACAGAATGTATTCGCCCCTCATTCATTCCATTACATATTCATTCATTCATTTCAGGCCATCGTTCTTCCATATTTTCCGAAGACCAACAAAACAACGTTAACGGCAGCCATGTTGCTATCTCGTTTCCGTTTCCGGGCCCCGTTGGGCCGTCGTTCCGGTATTCTTCCTTCAGCTAATTGTTCATGATTTCCTAGAGATATAATTTACGTGACGGTGAGTGAGTTACTTCTTGTTCCTGTTCTTTCATTCCTTTCATTCGTTAATAATTTTATGACAGTAAGCTGTATTAGCTATTAAGTGGACCGTCCACTGCTATGAAGGATGTGCACGAAGAGGTTTGCCATGTTAACTGCGCGGTTTGTTTTGTCTACCAACCGCACATTCGAACGTAGCGTGGTCATACGACGCCTCTCAATATGGATAAGTTCTCTAGAAAATCCCGGTGTGATTTTATTTTTGTAAAATCTGTAAGCAGTCTTAGTCAAGGTCCTTGGCAGCTCTGGGCAGAGTGAGATGGAAAGTAGGCAGGTCTTTGTCCAACAGTGGGGCATTAATGACTAAAAAATAATTTAAAAAAACATCTTTAAGCCAGTTTGAACTAAAACTTTTCAGTGGCAGGTAGAATACTCGTACTTTCCCGCTCTAGTGCGAAAAAGAACTATACAACTAATCTTAAGACTTCGAGGCTGTGCCTCTCTTTCATAACGCGAATGCACGGTGCACAAAAAAACAAAAAAACCGACCAAGTGCGCACGAAGGGTTCCGTACCATCATCTATAAAAACGGCACAAAAATCATGTCTGTTGTATGGAAGCCCCCTTAAATATTTATTTTATTCTGTTTTTTAGTATATTTTGTTATAGCGGTAACAGAAATACATCATCTGTGAACATTTCAACTGCCTAACTATCACGGTTCATGAGATACAGCCTGGTGACAGACCGACGGACGGTCAGCGGAGTTTTAGTAATAGGGACCGGTTTTACCCTTTGAGTTCGGAACCCTAATATAGATAGCCATTTTTCACAAATATTTATAACAAACTCAAAAATAATATGATAGGGGAACCCAGATGGTTTTTTTTTTTATTAAAGTTGTGAATACTTTAGGTATGAATAAGGAATCATTAAAACAGAATCTATACATAGAATCAGTTAAATATATTCTTTTTACTTTTGTTACAATCAGTTGTTTTATTGCACACTCCGTAACAGCTGTCTATGATAGGAAAAGATATTAATAAGAAGGCTTTAATGCCTTAACATTTTTGATCAACCATATGTAGGGCGAAATGTGGAAGTTAGCATGATGGGAGAACACCGAAAATATATTTGAAAAGTTTCAGATAGGAGCCCCGTAGTCAGAAGACGAGTTTCATATTTCAAAAAAGGGTCACATATATGTCGGAAATACATCATTGGTTTGACTGATCGGGACACCAGCGCCATCTGGTGGCGCTTGGCAGAGTTCGTAGGAGTCGACGAGAGCGCTACAGAACGATGTGCAGCCTCCCTTGGACATGGGAAATCGTACGGACAACGTGTCCTCAGAAACTGTCTCGCGTTGTGTCGTGTACCTACAGTATTTGATTCGCTAGTGTGATTAATTTGTTCGTAAAATTATAATCTTATTTGAACTGCAAACGGTTTTTCTATTGCTCAATAACCAACACTACCCATAGTACGCCCACAGTAATTAAAATATGGCTCATGATAACGAAAAACACGTTCCTTCTCCGTCATATATTATACAACGTGTAACGTTATATGCGCAAAACCTGAAAATAGTTTGATCAGAATAACGAGCAGAATTAATTGAACCATTTTTAATATAGGTCACATTTTTCAAAAAATCTTCATTAAAAACGTTGCCGTATCTATTTATTAATAGGTCAAGCAAGCCAATGTCAGCGCAGCGCAGCGGCCCGGTGACGACTCCTCCCTCGGTAAAGCGTCGTCGCAGACGCAAGAAACGATCAGAATGGCCAGTAAAACTAAAACAGCACATAAATCCTTTCCAATTTTTTTAATGACTTATTTTCTCTCTGAACTAGGCCAATTGAATTAAAAATCAGTTGGGGTGTCTGAGGTTTTGCGCATTTAACGTTACACGTTGTATATTTTCGGTGTTCTCTCGTCATGCCGCACCTACTCAGCTATCAACTTTTCACCCTGCATATGGTTGCTCAAAAACCCTCTTGGCTTCCCTACCAATTTTATGATATTTTTATTCCTTGTGGCCATTTGCCAAGCCATTACACCAATCACACACACATGAGAACAAGACATATGCCAGCAGCTGATGAACCTTCCCGAAAGTGCTACAAACTGGATCCTACGTATCATTGAGTGCCGGTCACGGGTGCCGGATCCGTTTTATGATGATCACAGGCGCCGCGCCCGAACTTATACGTTTTATTACTGGGGACACGGTTTCAGTGAACGCGGGGAAGAAATAATACCTAGATATTTTTGTAAAGGATATTTCACTCAAAAAAATAAATGTTAAATAAATAGTTCATAATATTTCATTATTTTGTTGGCTTAGGTCTAACAAAGTTGGTTAATAGTAAATTTATTAGTACCCAAAATTTACAGTTTTCTATACTTTCCATGTTACAGGCACCCCTCTAAATTACTTTATAAAGACAACCCTTTGAAATCAGCCGTTGGATGTCAACAGGTTGACCGTCTTGGCACAATCATTTTTAGTTTGGCAATAAATCCAAGTATTCGACAACTACATTCTAAATTCAATTCAAATTTGGATTACGGTACCCTAGGAGGTGATGTAGACACAGTTTTAAAATATTTAACGTTTTTAAAAGAAAAAAATAGTTCCATTTACCTTTCAGAATGCGAACTTTATCTTCCCCAAACAACTGGCAGACAGACTACCATAGCGATATTTATTACAATAGTTCCAAATGTCAAAATTACGGAAAGAAACTCGCTTCACCTACTGGGTCCCCAATTTTTGACGAATCCTTTCCAAAGTTCATTGAGGAGAAGATAGAAAATTTTAATGATGTCTCGGAAAGACTACAAAAATAATAATCAATCGGCCTTCGCACTCATTTGGTTCGGCTCGCTCGCTTGGGCGCACTTATTGTTGCTCTGCATCGGTGTCACTGCGGTGAAGCTGTTGATAGTCTCAGTCGCTATAGCCTGTCCTGTTGCAGGAGCGCAGGTCGCATAGCACGGCACGCCAGCATCAACGATATTATTCGTCGACACCGTTACGATGGGAAGAGACCAGATGGCATGAGGCATGACGTTTTTGCCTTGGAAGGTGGGTATGCCTCTGATGCGGGACGCAACGTGTGTCGATACCCTTGCGCCATCTGTTGTTCCTAACACGGTGGACTGAGCTGGAGCTGCTGCTGCAGATGCTGAGTCCCTCAAGCGGCGCAAATACTGTAACCGTATGGGTAACTACAACTTTGAGCAGTTTGGGGTCGAAACGCTCGGGTCATGGGGCCCGAGTGCACGTCTCCTTTTTAAGGAAATTTCTCGTGACTACGTGACACTTCACGTGACTAGAAGGCTGGATCGTTCTTTGGCCAAAGAAACAGCATTGCCATTCAACGTGGCAACTGCCAGTCTTGTGGGCACGTCTCCGGATGACGGACTCCGATGCGGACGAGTACTTCCACGCCACCCTACCACCGCAAGGAAATAATTAGCCAGTCAAATAAGATGTTGGGTGTGACTGTCCAGGATGCGCCGAGCACTCGGTTCAGTTGAGTAACTGGCGGAACAAACTGCGCTACACGAAGAGGCTTCTTCATGCATCCTAGAAAACTCGCTCACAATGCCACCCCACAAGGGATCTACGAAGCGTATCCTTCCCGCTGTTTTTATTAACTATTCACAGCACAGCGGCCGAGCATTCGATGGCAGCCCATCGCGTCACCCATTACGTTGATAAAATGAAAGCTAGATTTTATTTTCACCAATAGTGGAGGTTCGTTAGTGGTTGCCATTTCGGCCATTTTATTTGCCGTCACTAGTATTGAATCATATTTTTTTCAAAGGAAATAATGTCCAGGTTGCACGAGCTTCGTTTTTCAAACTAGGATAGCAAGAAAGTGCTAGTAAGCTAGCAAGCTAGTTATTTAGCCCCTCTGTATACTGAAGTATCTTCATTTTTAGGCTATTAAGTTAGGGGCCGTCTCCACGAGCGAGAGAATCGCGACGATTCCGCGCTTCTATCGTCGGGTAATCTCCACGAACGAGCGATTATTCCGTCAGCGTATCGTCGCGACTCGTAACGGAATCGCCGCGTGTCCGCGATGACTCGTAACGGAATCGCCGCGTTTCCGCGACGAGACTGACAACTGCACATCGTAAACAAGCAGACGCTTGCCGTGCTCTAGCTGCGAGAGCGCCACGTGCCGTGGCGAGCGCGCGGCGGGCGCGACGCCAGTAGCAACAGGCGCGCGGCGATACGATGACGTTTTGCTCACTCGCAACTACTCGTCGCATCGCCGCGATAACATCGCCGTGTGTAAACACGTTCTAGTGTATAGAAATACGTGGCACGACGATAATATCGCCGCGATTCTCTCGCTCGTGGAGATGGCCCGTAATTTAGGAAAGCATAATCAGTCTATAGCGTTCACACTGCTGTGACACAGGCTTCCTCTCTGTGAGAGGGAGTGGGCCGTGATACACCACACGGGCCCAGTGAGCGTTGAGGATGTTACATGCCTTCGGTTTCTAGGACATGCGGGTTCCCTCACGATGTTTTCCTTCACCGTTTTGAGAATAGTGGTGAAGTGAAATAAATTACACAAAGTATTGTGCCTGTCCGGGTTCGAAGCCGAGACCTACGACACGTATGCACGTACGACACGTAGGCTGTTACCACAGGGCCACCAATCCTCTTATGCGTAAGCTAGTGCGATAGTTTAATAGGACGGGGTTCTATTTTTGAGCTAGTAGCGCCCTTCATGACTGATTGTACAGACGCCAGCACATCAAGCTACTACAATCTATCAGATTTCTTTAGTAGATTTTCAACTTTATCGCTAAAGCATAAGGTTCAAAGTTGATTGGGAAAATCTGACAGTTTCGGGTAGCTTGATGTGCTGGCGTCTATACTATCCTGGCTTGTGTACTAGCCTCGTGTAAACCAAACATTAGAGAGGAAACCTCGACAATGCTCTTTGATTCACAAATTGAAGTTACATGTGCCTCTAATTTACCCTTTACAGGATATATTTTCTGGGTATACGAGTACAGCATTGCAGGGACATGTACTCGTACGCGCAACCTGTTACTTTGGCTTCAGAACACGTAATTTTTCGTCGGTTACTAAAAACAAAATACCAGCATGTCGATTTTGTAAAAATCTCACCGTGAAAACTTTGCTTGGAGTGAGTTGTCAGTGTCATCCCACTGATGCTAGGGATTGACTAAGCATACATTTACAATCATAATCGAGATTTTAATAATATTTTTTATGGTAACTCTATAGATCATTTTAAATAATTTCAAAGCTACATTTTAATTGTAAAACATTACATTTTAAAATAAAATAGCAAAACAGAAACTTAGTCAGAATATCAATTTTCTTTTTCTCCTAGAGTGAAACCCCTCAAAATAGAAAAAAATAGAAAAAATAATTATAGACAGTAATAGTACAATGGTGAGGTTGCACAAGAAATAAAGGACTATCGTCAATAAAAATAGGTAACCATATCACAAATTCATTTCAATGAAACGTTCGCATTGATCATGTCTAGCTTCCGTTGCGCATGTGTAGGATACTGCCGTAGACGTCTTCAAAATGTGTCAATCCACCAGAGGCTTTACATTCAACACACTTACTTTCATAATATCTTTAAATGTGCACATTCCCCGTACCTCAAAATATTGAAGGTCGGAATATCCACATCGTACGCACACAGACTACTCAATCACGAAATAGATAGCTGCAGAAGTTCGGCTCGACACTCATATTATTATCATAAGCCTGTGTTGTCCCATTGCAGAGCAAAGGCCTCCCTTCCCTCTTTCCACTTTTCCCGGTCTACTGCCCTTGTGGGCCAATCCTTTAAGAAGGAGTCCAGCTCATCCCACCATCTCTTTCATGCCCTGCCGCGCGGTCGTTTCCTGCCATTTGGAATCCATTGAGTGGTGGCTTTTGCGTATTGCTGCTCCGACATGTGACAGATAATTATGGCCAGCCCAGATCCACTTTAGTCCAGCAGCTGTGCGGCCAGTGCCCTCTATTTGTGTTTTGGAACGAAGTATAGGGTTTTACTAATTTTAAATCACCATGAAAATGTTTTTCGATGATTTTTTAACCGATTTCTTAAAAAAAGGAAGACGTTCTTAATTCGTCTGTAAATATATTTTTTTGTTTATATTATATGTGTCCATCAATTATTGTTGACCGATTTCGAGAATTATTCTTTTCTTCAATTAAGTACAACACGGGTTAGAAAATTATGCGGGTGAAACTACAGCGCGCAGCTGGTATGTCCCCTCATGTATGTATCCTCATTCGTAAGAGATTGCGTAAGAATTAAACCTGAACAGTGTTTGTTTACACTTTCAAGAGATACTTTTGGAACAAACCATAGTTTGAAATCACCGAAGTGCGCGTCTAAATGTGCGTGCGCCCGTTTTTTGAGCCTTCTGTACTTATTACCTGTGTGACTCAACGTTTGGGTAAATCGGGTACGCAACCATCCTTATTACTGAAGGTTTTACGGCCGCATCAAATGTTTACGATAAGCCCTCAGTACATAGGAATTGCACTAATTTGAAGGGTTCTCGTCTCTACCGCTGTCGTGATAACAAATCGACTTGCGTTTCCTTTTAGGACCCAGTTTATGTGCTTGTAAAAACTGTTAAGCGAAAGGAAACTGTTAGGTTAAAAAGTGATAATGAAACGAACAGGGTTTTTTTTTATTTTTTCATCTGGGTTATGTTTATACTACATGTCCCAGAATTAACGCACACCACCAAACACCCAAATTAGAATATTATGTTACAGTCATAATACATACACTGAATGTGTAGTATTATGTATATTTTATTTTATTATTTATTTATTTATTTATCGTTTATTTCAGGCATTAATTAACCCATAGTATTATTATAGAATTAAATAAAATTGAATAAAATTGTCATAACATTAAAAATAAATTAAATTAAATACATTACATTATATAAATTATTGAAACATTGATAAAATTATTGACAAATTATCATTGAATTACATTAATAAATAAATTAATTAATAAAATTATTGTAAATTATAAATTATTATCATTGTCATTAGCACCAGTTAGCATCAATAAAGTCAACAAAATAAAATGTCAATAAAATTAACAACGCCTAAGAAGGTACACACCATGAAACACTTCAGACACTATCCCATTCTTACACCGGGTCAGTCGAGTATTTTTGTTACGTACTTATGGTGAGAGAAAACTGTGGTCACATACAAATCTACGGACGCACACAGTCGCACACGTATAAGGGCCTAGATTAATAAAGGTACTTGGTCCATTTTGGTTTGTTTTGACTGTGTAGCGAAAGTGCGACTGTAATTTACGTAGTCTTTTTTTTTTTAGATAAAAAATTACATAAATCTATTAAAAATCATAGAAAACGATTCTGAACAAACTACCTTCATAATTTGCATCAATTTATTTACACATTGTATATCTTTCTACTAGCGACCCGTCATTGTTTCGCACGAGTGCAACCATGTACTGCCGGTCGATTCTGTAAAAATCTCACCGTAAAATCATAAGTGAAGTGAGCACTTAATAATGTTAATCCCTAACGAATGACAGCTAACTCCACGCTCACTTCACCCAAGCTTTCACGGTGAGATGGTTACAGAATCGCACGGCTGATATGGCAACATGTCAAAACATCGAGATTTCTGTGCTATATCGAGGCTAGTGCGAATTATAAATAAACACCTTCCAGAATAATATCTCTGAATGATGGGGAAAACTGGGTCAAAATCCTTCGGAACACTTTATGCCTATCAAAATAATGTACAAACTAATGTACAGAATAATTCCTTGATCACCAACGGGTAACAAACCGTTTTCAGACACGTAAGCAACTAAAACAGAGATTTTCTGCAACATTTTATATTCAAACACCCATTTTTTCAAACGCTTTAGCATAAATAATTTTTGCTCACCTAAACCATACTTAATTAGTCACGAAGGCTAAATAATTACAAAAAGTTGACAAGTATTTATAGTCGTTTTACGGGTAGAAATGAAAATAAAATTATGCATGCAAAAATAAAAACATACACGTCCTGGGTAATTAGTTCGTATTAAGTACCGGCTTCGGAAGCGACCTTAATCGTAAAAAAAAAAGAAATTTATAATCGGCAGTAAAGGAAATTTTACTTCCAAAATAATCCTACCTACTACTGCCGTCCGATTCTGTAACCATCTCACCGTGAAAACTTGGGTGAAGTGAGCGTGGAGTGAGTCGTCAATAGTGTCAATCCCTAGCATCAGCATGACTCACAGCTCACTCTAAGCTCACTTTACCTTAGTTACCACGGTGAGATTTTTCCAGAATCGACCGGCTGTTTGTCTCTGCATCACCCAAAGGTAGAAAATGCCTATGGCATTAATTCCGCCTCTGTACATTTATGTGCTTGATAAATAACAATAGCTTTTTTTTCCTGTACCACTCCTGGGCAAAGGCTTCCTTCCACCCCTTCCATCTTTCACGAGCCCGCGCGTCCTCCTTCCAATTCTGACAGAACCTATTCAGCTCGTAAAATATATGTATATCATCGGACTCTTACATTTCGGTACTGAGCGCGCATAATTTTGTTATACTTTGTTATAAATGGCATCTCGCAGTTCAACCTATGAAGTTGTCGTCTGCTTAACCGGGCTTGCCTGTGGATGCCTCAATAAATTAAGGCCTCTAGCCAGGGCGAGCGCGCATCGCCGACGCAGTGAAATATACAGTACTTTTATTTTATTTATTAAAAAATCAAAGTATCAATATTTATTTTTTTATTATTGATATTGTTTAAACAATTATTGGAGACTATTTTGTTATAAATACTAAGTGAAATGATGTAGAAGTTTGGAAATATTCAGACTTGTTTCTAGTAGAAAATTGAATTAGGTCCAGTCGTTTTTTCTTTATTTATAAGGCATAACAAAAATCTATTATGTTATTATATTTGTGATATGAGAATAATTGTTTTGATGGATTATCTTTAGTATACGATTGTATTTATGCTGAGTTGAAACTGCAACATATATTTTTTATCCAATCAATACAAAGAATATTTGATTGTTTACGGTTCAATCAAAATGGGTAAATTTCGAATATCTAAATTAAAACGATGTTTCATTGCGCTTTAATCACATCACTACAGATAGTGCAATCCACGAAGACGCACCCCACTCTTCTTTTTAATACTTGCAGTACAAGTATGCAACATTCTGCTAGTATGTTAGTTTTGTCGATACACAGTAATTACTTATTAGTGGTTAATTAGTGAGTATCGCCAAAACTAAAACACGTGCAGAATTAACTAGCGATAACCACTAACGATTAGGAAGAGAGTGGGGCGCGTCTTCGTGGATTGCACTATCTGTAGTGGAGATAGTGTGGCAACATTTTTTAACGAAATGACATTAAGAAGTGTCATTTTACTGCAGCTAGTTAAAAGTCGGACCATGTTTAATATATTGTCCCTAAAGAATATTCGTGTAATTATATGTTCCATTTTAGACTTGAAAAGCATTCTAGCACGTACACTACGACACACACCTCGAAACTTCAAGTATAACAAGGCAAAACCAACAAGAGTGTTGTACTAACTATAGTACTACAGCTTTTGGCGCGTGGCCAAAATTGGAACTAATGCCGCCATCTTACTTTTTTTTAATACGTTCTAAGTTACATTTCCCAAAACAATTGCACAAATGTTTACCAACAGTGCAACCTGTCAGCGTCATGCAAGAAATCCTTGGAGCAGTGTACTTTATAATACAGAGTGGCAGGTGCTACCTTTTACGAGTACCATGGACTCAGCACATGATTCTGAACACCCACCCTGTTAAAAATTTTCGTCGATACGAGAATTAAATAATAATTAGCTGTTCCATAAATTTTGACCCCGTATACACTTTTCTACGAATCAGCAGTTTTTTTTTTTTTTTTAATAATCGGCGAATAATTTCTACAAATTTATGGTTACAGGTTGCGCGTCGCTGTCATGCTACCCTGTATAGTCGTTCAGTTGACATTGGAGTGACATTATTGCGGTATGACGCTTCAGGTTTCTGAAAGAGACTGTCAGGCTGTCAGAGAGATTACTGATCGAGACGATGCTATACAAAGCCAAACTTTTTAAAACTCGATGAAGCATTTAGGTACGCGCTGACATCACAGCATTTAAAAAAAAAAAAATAATAATAATAATAATAATATTTATTCATAAGTTCACATAAGTATAAATTAGATAGAAGTTACACCATTACAAAGTTACATATTAATATAAGGAAAATATTAACTATGCCTAAAATAAATCTAGTTCATCACTTATAAATTATATTGGTTAAAGGCCTACTGAATTGAATAGCGACCTGCCTGATGTAGGTTTATTCAAACCTGTGTTTCAGGCCATCACTTGACAACGCTGAGTGCTTTAGTGGACTATTATGTTACTGAACATAGAGCTAGCATACATTATAATATGATACATAATAATTTTATTTTTAAATAAAAATTGACTTAACATTAATAAAATTATTGCATTACTTCTAGCAATTTTTCAGTGTCTGAGTAATTAAATGTCGCTAAGTATTCACTCAACATTTCACTACACTTTTTAAAATTTACACTATATATACTTAGAGACTTATTGATTTTATTATATAAGGGACCTAAAAATACATAAAATTAAAAAAAATGAAGATGCATTCGCTGCATCTTTTATTTAAGCTAATATTATAAAGATTAATTTTGTTTATATGTTTTTAAAAGTAATTTCAAGAATTACTGATCCGATAACAAAAATTATTTCACCGATGGAAAGCTACACTATTGCTTTTCATACGATATGTTTTATCTTTAAACAATAGATTTCAGGCGGACGAAATCGCAAGTGCAGGGTAGTAGGCCATAATAATTCGAAATGGTGGTACGTAATTGTTCAAGTTGCCTACAGTTTCTTGTATTTTTTCTTCTCCCCCTTCACGCGGACTGAATCGAGCGTTAGCTAGTTCAATATAAATTATTCAGTCTAGTCTTCAACATCATGTTGGCTGCATGGAGCTCGTTATTTCAAGCTTCAAGTCCAAGAGTTCTCGACTTGAGTGTCTATTCGATACTACGCCAATATTTTTTCGTATTTTTGTGCAATAGGTTAGAACAGATGTAAAGTGGTATTGTGAAGTACTAACGGCTCGCCCGTGCTTCGCACAGTTTTTATAACTTTAAAAAAGATCGAGATTTATGTGTAAGTTTAATTTTAATCCATATTTATAGTTTATTTGTACGAGCTAATCTCTGGAACCACACCATTGTGTGGTTCACTCGGAGGGCACGCTGGAGCATACGGTGGAGGTCTGTCCGGCTTGGGCGGAGCACCGCCACGTCCTCACGGCGGCGATTGGCGGCAGCGATCTCTCGCGTCCGGCCCTGGTCCAGGGCATGGTACGGAGCGAAAGTGCATGGGAAGCCGTCACCTCCTTCTGTGAAGCAGTAATGCTTTCGAAGGAGGAGGCGGAAGGCGTGAGGGATAGGCAATCTTTGCACCCTCACGCCCCTAGTCACTGGGCCTGCGGACGGCGTGCAATGGGCAGTTCGCCGTCTGGTAAGGACCAGGCCCGGGTTGACGGCGCGTTGTGTTCCACGTGCGCCTCAAAGAGTTGTCACCAGTAACTGACGGAGTCTACTAGGGCCGATGCCTGCCAGGGTCGCGGGTTTTTCGAAAGAGTTACCGTTTCCCTTGGCACAGGCAACTGAAGGAAGACGGGTGGGTTTTAGTCAGTAAAAGTCTGACACACCCTCCCGCTACGCCCAGAGCGGGAGAAGTTATAAAAAAGGCTGTAGGCTACTTAACATAGGAATTTTAGGAGCTGAGCAAAAAGAAAAAAAAATGTCAGAAAGAACGCTAAGTGAAAACGAAGCAACCGCTAAGTGAACGCTAAGTGAACGCTAAGTGAACGCTAAGTGAACGCTAAGTGAACGCTAAGTGAACGCTAAGTGAACCCTAAGTGAACGCTAAGTAGGTAATATCGGGGGCAGGCGATGCGATGCAATGGGGTGCGTAGGGGAACAAGAAACTTCACGCAGACAAAGTCGCAGGCAGAAGCAATTTTTTTTATTTTTTATGGTATCATTATTACATACTATAATGGTGGCGGTTGAATGAAACCAACGGTGAGAGTTAGGAATTTATTTACTGTAGACAATAATAATATAATAATAATAATAAAGAATTTATTGCATAAAACAAAATCACATTGCACTGCATACATTCAGTTGACGCTATTCAATACAACTTTAACTTAGGAGTACAATAAATTCAACTCTATCCCTTAAACTAGGTCTGGCCTGTATCTTAAGAGATAGGGTTCAGCCATTATGTGGACTAAATTATTATATTTATTAAAAGACAATAACAAGTTAAACCAGTGACGATTTGGGACCTAAAAACGTACACTAATAAAAAATAAAAAATAAAGAAATAAGGTATAAAGGAATGAATCGGTTGCGTATATTTGGGTGGGTGATTGTGTGGTGTTGAGTGTGGTGTATGTGTATAGTGTGATGTGATGGTAGGGGAGATGTTAGGTATGTTTGAGTTTAAGAGATGTATGTCAGTAAATTTTCAGTTGTGATGTAGTCTTGCTGAAGTAGCCACTGAGTGGTCTTGCGTTTTAGCTCGTATCTGTTGGTATCCAGTAAGTTAAGTTTACGGTGTAGTTGTTTGTACAAATGTGTACCTATAACGTAGTAGTGGTGCCTTGCAAAGGATGTTTTATGTCCTACCCCGGAGGGGATGTTTGTGCGCTTTTCTGGGTTGGACCTGGTCATGGTTCTGTGGGTTCTGAGGACCACATGCAGGATAAAGAGCTGCCTAACCGTTAAAACTTTGCATTCCTCATATAAATGCACTGTGGGAAATCTATATGGTTTACGAGTCATTGTCTTGAGGACTGCTCTTTGAGCTCTCTATACCTTCAAGAAATTTGTTTTCATTGCACCACCCCAGGCAGTTATACAGTAGCCGATGATCGACTGGCATAGCGCATAGTACACCATTTTTAATATATTGACGTCAGCAGAATCTCTCAGGGATTTGAAGATGTAGACGAGACGCATTGTTCGGCTTGTTACCGCTTCGAGTTGCCTGTCCCACCGTAACCCACTATCAATTTGAAGACCCAGGTATTTCACACAGTCGGCTCTTGCCAACGAGGGACAGGAGCACGAGGTTCGGTTCCAGCAGGAATGAGCAGATATTGAATAATTAGACGACGGCCGTGTACTGCGCTTAATTGCGAAAGGAATGTAACTGGATTTATCGAGATTCAATGTAAGTAAATTCTTGTTGAACCAGTTCATAACACTTTTCAAGGCAGCTTTCGCCCTATCTTTGACCACGTCCCATGTTGGTCCGTGCACTAGAATCGCGGTGTCGTCGGCATATGTAAAAATCTTTCAATTTGGAAGGATCATCTTACACAGGTCATTAATATAGATTTGGAACAATGTGGGGCCTAAAATACTCCCTTGGGGCACACCGTAAGTAAGGGACTCCTCTTGGCTAAGGTACGTATCTATTTTGACCTGCTGATACCGATTCCTGAGGTAATCCTTGAATATATCCAGAGTTTTGCCACGTACACCCAATTTTTCAATCTTCGAGATAAGTTTAGGAACAGAGACTGTGTCAAAAGCTTTAGACAGGTCCAGAAAGATGCCCATGCACTTTGTTCCACCATCCAGTTTCCTTGCTATGAATTGCGTAAGGTCCAAAACAGCATCTTCCGTCGAGACACCAGACCTAAAGCCATACTGGTTATCAGCAATAATATTATGTTTGTCGAGAAAGCTTTTAAGACGTACGTTAAGGACCTTTTCTAAAATTTTCGAAAGTGATGGCAGAACAGAGATAGTTCTGTAATTGTTGACACAGCCTCTGTTCCCACCCTTATAAATAGGGTGAACTATGGCTTTTTAAGGCCATCTGGGAATATACCTAATTTTATGCTAAGATTGCAGATGTAGGTAATTGGTGGAACCAAGATGTGACGGCAAATTCTAAGCAAGACCGACGACACACCGTCCCAGCCCACGGCACAATCGCTACGGAGCTGTAGGATTATTGTTTCCACTTCACTTTCATCTGTGTCAAGTAACACAAAGGAATTGGTCGGTGACGGACTCAAAGGTTCGCTTATCGTTGACAGGTCATGGCCCAAAGGTGGAAATGTTTGACCATGATGAGTCAAAATATTTGATGCTAATTTTTTCCCAATCTCACTAAAGAAAGAGCACACCTGATTAACAATACTTAAATTCTAGGGTACAAAAGTGGTCTAGACAAAACCTATGTGTGGTCCTAGGGATGGACTGCGGGGATATCCTATCCTCATCCTTAACCTCCTAGCTATGCTATTCCTGAGGGCGACGGGGCCACCGCTCAGTTCAAGCTTCAGGCAACAGAGGTGACTGCGGGGCTATCGACCTCTGAGCCGTCTAGGTAGCGACTGATTGTTCCTTTTTTTTTTTTTTTTATAAATGGCATCTCGTAGTTGACCTTGAGAGCTCGTGACTACTTAACCGGACTATCCTGTGGTTGCCTTAAGTAAACTCAAAGCCTCCAGCCAGGGGCAAATATCTACTATACTAAGCGACTACACGCTAAGGGCACCCCCTGTGGGGTACGAACCTCGGCTTAGGGCGTCGCTGGGGGGAGGGCAGCAAGATGGGACAGGCTGGATCAGATTATTATTATTTAAGATTGGTGAGATCGGCGTTTCCTATCTGACTACTCTGAGAAGAAAGGCCGAAACAAACTCAGAGGTCACAGTCGGGAATTTGAAACTACATGCTCAGCTGCGGCGCGGGCTGGCTCTTTGACAAGCAAGGGTCGGGGGGGGGGGGGGGGGGAATTTACTTCGGGACGTCGCGAGGGACCTCGGCGGCGAGGTCGGAATGACGGTTTTTGTTTGTGTTTGTGCACTGTGCTGGTGGCCCTACTGCTCTCCTGGTGGAGGGTTATGGGGTCGTCAGGGTCGGTGAGAACATGCCTTGGTCGGCGAATTTTACTGATTTTAGAGGGAGTATACTTGGCGGCCTCGACAACCAGAGGGTTGCGATGTTTGGCGGCCGTATTGAAGTGATTGTTCCTCCGTGGTTGACCGTTTATATAGTCGGTTTGACCGACTAATGTGTGTGTCTTCAATCTCACGCTTGTATGTAGTGGTAACCTTCGTTGTCGTCACGGACACTTCACATGTCGAATGTTAGATGTCGATAGTAGTTGCTGTTATCGTCTTTATCGATGATTGATCTTGTTTGTGTTGGAGATCTACTCGGGTGGTATAGTGTTGTGCATACAATCCGGTAGATGGCATAAGGCGTCGTGTTACAATACTTCTTGGTAGCCATAGAATACCCCACTATGAGGAACGGAGCCCACAAACCAACACCGAAGAAGATTGAGAAGAACACAGTCGCTACGTACCGATTTTGTACTCTAAACGGCAAGTTGTCAAACGGATGTGCAGGTCCACAATAGTGCCCTTATTTTTGCATTTTCAAAGGTGTGTGTAAAAGAGTTAACACACTTCTTGCTCGCAAAGTACGTAAGCATTATAATTTGGAATAAATTCTCTAAATGATGGTAAAAGCCGCATCAAAATCCGTTTCGACGTTTAGAGCAACGTGGTCACACACAGACACGAAAAGCGACATTAATTTATAATATTATGTATAGATAAATTTCATCATGATCCCAATACGAAAAAGGGATGGTGCTATCAATCATGAATAACTCCGTCTCGCTTCCGGCTACTACACCCTGGGCAAAATATTTTCTATTATTAACTTTAGTAAAATTATATAATATATAATTTTACTGAAGTATATTATATTCTATTTCTATCTATTTTTATCTGATATTTTGTATCGAATTACAACTTTGAATTGCTCTCCTTTGAAGTACGTGATTTGCAGTTTCGATAGTGTTTGTTGCGGCAGTCGGATGGGCGTCTTATCATACAGAGAAAGCTCTCAAAAGCGCGTAGACCTCGTAATCGTAGCACTGCTACGGCGTAGCTCCTTGCTACGAGCGACTACGCTGCTGCAATCTACGCGAGTAACTGTAGACTGTAGAGGATTTACCGTCAGGCTGTTTTCATTTGTCATCATTATTTTCTTGAATATTCTTGAAGTTTAGGTACATACATAAACTATACATATACATAAACTCACGCCTTTTTTCTTGGGGGTAGGCAGAAACTACGGAGCTCCACCTGCTAGGATCCTTGCATACTACTTTTGCTTCATTTACGTATACACATCTAGTCTGAAATTTATGTATTCCTTGCATATTCTAGTCTCTTCTCCTCCGTCTGTTTAGGCTGCCTGTCCATTGACTCGGAGCGAGTCTGCGGTGCGGAGAAACGGAGAAATGTTAACCAATAGGATTCCATAAAATCTCAATGTCATTTTTCTATTTGTTAATATTTCTCCGTTTCTCTGTTCCACAGCCTCGCTCCGCGTCAATGGACAGGCAACCTTAAGCCCCGGATACACTAGGGAACATTTTGTCCCGCAACATGACGCGCAACACAAAATATACGTGACGCTGCAACGTTGCATAGTGTCCCGCAACATGACCCACAACATTTTACGTGACGCGGGACATGTTTCTTGCTCCCGCTCCGAGAGCGAGCGCACGGCGCGACATTCTCTCGGGACATTCACGTAGTTGCCGAGCGCCATGTTCCGCAACATGTTGCTCCATTTGTCCCCTAGTGTATCCGTGGCTTTATACGTTAAAACTCGAGAACCACTATCCTATTTCCTTAAAAATAATGTTATTCTCCGCGTTGGTAAAGCGACTTAAAGAATAAGCAGTGAAGATAACAAGTCAATCAATTCGTAAAAAAGTTCAAGCTTCTAAAACCAAACAAAAGAAAAATAATGAGGCTAATCTATAGTCAATCGACAGTTGACTATTTGCAACGAATCCCGCACTATAATGAGTTACCGCGATCTAGGACACGATTTAAATTCCGTACGAGGCACTAAGTTTTGCCGAAACTAGCGCTTGAACTGAAATTTGTGCCTCGAGCGATTGTTTGACACCCTCAGGAATTACTTGGAACGGAGTGTTGTTACATCGTTTTAAGGTCAACTATTTTTAAATATAACCGCGCAGCATGTGGCGCTGCCTCGTTTTGTAACGAAGTCACTGGAATCGCCAAAAAGGTCGGATAAGACTGACAATGGCAGGTAACAATCACTGTAGCAGAGCGTCGCATCGTTGGTTGCGTGGTGACCTCCCCTTTTTTTTTGGGTTGGAATGAAATTATCAAATAACTTCTCCCGCTCTGGGCGGAGCATGTGTCAGACTTTTACGACTAAAACCCACCCGTGTTCCTTCAGTTGCCTGTGCCGAGGGCCACGGTAACTGGTGACCTCCCCTAAGAGTAAATTATGTTCCTTGGTGGTGACTGTCTTCTGATGACAAGAGATACTGTCACGTCCACTACGAACTGCTATATTCTGGCACAATCCTGATGACTTTGTATTGTATTGTATTGAAGCTGTTGCTCCTATTATACGATACCCACTTCTGCCGCGCGATTCTGTAACCATCTCACCGTGAAAACTTGGGTGAAGTGAGCGTGGAGTGAGCTGTCATTAGGGATTAACACTATTGACAGTGCTCACTTCAAGCTCACTTCACTTATGTATTCACGGTGACATTTTTACAGAATCGACAGCCTGCTAAAGGCTATCCCGCGCCCTTAAATATTATTTTTTAAGTAAAAATCGCGAAGCAGGTTTGTGGGTTTACTTAGCAAGTACCAGAGAGACTTTCATACATACAATCAACAACTTATACGTGGGTGGATCAAATATAAACCAGACTTAAGTAAAAAAAAATACGCACGTATTATTATACTCGTAAAAAAAAGGAATATATTTTATTTTTCTACATAATCTCCCCTTCTATTAACACATTTTTCCCAGCGCAGGGGATGTTTCTTGATGCTACTATCGAAGAATGTAGTCGGTCGTGCCTTTAGCCAATTGCACACAAATGATTCCACTATCTGGTCAGTGTGAAAACGGCGTCCTCCACTTGAAAAAAAAAGTCCTGTTTATATTTGATTCACCTAATACTTTCCCGTTGAGGTACGTAGAAACTATGTAACTTTCTAAAGGACATAAGTACCTAGGTGTGGGCTGCCGGTATAATTACAGGCACATGACGCACTTCAGCTTTGTCTCTTGGGTGGCAATTAACGTATCGCAGAAACTCTAGGATTTCCACTGTTTTTAGGTAGGCGACGGTGACCACTTACCATTAACCATGCCGACGACTTGTTTGCAATCCAAATAACATTTAAAAAAACCTTTTTTCCAAAAAAAAAAACGACTTCCAAAAAATACTACAAAGTAAAAATAACTTTAATTTCAGAAGTCGGTATCTTTGGATCTGTATTTTAGTTTTTGCCACCGACTTCCGAAATTAAAGTTATTTTTCACTTTGAATTGTTTTTTTGGAAGTCGATTGTTTTCTTTTTTTTTTGTAAAAATGTTGTTTATTTTACGCTTTTTAGTGGGTCAGTTTGTAATTTATCTAAGTTACAATAGCCTAAAGTCAACTGCTCATAAGTGTTTACAAAATATTGCATTTCCCGATGGTTAACTGTTGTAGAGTTTTCTTTGTAGGAGAACTGGAGCTGACTGAGAAGTCACCATCAACTCCACATCATCATACGCATTGTGACGAGCATAAATTGCTTAGTAGTAGCCGTTTGACGGCACGATTGGCGCAGTGGTTAAGCGATTGACGGCTGCGCTGCGTGTCGCGGGATCGATTCCCGCATGGAACAAATATTTGTATGACCTACAAGTAGTTGTTCCGGGCCTGGCTGTTTGTGTATGTGAGTTTAAATGTTTGTAAACGCACCCACAATACAGGAGAAATTCACAATGTGGGGCAACGGCGAAATACTTTTTATTGAGTATTTCCGATGGCTATCAGTGGTCTTCATCATCAGTTCCACTTCAGCAAATGGTGCTTTCCGAGAGCAAATCCACGAGTTACCATAAAAAATACCCAAATCGCAATAGGTGTGTCTTTAAAATTTGAGGGTTTCCCTCGATTTCCTTGGGATTCCCTCATCAGATTCCAATTTGGTGACAATGAGACCACCTCAAAAGCATATCCTTTCACAAAAAAAAAAAAAATAATAAATAGGTCCACAAATGACGGAGAAATCGGTGAAAATACATTAAAAAAATAACATACATAAAGTCGAACACATAACCTCCTACTTTTTGGAAGTCGGTTAAAAAAATAACCGAACACCACGTACTTGTAAGTACCACAATCCAAACACTCCACTTAATTCATTCACAATGAATCAGGAGACTTTAAATTTGATTTCATAATATGACATAACAGCTGAAGTGGAAAAATTTCAATAAACTTTTGGAGGCCACTGTATGTGTGTACTTTCTAAGGCCGATATTACTTACACTTTTTGCTTGTATAATATGTTCCTATCTCTTTCTTTCTCTTGTAGTTTGAAAGGTGCGGGACAGTGACAAGTATACTGCTTACTCGGCTTAGCCATAGCATGTTTTAATTAATGTCTTCTAATCTCTGCCTAAGTGTATTATGACGCTTCTGCCTAAACATGTATTGTTTTAAATGCTTATAATATTATTCTAAACTGGGTGCCCGCGACTTACTTCGCGTGCATGTCGGAAAACATATTGGATTTCATGGGTTTTACTTTTTACCCTATTTTTTTTTCTAAAATAAAAGTAGCTTTGGTTACTCACATAACATCAGCTATATGCCAGTGAAAGTTTCGTCAAAATCGGTCCAGCCGTCCCGTAGATTAGCCGGAACAAGCACAATTTTTTTTTTTAAGTTGTAAGTACCGTATACACTTTCACGTCTTCATTAATATTTTTAGTTTTTTACTTGAGTATAGTTTACATTCTATTTATTGGTATATTGGCGTGGCTAGCTGACATAAGGCAAATAGTTAATGTTCTGTGTCTCGTACTATTAACTACTTTGCGTACCTACTATTGTATAGAAGCAAGTTTTTTTTCTTTTTTTAACTGAACAGACAGCTGTGCTGCTGGGGAGTTTGTTGCGCCACTTCTTCTTCCCAGCGAAAGCACTAGGAACTGGTGCAGGGCGGGCGTTTTGGGGGACTGTCTTATGTAATTATGACATTCGAAAAGTGCTGATTCTCAGCCTAATTTAAATAAATGACTTTGGATTTTGATTTTGACATATATTTAGTAAATACCTGTTATTCTGACATTACAAACAGATATTTCAAGTATATTTATTTATAAGGTATATATAGCATGTAGTGTTGCAAGCGTCACGATCAATGATCGTTTCTTTTCTATGGGAAGAGGTATTTAACCTCCACCGGGGTAATTACAAGGAAACTAACGAATCAAATTTGGAAAGCGTTCGTGTGTTCAGGCAATAGGGATTAAAATACAAGAGCATTGTACCCACATTTTTATAGTGACTAACTGGAATCTAAAAATATTTTCTTTTATTACTAGAAACACACAAGTAACACGAGCAGCTTAATTAAGTTAGTGTACATGGCCTAATAAGTCGTTAAGAGTTATGAAAATATAGCAATAACAAGAAGTTCCTTGATACCAAGAAAAAACATTTTCAATACACTTGCTCGTAAAGCGGCTCTTAATGAACCGCTTTTAGGTCCATAATGCAGTGTATTGAACACGCGTGTTTTTTACTTTGTGTTACCGCACTTGTGCGGTAACGCCACAGATAACTATTTATTAGTCGGAGGTGTGCGCTTTTTAAAAACTTCATGCCAAAAGGAATCCGCGGGCTATATTTCATTTTTTTTTTAATAGTTGAAATGTCATTGGTCCCAAAATGAACTAAAATGTATTTACCTTAAATTGTCCGTGGTTCCTCCAGGAACCAAACGGAAAAGACGCTGACTGGCGTTCTAACTTTAACTAAACTACAATTTGACATGCGACAACACTAAGATCAGTCTAAACATTATAATTTTGTGTTTATTATATTTTTTATGATGTACAGGATGTACGGGACAACAAAAAAAAATGAAAATGTGCTTCTTCACAGAAATACCTAATGTTTTTTTAGCTTCCTGAGTGTATTGTGTGATATGTGGGACAGACCCATGCTGGCTCACTGGATTCGGCTGCACACGTAGGTGTCAGTCGTTTCAATGTTGTATTTAGAGTGAGGTTTTACTAACATTAGGATAAGACTTTACTCATCATCTGCCGAGCCTTTTCCCAACTATGGTGGGGTCGGCTTCCAGTCTAACTGGATGCAGCTGAATACCAGTATTTTACATGGAGCGACTGCCTATCTGACCTCCACAACCCAGTTACTGGGTAATACGATACCCCTAGGTAAGACTGGTTGTCAGATTTTCGGGCTTCTGACTACCCGTAACGACTATCAAAGATCTACGAATGACAGCCGGGACCAACAGCTTAACGTGCTTTCCGAGGCACGGAGGGGTCTCGGTATGTAAAGATGGTCACCCATCCACAGACCAACCGCGGCAAGCGTAGCTTAACCTGTTCGATCGACCTGTGCGGCTGTTATTATTTAGCCACGGGCCCCTCCTAGGATAAGACTTGACTTTTACATAAAACAATATAAAATATTAAATACATTTAACAAAATATATTACCTGTGCCATACTTTGTTTATTTTTTTTTAGCCATTAATGTCCCACTGTTGGACAAAGGCCTCCCTACTCTCTTTCCACCCCTCTCTGTCCAGAGCTGCCAAGTACCAATCTTTATTACAGGAGTCCAGCTCATCCAAAAGGCTTTCGTCGTTCTGTCATGACCTTAAAGCCTAACCACTAAATGCAGAATGCGTAGACAAATACTAGTAGTAGGAAAAGGGGTATAAAGTTGTTCCAAAAATGTTTTTCTTAGTAATGAGGGGTTAAAGAATAAGCTATGCTTTGTGTGCACTGGACAGCTAGACAGGTCCACACCAACCTGTATAGTTCTGTCATCAAAAAACCATCTCAAAAGGGGAGTATTGAACTTGGGGATCACGGATTCCGCTGATTTTTATATATGTTGTAGGGTTACCTCCCCTCAATAACTGGGTGAAATGGTAAGACGCACTTCACTTTAATTTTCGAGAAAAATTATTTGAAGGTCAATTCCACTCGACTCATTCTTTTTTCCAAAATATATTTATTTTTATTAAAATTCCTAACAAAATGTATTAACGTTAAAAATTCCCGATCGACCTATGCGGCTGCTATTATTTAGCCACGGGCCCCTCGTGGTTTGTGGTTCCACACGACGTGTGCGTGGAAAATGTAGAACACTAATAAACCAGATGCCAAATTTAACGCCCTTTTTTTACACGATCCTTTGGGATTAAATACGAATAAATCTTTTGGAGCTTTATGTAATGTGTTGAACATCTGTATTGTGTGATGTGTGCCGTTAATTTCAGGTGCGCAGTCATTTGGATTTGTGTGAAATTATGATGAATGAATTTCATCTTGCTAAAGCAAAAGGGTTAAGCTATTAACACAAGCCAGTGAGTTTGGATCCCATTCGTTGTAATTAATGTTTTATATTATAAAACAAGGTCACTTTATTAGAATTTTCCTAAATTTTTAACTCGTGATCACCATCTTCCAAGCCTTTTCCAACTATGTTGGGGTCAGCTTCCAGTCTAACCGGATGCAGCTGAATACCAGTATTTTACACGGAACGACTGCATATCTGACCTCCACAACCCAGTTTCTGGGTAATACCCCACGTTGGTAAGAGTGATTGTCTGAGTTTCGGTCTTCTGATGACCCGTAACGACTATCAAAGATCCAGAAATGGCAGCCGTGACCAACGGCTTAGTGTGCTTTCTGAAGCACGGCGGGGTCTCGGTGTGTAAAGATGGAAAAAAAGAACGAGGTTCTCAGTTCGCCGGAATCTTTGATTTTTGTTTGTATGTTCCCCGATTACTCGAAGACGGCTGGAACGATTTTTTGTTTATATATATGTATGTATATACTTCCTAGGTGGACCCATTATCATCAGGTTAGGTTCTGATGATGGAATCCTGGACGAACCAAGCGAACTCTTCGAATATTATCTATACCCGTATAGGCATACTTAGAGCGGTTTGGAGTATTTTTTTTTTTTGGATGTTCATAGCAAGTAGTAGTATACGAATTCCAAAAAAAAAAACACTTCAACTTGAAAAAAATAAAAGATCCCGACGAACTAAGAACCTCCTTTTTTTGAAGTAAGTTAATAACTTACATTTTGGAAGTCGGTTGCAAAAAACTAAAATACAGATCCAAAGACACTGACTTCCAAAATCAAAGTTATAAGTCTCCCTCTTCCCACTTAAAGACGTAAAAGCAAACAATACTAGCATGAAACTGCAAAGAGTATTAATAACTTAAACCTCATCTATAGTACGGTATGTGCCGCGTAGTAACATCGCGATGCTTTGCTTACAATTGCAGCTGGGAGCGTGATTTCAAGCGAATATGGAGGCCGATCGATTTTCGTCTAGGGTTGTTGAAACTGAACATTAACTCATTTTACTCGCACCTACGCCTCTATGATAATTATATTATTCATTTATACATTATATCCACATATAACTTTATAAAAAATATAATGAAGTAATCAAAATACAATATTAAGACACCTACCAACAAGAATGTTTCCCAATGCAAAACTTTACTGTAGAATACATAGTTAACGGGTCGGGTATACTTACTCGTACATAATTTCACTCATAACGCTGTCACAACGCCAATTTAGCTCGTCTGCTCAACGTCCGTGTGTCACTGCAGGGATCCTGCAGAATATCAGCGTCAGCTATGCCTGACACATGCTGAGCTGGACTCCCATTTGGTGCAACCTTGAGATGCACACATCACTGTGTAGTTTCGTTATTAATTTGATTTTAAGTATTTGTCATAGTGTCACTTTTACTTCGATATGTGTGTTTTTCTTTCTGTTTTTATATCAGCACCTTGTTTATATATTATACTAGCAGCTCCCCGCGGTTTCACCCGCATTGGTTTCGATCCCGTGAGAATATCGGGATAAACAGTATCCTATGTGTTAGTTGTGGCTATAAACTATCTGTGTGCCAATTTTCATCCAAATCCGTTCTGTAGTTTTTATTTTATTTATTTTATTTTTGCGTGAAAGAGTAACAAACATCCATCCATCCTCACAAACTTTCGCATTTGTAATATTAGTAGGATAGAAAGTAGGATTCATGTAAGTAATTGATTGTCATCTAATTGTACTTTTGTGTGTTGTGCTGTCTTTTGTGTGCGCCAAATAAATGGTTTATCTGTCTTATAGTAATTAACGTCTACTTAACCATACATTTTTGACGTTTAAACTTCTCTTAACTTGAAGCAACGTTTATAAGTAAACCCCTGAAACTAAGAGACATCCCTGTGACATTCAAGGCTTAGATGGCAACCTATCGCAACACTAAGTGGTAGTGACGAAGCATTTAACGGGACTCAAACTTGCACACTGCTGCACTTATTATAGTGTATCTATATGTTGGCGCGAGCGTGGGCGTAGCGATAACAGGGCCATCATCATAATTTCTTGGTACGGGTTCCATGAGGAAGGTGGGTACTCGGGCAACCAGTAAAACGTAGTTTGAAGCACAAATCACAGTCACGTTTATTCGGTAATTTACAATCACTTTATGAGCAGTAAGAAACAAAGATTTGTACGGTGAACATGACGGTTCCGATGGTATGCTCTCAACCGCCCGGCGTGCGCTCCGCAAGTCGAATGCCGGCCGCTCTCCAATCGGCTCTGTCCACGTGTAGAAAATGGCGCGAAGTTATAGCGCCACCTCACGGCGTTCACTGTACTAACCGATCAACCAATGAGAATTAAGTTCCGGTTTGACCAATATTATGAAATCAACCGGAAGTAGTATTTTGATTATTTTGTCGTCTTGATATCGCTTGCGACGACATATATAATTTTATTCCTACTCTACCGCTACATAAGTTATCATCTGCCTAACCTTTTCCCAAGTAAGTTGAGGTCGGCTTCCAGTCGAACCGGATGCAGCTGAATACCAGTATTTTACATGGAGCGACTGCCTATCTAACCTCCACCACCCAGTTACTGGGTAATACGATACCCCTTGGTAAGACTGGTTCTCAGACTTTCGGGCTTCTGACAACCCGTAACGACTGTCAAAGATCCACGAATAACAGGCGGGACCAACGGCTTAACGTGCTTTCCGAGGCGCGCAGGGGTCTCGGTATGTAAAGATGGTCACACATCCACAGGCCAACCGCGGCAAGCGTAGCTTAGCTTACCCTGTTCGATCGACCTGTGCGGCTGTTATTAGCCACGCGCCCCCATCGCTACATAAGTGGAATACATACATTATAAATAAATGATAAATGATTTATTTTCTCTAAGTAGGTTTGTACAAACACTTTTACATGTCAATCATATTTTTTTTAAACTACATGAGGTCGGCGTTTCCTATCTGACTACTCTGAGAAGAAAGGCCGAAACAAACTCAGAGGTCACAGTCTCTTTTAAAGTCCAGACATAATCTTGGTCAGATAATGTGAAGACCATGTAGATTAGTGTCTGAAATGGTCTTTTGAGTAAAGAACCACACAGATTGAGCGGACCTGTCCAGTCAGTGCACGCATTTGTCAAAAATCGTGCAGCTCAACTCAGAACTTGAGGAGCCTTACGATTCGACGAACAATACCAATGAAAGGACATTTGGGTAGGCCGCATAAATGACTCAAACTGCCAGATCATGATTAAAACTAACTAAGAAGGAAAACCGAAAAAAAGAAATGACCCACATAGTCTTCACACTCACAGTAATAATAATAAAAATAAGATACTTTACAAAGTAAATATCCATGTCATTGTTTATATAAAATTCATCAATGTCAATGTGTATATAAAAATCCGGATATAATCTTTGAGGACCATGTAGATTGGTGTCTGAAGTGGTCTTTTGAGGAAAGAACCACACTGAGTGGACCTGTGCAGTCAGTGCACGCATTCGTCAGTAACCGTGCAGCTCAACTCAGAACTTAAGGAGCTCAACGATTCGACGAGCAATACCAAGGACAGAACATTTGTGTAGACCGCATAAACCACTCAAACTGCCAGACCATGATTAAAACGGAAACAATGACCCACATAGTCCTCACATTCACAATAATTAAAATAATATAAGACTTTAAACAGTAAATGTTCATGTCATTCTGTATATAAATAGATATTTAGAAAGAAAGAAAAAAAAAAAAAACCAAAGTGTAAATCAGCAAAATAAAAAATAAACAACATTCACTGTCTAGACCTATTGAAGCAGCTCAATCCCAAGCTTTTTTGTCCTCAATATAGTCTTTTACAGTATAATAGGCTTTCTGGCATAGTTTTAGCTTTATAAAAGATTTGAATTTATTAATGCTTAGTTCTTGAATGTGGCTAGGAAGTTTATTATAAAAACGTATACATTGGCATCTAAACGAGCCATCTATTTTCTTGAGCCTTGTTGTAGGAACAACATATTTGTGTTTGTTCCTAGTATTCATATTATGGATATCACTGTATTTTTTAAACAGATTAATATTTTTATGTGCATACAAAAGATTATCATAAATGTACTGAGAAGGCACAGTCATTATATTAATCCCTTTAAATTTGTCTCTGAGGGAGTGTCTGGGACTTAATTTATAAATCGAACGAATTGCCCTTTTTTGTAAAATAAAAATTGTCTGAATATCGGCGGCATTTCCCCACAACAGAATACCGTATGACATCACACTATGAAAATAACTAAAGTAAACTAAACGGGCTGTCTCTAAATCAGTTAAGTCACGATTTTTCCTAACGGCGTATGCTGCAGAGCTAAGCTTTTTTGACAATTTATCTATATGGGGGCCCCATTGAAGCTTGGCATCCAAAGTTATGCCTAAGAATACTGTGGTATTTTCGGGTTTTAACTCATCACCCTTTATAAGAACACTAGTTTCTACTTGTCTAACATTTGGTATCGTAAACTTAATACATTTCGTTTTTTTTTCGTTAAGAAGTAGGTTATTAACATTAAACCAGTTAACTACTTTTGCGAGGGCACTATTTATATTGTCAGTAACCAGCTGCTGACGTTTGAGTTTAAATAAAAGTGAAGTGTCATCTGCAAACAACACTATATCATGTTCGTCCCTTATGAGGTAAGGCAAGTCATTTATATAAATAAGAAATAAAAATGGGCCAAGAATTGAGCCCTGGGGGACCCCCATTTTTACTACAGATCCGGGTGACCTTTTTCCGTTAACATCAACCCTCTGAATCCTATCACTCAAGTAAGAAGTAAGAAGATCCAGAGAGGCGTTCCGAATTCCGTAGTAGTGAAGTTTCCTGATTAAGGTTTCATGAAGAACACAATCGAATGCCTTGGACAAATCGCAAAAGATGCCCAAAGCATCGCATTTGTCCTCCCATGCATTATAAATATGTCCTAAAAGTTCAACTCCGGCATCAGTAGTTGAACGACCCCTTGTAAAACCGAACTGTTTGTTATGCAGTAATTTATTTTTGTTAAAAAATCTTTGCATTTGGTTTAAAATAAGCTTTTCAAAAATTTTACTAAAGGTAGGTAGTACTGAAATAGGTCTATAATTAGTAGGGTCTGATCAATTATTATAATACCTACTTACTTCAATGAGAATAGTTCGATTGGTTTGAAATTGTCATCTACGGTATATCAGTCAATAGAGCATAATATTATACATCAACGCGCAACCTGTTAAAAACAATAATAATAAATGTAAAGAACTGCATTTTTTTTAATGTAAGGAACAACTAATTTTTGTTTTAATAACAGACGAAAAATTTCAACACAGAGGGCTTTAGAATCATACTTATACTGAACCCATGGTAACAGTTTGTGTATCGATGTCCCGGCCTCCCTGAAGACCCCCTTTAGTTTTTATTATTTTTATTTTATTTGTATTGTTTGCTGTTAAAACGGCAATAGAAATGCACACTCTGTGAAAATTTCACCTGTCTACCTATTACGGTTCATGAGATACAGCCCGCTGACAAACAGGTGGACGGACAAACAGCGGAGACTTACTAATAGGGTTCCGTTATCACCCATTTTTTTTTTTAATATTTCTTTCTGCAATGAATTTTGATGTATTCAGCCCACCACCGGGTTATATTTTTATAAAAGAGAGATAAGCATAAAATCTAAATCTACTATTTAGTACCCACTGGAAAAAAAAAACACGGCGAAAAATCTAAAAAACCTAAATACCCAAAGACTCCCAAAGAAGACGGAAATTATTCAAAGAATTTAATCAGAAAACAAACTAAGAAACAACAATATAATTCATCTTTTCCCAAAAAAACTCCCTCCTTTCATTATCTTCCTTCTCCCTGCAGCGTAGTCGTGAAGATACACTGATACGTGCATGCAAGCAATTCAAAATACGCTCTACTCACCTGTATAACACAATTAACAAACATATATATGTATATGATAAAAGCTACCACGAGTGTAAAAAAAGGATAATAGACTGGATAAAACCACTTACCTATGAGGAAACCGAAGCACTCCTGAATCACGTTGAGTAGCCGAAATTTATCACATATATGTATGTATATACAAATACCTATAATACCATAGACCCATATACCGTAGCACACCACACCACACACAACATCACACACCTCATAACACCCCTCATCACACACACCACACACCTCATCACACACACCACACCACCTCACAACATTCCACACGCCTCACACCACTCTAAGCACCATGCCACTCATCGCACCATATCGCGCGCCTCAATACTTACCACACATAACACCGCACTACTTACTAACCACACTATACACTACATCACATGCACTAACTGGGAATAAGTTTTATTCTCACTATTATTAATTTAAACCGCAACTTTGCTTACATTATAATTATATTTCAATTTAGGTTTTCTTAACATTAGTAAATATAGGCTAATACAGAAAATTGTACTTACATTGCATAGTTACCCCTAAGGTCACAGTACACTAAGTGTACGACAATGATGTGAAAGAACGGAGCCTTCTAATACAGGCATTGTTGCTTAACAGGAGGCTCCGGACACGGTTAAATGTAATGTATGTTCTGATTTGCCAATAAACTATTTTGTATTTGTATTTGTACGTCACCACTACCCGTTGCTTCGCTGCAATAAATTTGCGACTCGCAACATACGTACTGCGACGCAAACTTTAAGTTAGAACACATCGGTGAGGGTAAATATTCAACCGACTTTAGTTTCGACGAGATGGCTTGAGTCTTATTGTTTATTTATCTACGTGTATATTGAAATAGTAATATGTTACTTTCAAGCCGCCAACCCGTCTTGTGCAAGTGTGGTCATCAATGCTCGTGTCTTCTGAATAAAAAGAGACCTTTGCCCTGCACTGGGACAATAATGGACTGGTATTATGAATTAATATGTTACTTGTAAATTATTTACAAGTCAGGGAAATTCATCACTTAGAAAGGGGATTGAAGATTTTTATATGGACCCTGGCATACCTACCTGTCCGCCATTTTATTTTATTTTCAAAATGGCGGCCACGCATGATACCTATATCAATCGATATCGATATGTCACATGATCAACTTTGAACTTGCTGACCATGGTTTTATTGTTGTCACACAGCGTTTTGAACAGGGACTTGTGGCTAAGTAGTAACAGCCGTACGGGTCGATCGATCAGGTTAAGCTGCGCTTGCCGCGGTTAGTCCGTGGATCGGTGACCATCTCCACATAACAAGACCCTTGTGCCTCGGAAAGCACGTTAAGCCGTTGGTCCCGGCTGTCATTCGTGGATCTTTGACAGTCGTTACGGGTCGTCAGTAGCCTGAAAGTCTGACGACCAGTCTTACCAAGAGGTATCGTATTACCCAGTAACTGGGTTTTGGAGATCAGATAGGCAGTCGCTCCATGTAAAATACTGGTATTCAGCTGCATCCGGTTAGACTGGAAGCCCACCCCAACTAAGTTGGGAAAAGGCTAGGCAGATGATGACACAGCGTTGTGAACAGACAGCTGTGCTACTGGGGAGTTTGTTGCGCCACTTCTTCTTCCAAGCGAAAGCACTAGGAAGTGGTGAAGGGCGGGCGTTTTGGGGGACTGTCTTTTGTGATTATGACGTTCGAAAAGTGTTGATTCTCAGCCTAGTTTGAATAAATGACTTTTGATTTGATTTGAACATTAATATCTCGGAAACCAGATATTAACATTCAAAGTTGTTCTTTTTTTTACATTGAATCCTTTCGTTGCCTTTAACTTGTTTTTTTTTTTAATATTATTTGTCAATTTATTTGTTTTCTGTACCATGGGCCTCTACTCCATTCACCTTTATTAGGTACCCTGTTTTTGTCCAGACGCTAAAAAAAGTCAGCCGGTATATGGAATATGAGAGAACAACTCCGTTTGCACTTTACTGTAACATACACGTACATTCGTGATACATATTATGATTTATGTAAAAATGTATGTTTTAGGAATGATCGTAAATATATCGTAAAGGAAATCGGTTTATTCGTTCTTTTAATGTCATTATGTGGGTATTTCAAGTTCCATGTGTCGGACTTGCAGATTTTATCCAAATATTAATTGAAATGAAAATATGAGTGTAGACTTTCCCTAACACAGGTATTCCCGCCACAATTATGCGTTCAGATTCAGACCATAAATCTGGCTGAATAACATCGAAATAATGACGACTGCATATTTCTGGTTACCATAATAACAACGGGATCGACAGCACCTGGATAAATAAGCTACCAAGATAAGCTACCATTTTTATAAAAGTTGTTAAAGTTATGATTAAAAAAAGAAAAGAAAGAAATATTGTTTGTTCTGCAGAAACAAAACGCACATTACAAAAAAAAAAAGTATGATGTCGGAGGACCCCCAGCAGGAACAAAGTTCAAAATAAAAACAAAAATTCAAAATGACGATTTCTACATTTTTGCAGCCAATCATCTTGGATTTTCTTTTTGACCTTCGGCTTCAGCACCCTCAAAAACCATGAAAACGATACCCATGACGAAAATTAAAAAAAAACGTTACAGCCGCCATCTTGGATTGTCTTTTGACCTCACTATTGTTAGCTTGCATCGGGTAACCCTACTGTTAGTATGCCCCTGGTAACCCTACTTATTAAATCGACTAACATTAGTACCTATGTCACTCGGTCAATTATTCGTTCACGGTGACATTCACTGTCATTCTCCATGGGAGACAACTGACAGCCGGCCTTCTTGTTCGAGACGCCAAGCGGTGAGCACGTATAAGCAAGTAGGTACAGGATTTATTTGTTTCGGGGAGATTCGGGTGTTTTATAGATATTGTGGAAAAGGAAATAAATATGCTGTTGCCTAAATAATGTTTTTAGTTTTTATTACGAACCCTTTTCATTTCTGGACTGTAGCTAACAGTTCAGAAGTGGGATCGGAAGAGAATTCTCATAATTTTCTTTTTTTCTACGTCCACAACGATCTTAATATAATAATGAGTACTCAAACATAATCGTTACTGGTATGATTCGAAAGATTTTTACGGATTAAAAACACGCATACTTTATTTTCTTTTCCTTGACAAATAGTTTTATTTTTCCGATTACCGTCGATAAAATACGAGAAACTAAACTTTGAAAAACAACTTGAATTTGAAAGCTTAAATATTTAACAATTGGTGAACGCGGCAATCTAAAAATATGGACGATTAATACTAATTATCATGCTGAACGGATTTGAGATATACAAAGAACAAAATTAACGACAAATAGGTTGATGACTAGTGGTTGCTTATACTCGATTCTGTAATACGTAAATACATTTATTTACTGCTGTTTAGTGTGGTTGATTGAAGCATTATACTGTGACATTGACTTAGCGAGTATATCTTAAATAAAATAATCATAGCTGATGGTTTGATGTTGATGGCAAAATGAAGATAATTCATAATTTCAATAGATCTGTCTTTTACATTATTTGGTGGCCCTGCCCAGACACATGGACTGAGAATATATACCCCTTAATCATAGTTTAACACGAATATGCGCTAAGCTTTCAAACGTAAGTTTCAGATACACATTCGTTTTGGATACAACCGAGGGGAAGGGTTGTTATTCAATATGGATAAGGATGAAGAGCCCAGGTTTGAGGGCAGGAGTGAGCCCAGGTTTGAGGGCGGTAGTGAGCCCAGGTCTGAGGGCAGGGGTGAGCCCAGGTTTGAGGGCAGGGGTGAGCCCAGGTTTGAGGGCAGGGGTGAGCTTAGGTTTGATGGCAGGAGTGAGCCCAGGTTTGAGGGCGGTAGTGAGCCCAGGTTTGAGGGCAGGGGTGAGCCCAGGTTTGAGGGCAGGGGTGAGCCCAGGTTTGAGGGCAGGGGTGAGCTTAGGTTTGATGGCAGGAGTGAGCCCAGGTTTGAGGGCAGGAGTGAGCCCAGGTTTGAGGGCGGATGTGCGCCCACGTTCGAGGGCGTGTGTGAGCCCAGGTTAGCGGGCAAAGGAAGGGATATGGACAGCCAGGAGAAGGAACGGGCTACTACCGGAATGGCGGCAAGGATAGAAGAAAGGACACTGCGTCCGTCTAGAAACCGGAAAAGGCGCAATATTATCACGAATTCGGACAGCTCGTCACGTGATAGTGCAAGCCGCGAGAGGACAAGGAAATACAGAAGGAGGTCACGAGCAAGGAGAGGTGGCTCCAGGCGGATGGAGCAAAGCAGCGACAGCTCGGATAACCGTGAGTCAACCCGAGCTTATAAACCTAGACGGAACAGGAATAAGGAATCTGAAACAAATATATTATTAGATAAGTTTTTGTCGATCTTAAGTAACGTCAAGAGTTCGGAGAAGCCCAAGGTATCATTTAATAGTAATGTTTTGCCGGATTTCGACCCCCTATGTAAAGAGCAAACTATGTTAGTATGGATCACTAAAGTAGAAGAATGTGCGGAAATTTATGGTTGGTCTGAAAAGGAAATAATTCACTACGCTCTTCCTAAACTTTCGGGGGTAGCAAAAACTTGGTACCAAGGTTTACCCTCTCTTCTTTATACATGGGGCGAATGGAAGAAAAAACTAATCGAATCTTTCCCTTGTCGCGAGGACTACGCCGAACTCTTGACGGAAATGTTGGCTAAGCGTGCTAAGTACGGTGAATCATTGGAGCACTACTATTATGCGAAATTGAATTTATTAAATAGATGTAGAATTTATGGTAAACAAGCAGTCGATTGTGTCTTATACGGAGTAGATGATCGTGCTATTAGAGTAGGTGCGCAAGCGGCTCAATTTAGTGAACCAGAACAAATTTTAAAATATTTTCGAACAGTAAAAGTAGGTCAAAATAGAGAAGTATATGACGCCAATATCAAAAATAGGAACAATCATAAAGCCTCTTCTAATGGAACATCTCGGGCCCAGCCCCAGAATCCGAAGTCTAGTACGGTGAATTCTCGCATACGGTGTTTTAATTGTAACGAACTTGGTCACCCCAGTTTTAGGTGCGATAAACCCTCTATTAAATGTTCGTTATGTGATAGATTAGGGCACCAAGCTTCTAACTGTTATAGAAACAAGCTTAAAACTGATTCTTCTAAAAACGAAACCCAATCGAAAGACAACAATGAAAAACAGGTATCTGAGTTGAAAATTGATGAGTCTGTTAATAAATACATTTTAGACATTAAAATTAATGGTAAAGCTGTAAAATGCCACATAGATTTAGGAAGCCAGTGTACGCTTATTACAATAAGCAAAGCCAACGACCTTTCCGTGGACATCAAGTACCCACCGAATCTACCTGTGTTGAGAGGTATAGGTTCAAATCTGACTATTCCATTAGGCGTTGTTACTGCCGAAGTTGAAGTTCAGGGTATAAGAAAAGTTATAGATATTTACGTAGTTGAAGATCACGTACTAAGTCATCCTGCTCTCTTGGGGCACTCGTTTACTGAAATGCCCGATCTTATAATTACTAAAACTCCAACTAAATTGATATTTAAAAAAATAGATTCCACTAAAATACAGCTGCTGTGTTATGATAGTGTTCTGATTCCGCCATTGTCATTGCATGTAATACCAGTCAAATCTGAGCCATCTTTTAGTGGCGATGTTTACGTACGAGCGTCCCTTAGGGAGTTAGATGGCAAGCAATATTATCTTTTATCGGGCGAATACAACATCAAGGAAGGAAACGGTTCGGTACTTGTTTATAATGTGTCTGAAAGCGAAATAAACATCTCTAAAAATTCTTTATTGACTCGTTCTGTTAAAAGCGAATATTTAGACTCCACAAAAGTTCTTGATTGCTGTCAAATGTCTTTTGATTCTGTAGATTCTAATGAACTAATTAAGTGTGGCGAAAAACTCAATGACTTGGAACGTTTACGGTTACAGCAACTATTAAATAAATATCAAGACTGTTTCTCTAAAGGCTTAAAAGATCTCGGGTTTACTAAAGTAACAGAAATGGTTATTGAACTGGAAGACACCGAACCAGTCGTATATAGACCATATCGTTTGTCTCATGTCGAAAGAACATTAGTAAATGACATGGTTCAAGAGATGATAGATAGTGGTATTGTGAGGGAGTCTTCTTCGCCTTATGCTAGCCCCATCGTCTTAGTCCAGAAGAAGACGGGAGAAAAACGGTTATGCGTCGATTATCGAGCGCTTAATAGGAAAACGAAAAAAGACCATTACCCCCTCCCACGTGTCGAGGACCAACTAGATCAACTAGCAGGCAACCAATTATTCACGTCTCTTGATTTAGCGTCGGGCTATTATCAAATTCCGATTAGTAAAGAGTCCCGTCATAAAACAGCCTTTGTTACCCCAGATGGGCAATTTGAATATAACCGCATGCCATTTGGTCTTGTTAATGCGCCCTCCGTCTTCCAAAGGACTATTAACAGAATTCTTCATGACGCTAAAATCAAATATGCAATCGTCTACATGGACGATATTCTTGTCCCATGTAAAGATGTCCCTGAGGGTTTGAATAGATTAGAAGAAGTTTTACAACTCCTAAAGCAAGGAGGTTTAACACTCAAGCTCAGCAAATGTAACTTCTTCCTAGATACTATCGATTTTTTAGGGTTCGAAGTAAACTCGTCGGGTATTCGTCCAGGTAGTAGAAAGACCGAGGCTATCTCAAAATTTGCAACACCCAAAAACATACACGAATTAAGACAATTTCTAGGGTTGTCCGGTTTCTTTAGGCGGTTTATTAAAGATTATGCCTTAATAACTTCCTCGTTGACAAACTTATTGAAGAAGGAAGTTGTTTGGACCTGGGGTAGTAAACAAGAAGAATCTTTCAACTTGGTTAAAACATTACTTACGCAACGACCATTATTGGCTTTATATGACCCTAAAGCAGTAACACAATTGCACACCGACGCATGCAAAGATGGCCTTGCAGGTATACTATTACAAAGTGATTCTTTAGGTGTATTTCATCCGGTCTCGTACTTTAGCCGTAAAACTTGCTCCGACGAACGCAAGTTGCATTCGTATGAGCTTGAAACTCTGGCGGTGATAGCATCTTTAAGTAGGTTCAGGGTATATCTGTTGGGGATACCATTCACAATTTATAGTGACTGCAACGCTTTAAGATCTACATTCGTAAAACGCGATCTGATCCCGCGAGTTGCACGTTGGTGGGTCCAAATACAAGAGTTCGATTGTACTATCGAATACCGACCCGGCTCCCGAATGACGCATGTTGATGCGCTGAGCCGAGGACCGGTTGCGGCTCCCGAAGCCGAAACACACGTGTTAGACATCCTAACTATTGAAAGTTCCGATCAGGACTGGATCGCCACCGTACAAGACGCGGATGATGAGGTACAGAGGATTAAAAATATATTAGAGGATAAAACTGCGGATTTAGTCATGGATATTCATAAAAATTATAAAATCAAAAACGGTCGTATATATCGTATGGTAGGAGACGAGATTAGGTGGTTGGTTCCAAAGGGTGTACGTTGGCAGATATTGAAACGTAACCATGACGACCTAGGACATTACGGATTTGACAAAACTTTAAAGCGTATACAACAGCATTATTGGTTTCCTAAGATGCGTCGTTTCGTCAAAAAATACGTGCAGTCTTGTCTAGAATGTGCCCATCATAAGGCCCCTGGTGGCAAACGAGAAGGTGGACTGCATCCGATTGAAAAAGTCAGTGTCCCTTTCCATACGGTTCACGTGGACCACTTAGGTCCTTTTATAAAGAGCAAGAGGGGTAACTGTTATTTATTGGTCTTGGTGGATAGTTTCACGAAATTTGTAAATATAAATGCTGTCAAAAATACTAAGTCCCTCACTAGTATACGTGTAATAAAAGAACACATAAGTTATTTCGGGGTGCCCACACGGCTAATATCCGATAAAGGATCTAGTTTCACTAGTAAAACGTTTAATGAATTTACGACACTATATGGAATTAAACACATTATTAACGCCGTAGCAACACCTAGAGCAAACGGACAAGTTGAACGGTTTAATAGGACTATCTTAGATGCCCTTTCGACTTGTAATCATAACAAAGATGACAAATCCTGGGATGACTATATTTATGATATTCAAGTAGGTATCAATACCACAGTACATAAGACTACCCAAAAAAGCCCTTCTGAATTATTATTTGGGTTTAATATAACTAGTAGGTCAGAAGGTATCCTGAACCCAGTTATATCCGATACAACAAATTTTATTGACTCGGAAGATTTGAATAGCATAAGAGATAAGGCAAGTGATAGTATAAAAACACAGCAATTAAAAGACGCAGAAAGGTTTAATAGACGTAGGAAATCGGCCAAAACGTATAAGATAGGAGACTTAGTGCGCGTTGAGAGGCAAGTTCCTCATGATGGCCAATCCCAAAAATTAGTGGTTAAATTCCAAGGTCCATATCGTATAATAGAAGTGCTTCCCAATGAAAGGTATATCATTGAGGACACCCCTATGACACGCAAACACGGCCGTCGATACGAAGCCGTGGTAGCTATAGACAAAATACAGCCTTGGCTAACATTTACTAGGAACTTAGAAAGTAGTGACGATGAGAACAGCGATAATAATACTGGTAAAGAACGGAATGAAGTAGAAAATTAAATTAAATGATTCGTATTGTATAATAATTATGATGTTGATCATTTAAGAATATGAATTATTGAGTTAAAGTTCAGGGAGTAGTAAGTAAAATTAAGTATTACTTTCGAAATGTTATTTTAATTATAAAATATTGTTACTGATTTAAGATTATTATTATGGATAATGAACTGGACTTGAATAGTAATTTTGTTGATTAGATAATAATGTATTGTATTATAGATATTTAATTATTTTTTTTTCTCTTTCTCTCGGTTTTTCTCTTTTGTTAATAGTTTAATGAGATTGTAAGCGCGAGGACGCACTTTGAACAGGATGGCCGAGCTGTTAGCTTGCATCGGGTAACCCTACTGTTAGTATGCCCCTGGTAACCCTACTTATTAAATCGACTAACATTAGTACCTATGTCACTCGGTCAATTATTCGTTCACGGTGACATTCACTGTCATTCTCCATGGGAGACAACTGACAGCCGGCCTTCTTGTTCGAGACGCCAAGCGGTGAGCACGTATAAGCAAGTAGGTACAGGATTTATTTGTTTCGGGGAGATTCGGGTGTTTTATAGATATTGTGGAAAAGGAAATAAATATGCTGTTGCCTAAATAATGTTTTTAGTTTTTATTACGAACCCTTTTCATTTCTGGACTGTAGCTAACACTATTGGCTTCAGTACCCTGGAAAACCATATAAACTATCTCTGTCTCTTTCTGTTACATAAATGAAAAGTCACATGGAGGGGCATAACGCTTTTTCGTCACGTGACAATTTCTCCCATTTCACTCTTACCGCAAGCTCCGTAAAAGAACTTCGTTCCAAAAAATGACATAAAACACCACGACGTCACGTCGTTAACGTCAGCTTAACCATAAATTTGACGTCTAAATGTCTCTTAGCTTTAAGCAACATTTAGAAACAACGGGGAAACGCACAGCATAATCAGGGAAATTCTAAGGGGAAATTAATTGATTTAGGGCTGATTTGTCCAACGCCAGATAACTTTATCGGAGGAATAATTTTGAATTTTTGTCAGTTTTTCCATACAAAAACTGTCACACGTCAATTTTAATCCACGAATAAAAATTACTGGTCGATTGAAAAGTCAGACACAATACGTTAATTTGTTGTGTAATATCCATTTCATACAACTGTAAAATAATGATAGCTGCGATTTTAATAAACGAGCAATTTAAGATCATACTGTTAGTCAATTCGGTAAACAATTAAATTCCTTGAGTAAGGGCTGATTTTTCCAACACCAGATAACTTTTATTCGAAGAATAAATATTTATTTATTTATCCTCACACTGGAACGGCATTCACCAATTACACCAACGGAGCAAAAAATTACTTCATCTGCTGGTTTCCATCCATTCTGTGCGCGGTGGACATCGAACGGGCGGCGATGGATCACGCACGCTCACATATCGTCAAGACATAAAATTGACGTTTGACGGTTTTTGTATGATTATTTCATAGTACTTCCCGGAAGTGCTCCTACTAGGCACCAAAATTCAAGAAGATATTATATTACTTACTTCATGATTTTATTGAATGTTAATGTATTTTATTCTAATGATGTAATCAATTTTATGTATTTGAGATTTGTATATTGGGCTCGGTGCCTAAGTAAATAAAAAATACTGCTCAACATAAACGCTTCATAATACTTGTGTCCCGTTTGTGTCGCTACCATGCAATTTTCACGACAGGGCTGATTTTTCAATCATCTGATAACTTTATTCGATTAATAATTTTGAATTTTTGACAGATCGTCCATATAGAAACTGTCAGACGTCAATTTTATGTCTTGGCGATATGTGAGCGTACGTGATCCATCGCCGCCCGTTCGATGTCCACCGCGCACAGGATGAATGGAAACCAGCACATGAAGTAATTTTTTGCTCCGTTGGTGTAATTGGTGAATGTCGTTCCAGTGTGAGGATAAATAAATAAATATTTATTCTCGGAATAAAAGTTATATTCCACGAATTGTATATCCATGCCAAATTATAGCTTTCTAGTAGTAAGAGTCTCTGAGCTAAGTTGCGGACGGACGGACGGACAGACGGACATGGCGACACTATAAGGGTTCCTTGTTGACTACGGAACCCTACAAATGAGCTCATTCATCAGAGGCTTTCAGAAACCTGGTAATAATTTACCTAGAATCTTACCTACAGCAACCTCTTACTAATAATACCCTAGTCACTAAGGCAATCGCTTGCCATAACTTTCACCCGCCAAAATAACAAAATGGCGTCGCGCCGGGCTGTTTGTCAGGCCCGTCATTATCCGGTAATGCGGCCAAACATTTTCTTAATGGGAAGCTTAGACTAATAAAGAAATAACTAAGTATTTTGGTATTTTGAGGGTTAGGTTAAGAGGTTTTGTTGTTGTCTGTTCTCTGTAGCAATACTGGGTATGTTTTTATATAAACATTTAACTTTGCTAGCGTGATGGCCCGGTGGTTAAAGGGCAAGTACCAAAGTGATTCTTTCTAATTTTCTTGTATGGTGTTATGAAAATCGATAGAATAAAAAATGATTTTATGAGAGTAAGTCTGAAAGTGGCACCAAAGATACGATGGATGGACAATGTGAAAAATTATATGACTAGAAAGGGAACTAATAGAATTATACTTTGATTATATAATGTCATAGACATAAGACATTATATAATCAAAGAGAATTATAGTAGTATTCAAATTCGAAATTCAAAATTTACTAATCACAATTTTTACAAGAAGACGGTGACCCCCAAACCAGGCATTTGCCTGTATCTTGGCAAGAAGAATGAAAGAAGAGTTCATGTTGCACAGACCCAAAATAAATATGTTGATAGGTTAGGGCAAGAAAATGATGATTTTTGACTGATAGTAAAGACAACTTCTTGAAAGCGCAGGGTTTTTTGGAATTTTAATGGTCCGAAATCGCTAAGACCCTGAAAAAGCGTGTTGATTAATGCTGGTTCCTTTTCTGTACAAGAAGGGGCTTTTTTATATAAGACACTTGGACTATTACAGGTCAGTCGTATTTTTATAGATCTAACTGATCTGAGATGAAGAAACCTGCAGTGCGATTCTGTAACCATCTCACCGTGAATACTTAGGTGAAGTGAGCGTGGAGTGAGCTGTCAGTGTCATCCCACCTGATACTAGGGATTGACCAAGCATACACGTACAATAATCAATTAAGTAATTTCAAAGCTAGTATTTTAATTGTCAAAACATTACTATTTTGTGGGGTTTTAATCTAGGAAAAAAGTCTAGTCCTTATATAAGGACTAGTCTTTAGTAAGTAGTAGTAGTAGTTTAGTAGGTAGTCTATTAAAGAAAAAACAAAATTGATATTCTGACTAAGTTTCTATTTTGCTATTTTATTTTAAACCTTCACAAAATAGTTATGTTTAGGACAACTAAAATAGTAGTTTTGAAATTATATAAAATCATCAATAGAATTAGCATAACAATAATATTAAAATCTCGATTATGATTGTATGTGTTTGCTTATTCAATCCCTAGTATCAGTGGGATGACACTGACAGTTCACTCCACGCAAGTTTTCACGGTGAGATTTTTATAGAATCGACCGGCAGATCTTCTAACGAATCCCTGCCCATCTTCATATCTCTATTCTCAGTATCTAGCTATTCATGCACGCCGACTAATCATAATCTTTCAAACTCATCAATACCTAGTAACTAGTATAAAACAAAGTCGCCTTTGGTGTCTGTCTGTGTGACGGCTTAGATCTTCTAAATTTCACAATGGACCTTGATGGGGTTTTCACAAAGCTCGTAATTCAGAGAATTTACTCCGCATCGTTTGAGTGTTTAATAGGTACGTTCATATTATAATTAGAGACATCTCGCTATTTTGTAAATTTGTAAAAACCGTACGAAGTAGGAACGGGTCGCCAGTTAGTAAAAAAACTGATACAAAAATATCTTACAGCATCCATGTAAACGGTCTTTTTGTTGTGTTTAGAAGCACATCGAACACATTGGGTTCAAGCATATTAATAGTGTAGAAGTGACAGCTTGAGTGAAGAGCTCCTTATATTCGAGCTCAAGAGAAAGTAATGGCTTGCAATATTGTTGAGCTGTTTAAAGCAAGGAGTCAATTTACATTGTAGAAGAGGGAAGGAAACAAAGCGGGTTTATTGTATATTTTAGCATTTTGAACTTGATCTCCGTTATGTAACGTACGTAACGTACAGACGCCAGCACATCAAGTTACCAGAAACTGTCAATTTTTCCCAATCAACTTTGAACCGACTTTGAATCAACTTTGAGCGATAAAGTTGAAAATGTATTAAAGAAATTTGACAGATCGTAGTAGCTTGATGTGCTGGCGTCTGTACAAATAAAATTAAAGATGAGACCAAAAACAGTCAGTTCTCGCAACCACTGATTGGCGTTGTGGGAATCCTATGGAAGTGGCGTGAAGAGGCGCACTACAATGTGACACGTCTAAATGGTGGGTGATCTGGTGATCTAGTACCGGTCCAAAACTAGCGCGGATGCTTGAGCTTCCTCATGACCGCGAATTTGACAGAATTAGACAGTCAGAGAAATTCATTGTTAAGCAAACAAACAATTAATTTCCCTTTTTTTTTTGGATGGGAAATAACTTCTCCCGCTTTGGAGCGGGAGGACGTGTCAGACTTTTACTGACTAAAACCCATCCGTGTTCCTTCAGTTGCCTACGCCAAGGGCCACGGTAACTCTTTCGAACAACCCACGACCCTGGTAGGCATCGACCCTAGCGGACCCCGTCAGTTAGTGCTGACATCTTTCATTAATGTTTGAGGCACGCGTGGAACACAACGCGCCGTCGACCCGGGCCTGGTCCTTACTGGATGGCGAGCTGCCCATTGCTCGCCGTCCGCAAGCCAGCCGCAAATTGCCGGAAATTGGCTCTCGATTCCCGACGCCCAGGGCATCTCCTGCGGCGACTAGGGGTATGAGGGCACAAAGATTGCATCTCTCTCACACGTTCCGCGCCCTCCTTCGCAAGCATTACAGCTTCGCAGAAGGAGGTGACGGCTTCCCATACACTCTCGCTCCGTACCATGGCCTGGACTAGTGCCGGACGCGAGAGATCGCCACCAGCGATCGCCATCGTGAGGACGCGGCTGTGCTCCCAAGCCGGACATACCTCCAGCGTAACAATTAATTTCCCTGACTGTACAATTCTGTCAGTTTGCCGTGTTGTAGCCACTTCATACAACTGTCAAAGAATGACAGTTGTGATTAGAATATACGAACAATATAAGTAGGTAATCAAATTGCTAACTCTGACTTTACATACATGGGTTTCATAATTCAATAAACGTTTCAAACTAACTTCGAAGAATGGCAAATTATGTGAACGTTTTATCCTAACCGCCATTCCCTGGCATTTGACCGTCAGTCTTCGGATCGACCTCAAAACCTTTGGATGCCCGTTACGATGCTTGTTACTTCACTAATGAGGTTGACTAAGGCTGACACTGCGGAGCTGACATTCAAGTGACTTGCAATTAGTTTTCACATCGTAACAGGCATAGACTGTGACGAGACGAGCGGTTATGAATGGACAAAAAACGTTTTTTAATTGGGCTTGTAAACTTTCAGCTGAAACAAAATCTAGAAAATTAAAAATCATCTTCATTCTTTTTTTTTTGCTTGTAAGCGGATTATTTGTCCGCTTATGAAGATAACATACTAATTATGGATCTCTAGCATGTCGTGAGAAATGAACACATGTTGACAGAAACGAATCTCGTCAGATTTGCACCACGTCAAGGACGCAGCTCGACTAACACGCAACTTGACAAATGAAGTATGTATGAACGACTCAGTATGAATTTCGCAAGATAAAGGGCTCTTTCTTAATGAGAAGATAATTCATCCAACTTGTGAAAATAAAACATTGTTATTTTTTATATTTTTTAATAATTACCGTGGAGTTTCTTGCCGGCTCTTCTCCATAGGAAACGACCAATTGGAACCGTGCTCCTAACTTCTGACGTTTCATAAGTGCCCATGTGTATGTGAAATAAAATATTTTGATTTTGATTGCGTAACCAAATTGCGTAACACACTTTAAATGATAAATTATTTGATTTCTGTAAGTATATTTATAAAAACACATCAACTTTCGATCACAATCGAAAGTTTTGAAGGATATTGCTAATCTATTACTTGATAGGTTCGAAAAATTCGTCTGTTCAACAACGTAAAAACGCAATGAACGTGGGTAAACTGTCAAAATTAAACCCAAGCGATCAATTGTCATTATATGTATGTTTCCTAATTGGATCTTTGACAGTCGTTAAGGGTCGTCAGAAGCCCGAAAGTCTGACAACCAGTCTTACCAAGGGGTATCGTATTACGCAGTAACTGGGTTGTGGAGGTCAGACAGGCAGTCGCTCCATGTAAAATACTGGTATTCAGCTGCATCCGGTTAGACTGGAATCTGCCTAGCCTTTTCCCAACTATGTTGGGGTCCCCCAACATAGTTGGGAAAAGGCTAGGCAGATGATGATGAAGGCTGATTTGAAATCCATTGGTCCCTCCATCTTGACGATAACTTATTTCCACTTACCAGAAAACCTTATAAAATTAATCTCCCACAAAATGGAAAGCCTCACGTTCTACAGACAGACGTATCTATTATTATTCATGTATGCCGCCCGTACCTGTCGCCCGTGCGCCACGTAGCAACGTAAATACTGTAAATACATGTTAAATGATGTCGCGTTGGCTATAATTCGCTTTCCAAGTAAACAAGCAATTGTTTTTTTTTTCACTTTGAGTGAATTTTGGACTACATTGCATAAGAAAAGCTGATATTTTTTAAGCAAATATTGAATACAATTGCTATTAGTTGCATTGAAGTACCATATTTATTTTAAAAATCTTAGCTTTACTCGTAAATAGAATGTGTGAATCATCAATCATGTCAGTCTCGGATATCTATGTGTCAATTCATTTAAAACGTAGTACATAGGTTGTTTTTTTGTAATGAATTAGAGTTTATTAACTTGTTTTTAGCTCTGGCTTAAGCTAACTTGTTCAAGCCGGAATACAGCTCAAGGTTTCTCGACGGGAAATATACAAGGTGTAACTTAAATAACGCACAACCTCTTAAGGGGTCATTGTACTCATCTTTATGAACAACTTTTACTAAGGGACCAAACCGGAAATCGCGAAAAAAAAATCAGCTGTTCCCTACATTTTGACAAGTTATGCGAACATAAATGTAGGGAACAGCTGATTTTTTTTTCGCGATTTCAGGTTTGGTCCCATAGTAAAATTTGTTCATAATGATGAGTACAATGACCCCTTAAGAGGTTGTGCGTTATTTAAATTACACCTTGTAGATATCGTGGTAGTAGGTACTAATAATAACAGCCGCACGGACGATTGGAGGTTAAGCCACGCTTGCCGAGGTCGATCCATGGATAGGTGTCCATCCATTTCATACAGAGACCGCTCCGTGCCTCGGGAAGCACGTTAAGCAGTTGTTCGTACTCGGCTGTCATTCGTACATCTTTGACAGTCATTAGTAGAAGAAGCCCGAAAGTCTGACCACCTCTAACATGATACCTATTTATCATGTTACCCAGTATGCGTGCACTATCTGCACAGGTCCACTCAATCTGTGTGGTTCTTTCCTCAAAATACCACTTCAGACACCAATCTACATGGTCCTCAAAGATCAAAGATTATGTCCGGATTTTTATATACACATTGTGTGCGTTACTCCAGCGGAATGTTGTCGCTTTTCAGGATTTCGGCTTGACAGAAAATTAGTACCCCATCTCGTGTAATTGTGCCCGAAATTAATAATTTGTGCGTCCAGCCGATCCAAAGATATTCACGAAAAACAGATTTCGCTGGAGTAACGTTACTGCAGCGACATGTTTTTTTACCCGTGGTCGTAGCTGAATACAAACTAGCTACTTAGATAGATATAATTTGTGCCTAATTGTGCCCAAAAAATATAATTTGTGCGTCTTGAGGTTTCGGAGTTATTCAAGATTCCGCTGGGGTAACGTTTAGCAAATTGCTGTATCTCTTAAACGGCATGACATACAACTATGATTTTTTTTACTACGGTGGGTCTTAATTTGTGCTTAATTTGTGCAATTTTATTTTTTCTATAATTGTTATATTCCAACTCCTTAGAGAGTTATTCCATTTTAATTAAAATCTAGCCACGATATAATGTAACGCTCCAATACATGAGTTATTATTAAGTGACTGATTTTATGATTATACTAATAATTAGTACCCTTATTCAATTGTTTATCCTTAAAGTTTCAGCTGAAAAAACTTTCTAACTACTTAGATATAAGAAAAAAACGATAGGAAAAGAAATCACACGATTAACCGAACAATTTCGAATTACTACATAAAAGCGGGCTCGCAGTACATTATGCCCACCTTCTTAAATTGGTAGTATTATAATTGAATTTTTATGGGTACAGGTGCGTACAAAACGTTTAATTAGGTAACTATTTATTTACTTTTATATAAACATGTGACATAGAGAGTTATCAGAGAGTAGGAAGTGACCTAAGGACGAGCGCGCACTGCGGTGCGTTTTTCTAAAGCATAATCTGTGAAGTATGGAATGTCTGAAGTGCGCGCACTGCGGTCATGCGTTTTGTTACTGTAGGCCCCGCCCAGTGCGGCAGAACTAACGTAAACGCACCGCAGTGCGCGCTCGCCCGCTTATTGTCGAGTTTATTACAGATATAATGTTTCGAAAGTTTGATACTTAGTAGATTTAAAAAATATTAATAACTCCATACCGATAGATATTGGTTCGTATGGCCTGGTGACGTCACTTGCCTTAAATTATTATGTACGAATATGCACTTCTACCACCATAGACTTATAAAAAAAGGAGGACTCCGCGCCACGCATATCGAAAGTGAAGCACAGTAAGTATGCTGGACCATTTGTACAGACGCCAGTACATCTAGCTACTACAATCTATCAGATTTCTTTAATAGATTTTCAACTTTATCGCTAAAGCATAAGGTTCAAAGTTGATTGGGAAAATCTGATAGTTTCGGGTAGCTTGATATGCTGGGGTCTGTACAAACTCGCCTCACGCACGGATTTACATCATAGTGTGCCGAACAGTCGCCATTACGTGACCATAAGCACAATGTACCACAAAACTAATGCGTATTGTCCAGCCGAAATTACACGCGTTGTAATTATACACACAATTCCTTGAATTACTGGGAAAAAGATAATGCGCACACGCTCTCCACACACGAAATTGGCAGCCAATTACTCGTGTCAAATAAAATTAACACCGAACCGAACTAAAAGTGCGTTTTACGAAAGTTGGTACCATTGTTTTTCATTGAAGAATGTTTACAAAAAACCATTCCATACGGCAACTTCGAATGAAGCAACGACAAACTCTGGGGATTCCCGCCAAGTAATATTTTACTATCCCGGTCGTTCTGACGGCATAGCATAGGGTAGATGTATTTTAGAATTGGCTGAGATAGACAACATAGACATCCACTTTCCTCAATTTGATCAATTTGTGAATATTTCTATTAAGTAGGTACCTAAATAATAAAACAAAATTTTACAGAGGTATTAATCATGCTATTTTATTTCAATTAAAAACTAAATCTATAAAGGTATTTTTTCTTTTATTTTTTTGGCAATAAAAATACACTTTCTCGTCAAATAAACCTTTTGTCTTTATTAGATTGCTGTACTTACTAACATTTGACTGAGAGTTAAAAGGTTTGCAAATCCTTAATATCATTTATGGCTTACACACTGTGTGTACGTAATACCTACGTGTTTTACAAAACAATAAATTATAAGTAACACTTTTGTGAGAGACTGTTTCAAAAAACGAAATGTTGTACTACATATTTAAGAAGGTTGGCACAATGTACTGTAAGCCCGCTTTAATGTAGTAATTCGAATTTGTTCGGTTAATCGTGTGATTTCTTTTCCTATCGTTTTTTTCTTATATCTAAGTAGTTAGAAGGTTTTTTCAGCTGAAACTTTAAGGATAAACAATTGAATAAGGGTACTAATTATTAGTATAATCATAATATCAGTCACTTAATAATAACTCATGTATTGGAGCGTTACATTATATCGTGGCCAGATTTTAATTAAAATGGAATAACTCTCTAAGGAGTTGGAATATAAACATCGAATTTCACATGATGCTTTGAGTTCATGAAAGGTACAAATCACCATAATTGGTAAGTTTCTAGGGTTTCTCATTGAAGCGCGAGGATCGATTTTAGTGTTTTTGAAAAAAAAAATCTAATTATCCAAAGGTGTCAATTATAGAAAAAATAAAATTGCACAAATTAAGCACAAATTAAGATCCACCGTAGTAAAAAGAATCGTAGTTGTATGTCATGCCGTTTAAGAGATACAGCAATTTGCTAAACGTTACCCCAGCGGAATCTTGAATAACTCCGAAACCTCAAGACGCACAAATTATATTTTTTGGGCACAATTAGGCACAAATTATATCTATCTAAGTAGCTAGTTTGTATTCAGCTACGACCACGGGTAAAAAAACATGTCGCTGCAGTAACGTTACTCCAGCGAAATCTGTTTTTCGTGAATATCTTTGGATCGGCTGGACGCACAAATTATTAATTTCGGGCACAATTACACGAGATGGGGTACTAATTTTCTGTCAAGCCGAAATCCTGAAAAGCGACAACATTCCGCTGGAATAACGCACACTACACATTGACATTGATGAAGTTCTGAGTTGAGCTGCACGGTTACTGACGAATGCGTGCACTATCTGCACAGGTCCACTCACTCTGTGTGGTTCTTCCCTCAAAATACCACTTCAGACACCAATCTACATGGTCCTCAAAGATCAAAGATTATGTCCGGATTTTTATATACACATTGACATTGATGAATTTTATATAAACAATGACATGGATATTTACTTTGTAAAGTATCTTATCTTTTATTATTATTATTGTGAGTGTGAAGACTATGTGGGTCTTTTCTTTTTTCTTTTTTCCTTCTTAGTTAGTTTTAATCATGCTCTGGCAGTTTGAGTAATTTATGCGGCCTACCCAAATGATGTCCTTTCATTGGTATTGTTCGTCGAATCGTAAGGCTCCTCAAGTTCTGAGTTGAGCTGCACGATTTTTGATAAATGCGTGCACTGACTGGACAGGTCCGCTCAATCTGTGTGGTTCTTTACTCAAAAGACCATTTCAGACACCAATCTACATGGTCTTCACATGATTTGACCAAGATTATGTCGATACGAAGACCTCATCTAGTAAAAAAAAAATATGATTGACATGTAAAAGTGTTTGTACAAACCTACTTACAGAAAATAAATCATTTATCATTTATCATTTAGTAGCTGGGTTGTGGAGTTCCAATAGGCAGTCGCTCCATGTAAGATACTGGTATTCAGCTGCATCGGGTTGGATTGAAGCCGAACCCAACATATTTTATGTAGCTGGGATAAAACTGGGCCGATAATGATGAGGTGCTACCTGGATCGCATCTTTTACAAGAATGTCCACTATTACCTACTAAACGATACCTATATGTAGGTACTGTTAACACGTACAGGCGCCAGCACATCAAGCTACTACAATCTGCCAAATTTCTTTAATAGATTTTCAACTTTATATATAAAGCATAAGGTTCAAAGTAGATCGGGAAAATTTGACAATATCGGATATTTATGTCTGTAATTTATATGGTGTACATAATAAAGAGTATTCTATTCTATTCTATTCTTGATGTGCCGGCGTCTATACCAAAAGAATCTCGCCAGTACCAACAAAAATCAAAAAACTAGACACTTTCAAAATTACCCCTTAGCAAATGTAAACGAATTTCATAGTTTGTACAGAGAGCCCCGCGGGGTCTGACTCAATAAGGACTGCCCTAAACAAACAGCACAAAATGTATTATATTTTTATATTAAACTCGGGCCCTAGTCAGGAATGTTCCCAATATGGGGCTGAAAGAAAATACCAGACGTGTACGGGAACAGCGAATATGTTTTAATCTTTATTGTTACCTTTTCTTATACTAAACCTGAGAACGAAGCATACCTAATAATAACGTTGTAAGGTATTTTTCTTGACCTACTTTCACCTACTTTCAATAAAATATCTTACCTGATGAAAAAAGCTTTTTTTCGGTCAATTGCACGCTTGCCTTGTAGCGACTTTTTAGACGCAACTTTAAGACTATTAGGGCCAAAATTCGCAAAGGAGTGATAGGCGTGGCAAAATCGAGCAGTCCCATGACGCCATTCCGTTGGTTGGGTACCTCTAGGTTTTATTATTATAGCTATCAAGAGACACAGACAGCATTAACTCGGTACCTACAGTGGCCTCCAGAAGTTAGTTGACATTTTTCCAATTCAGCTATGTATATTGCCACATGTTTGGTACTGTTAAGAGATACCTTGATTATTGTATGTTGATAAGTCAAAGGTTAAATTAGAGGATAAATTTTGGAGGCCACTGTATCTATATTCAAATTCAAATTATTTTATTTTACACTAGCTGTGAATACCCGCTTCGCTGGGACATTTTTAATTGTATAGTTATTTGTTAATGTTAATAATCTATCACTACTTACTTCATAATCTTTTCATATATATAAGAAGTGGTGGGAGGCGCCCGACGTGACGGCACAGTGGTGGCATACGCGTGAGCTGCGCGCGGTACTGTACAGTACTTGGACATTGCAACATTACCTACTTTATTTTTCTAAAATAAAAGTAGCCTAAGTTACTCCTTATTACATCAGCTACCTGGCAATAAAAGTCCCGTCAAAATCGGTCCAGCCATTTCAGAGATTAGCCGGAACAAACAGACAGACAGACAGACAAAAATTGTAAAAATGTTATTTTGTACCGTATGTATTCATGTAATGTATTCATATGCATGTAATGTATTCATATGCATGTAGTAAAAAACGGTTATTTCAATATTACAAACAGACACTCTAATTTTATTTACTTGTATGGATAACCCTAAAACTACATGAGCACTTATCAAACGTCAGAAGCTAAGTGCAAGGTTCCAGTTGGTAATTTCTTAGGGAGAAGAGCCGGCAAGAAACTCCACTGTTATTTTTTCTGTTAAAATATTAGAACCCAATTATTTTATCTGTGGTAGAAAAGTGGTAGTCAAACTCTTTTAAAAGAAGCTCTAGGTACTGCTGAACGTCCAAAGTAATCTCTCGACACACAATATTTATCTAAGCCACAATGAAACAGGACATTGTTCATAAGCTTCAGATTTTACAACTATAATACCTCTATGAGTTAGCTATCCCAAACAACGGTGCGCAAGCTGGCTGGATTCCAAAACCATGTTCTAACATGTCTTTGCTTAGTGCCAATATCCCCGTGCCACCTTCAACATCCCTAGGTTGAGGATATAAGCTCTATATTCCTATAAGTTATCCGCATGGGCAAGTGTGCATTGGTGGTGTACGGACGTGCTGTGTTTCGCAGTCGATGAGCCGTTGTATGAAAGAAATTTCACAGATTAACTAGATGGATAGGGAGTTTAATTTGATATTATGTGGTGGTTTGAGTGTATGGACACACTGAATAAGTACCTGGTTGAAGGTTGAAAACCTCGTAAACACGATCACAATGTTACTACAAGCAGTGTTCCCAATGGAATATGTCATATCGGTAAAAATTATGAATTACAATAGAAACATTCATCCTCTTTTAACCTCTATAGGGGATGAATTTTCAAAAATTCTTCCTTATTGCTCACTATCGTTATACCTATGACCTAGCGAATTGATTCCCAGTGGCCCAGGTGGACCCCCAGGGGTCCACGGGAGACTCCACGGGGGTCTACGTTAGATCTAATCTTCACATTTTTTGTCGAGTTTTGGGAATATGGTAGAAACATAACTGCAGGGGTCTACCGGAACCAGTCAATTTTTTAAAGTGGTCTATGAGATAAAAAAAGTTTGGGAACCTCTGACCTAGCTATTTAGGCTGTCCGTTCTCAGTGAATAAATGTATTTCCAGATTTTTTATTAAGTAGACGAAATGTATTTCCAGATTTTTATTAAGTAGATTACATTACTTACTTACATTTTAACGAACCCAGACAGGAATTGATAGCATAATCAGCCAATGACGTTCCCACTGCTGGGACTCAGGCCTCCTCTCTGAGAGAAGGAATGGGCCGTAATCCACGGCGCGGGCCCAGTGCGGGTTGGTATATGTCACATGTCTTCGAATTTTTGGTCTTAGGACATGCCGGTTATTTTAGTAACATTATCATTTTCTTTCCCTTATCGTATTACCCAGTATCTGGGTTGTGAAGGTCAGATAGGCAGTCACTCTATGTAAAATACTGGTATTCAGCTGCATCCGGTTAGACTGGAAGCCGACCTCAACATAGTTGGGAAAAGGCTCGGCAGATGATGATGATATCATTTTCTTTCCCTTATCCCTATTTATCCTCGTGAGTATGCCATATTTATACGTCAAGATGTCGGAAAGACGGGTTGTCCTTAATAACGTACAAAATGGGCCCTAAGTCCTGAGATTATACAACATTAATCGACGTTTGAATTCTCATCGGTTGACCAAATCAGGTGTAGCAGCGCCGATTTTAAACGAAAAACTAATATGTGTGTTAGGAAGTAGGTCCGGTTATTACAAATGTATGTCAGGACATAATATCAGGACTTTATGACATACGATAATTTGTCCCACAGAGTACATTATAATATACTGATTTGTCCGTTATAATAAACTGTCATCCGTCAGTCAGGATGACACCTTAAAATTCTCCATTTTTTTCAATTTTAGTGTATTTTTTTTTTTGAAAATTCATTGTTTTTCAAAAATTCGCAAAGAATGTGCGTTATATGGAAGGAGCGATGGGGCTATGGAGAAATTTCTTGAGGATGCCTGAGCGTGCGTGATCCATCACCGCCCGTTCGATGTCCACCGCGCACAGGATGGGTGGAAACCAGCACTTGAAGTGATTTTTTGCTCCGTTGGTGTAATTGCTGAATGGCGTTCCAGTGTGAGGATAAATAAATAAATAAATAATGACCTCAGGTACTGATTATTTGTGGTCGGCGCAGCATTCAAACTTTCCTATTAGTCGTCATCACAGTGTAGTCAGTCCCTTTCTAGCCATATTATCACATTCTACACAGTCTGACCATCATTTCTTTGGTCTTCCCCTACTCTTATAGCCTCATGCATACTCCAAACTCTCAAGACATTTTCCTCATACCTCGGCATCACATTGCTACAGCACTTACCATAAATATTGCCAAAGCAGTGCAATTAATTAACCTTATTTTGTGTCCGCCTTTCTCCATTGCCAACTAAACCACCCAGCGGGGTAATTGCGTAACACTAACAGTAGCAATGGTTTTCATTTTGACAGTTCAACAACATTCATTGCGTTATTTACGTTGTTTAACAGACAAATTTTTCGAACTTAAGAAGCAATGGATAAGGAATATTCTTCAAAATGATTACGCAATTAGGGTGCTGGCCTTTTTTAAACTGCCGCTTTCATAACCTTCTTCTACACAAATAATGTTACTTTTTCCTCAATTTTGTTTAAAAATAAGCCTTACTTATCAGCATGGAGGTTTTGGCCTCGAACCCGTCGATTCTCTGGGCGCCACTCTGATTAGCACTGCTGATTACCTTATCTGGCCTTGTAAACAGCGGGCTTCTAAATAAGCGAGTCTTAGCGACTTCTAAGAAAGCAATTTTTGTAATATACAGGGTGTCCGGAAAGTCATGGATTACCTTTTATCTGCTGATGGGCCACATTAGGATCTACCAATAAAAAAACAATGACCATTGTAAAAGTCTTATGATTTCCGAGTTTTTTGATGTTTAATGAAATTTTGGGTTTTTTCCATGCCATTTCTACGAATGAAAACTTTTTCGAGTACAGGTTTTTTTTTATTTTCATCTTGAATCATCCTACTATCGATTGAATACAAGAAAGTTACAGATATCATCTTTTAAATACCTGCAATTTAGGTTGAAACTTAAAATTTTCACCCAAAAAAATTTTACCTTATTTTTGATCGGCCGTGTGGTGAAAAATCTCTATTATGTTTGTAAATGTTTGCTCAGTCAATCCCTAGTATAAATGGGACGACACTGACAGCTCACTTCGCGCAAGTTTTCACGGTGACATTTTTACAGAATCGACATGCTATACTATCTGGGAGGTTTTTCTTGGTTTTTTTTTTCTCTTCGCGCGTTTTATAGATCCATAGAGAAAAATAAAATAGAATAAATATTTTCTATTTCTGTTTTCTAATATCGCGCCGATATGACAGAAGAAGCGTTCAATCACAGTTCATCTTTAGTGTCCCGCTTACTTTCTATCCCCACTCTTTTGCCACCAGAGGGTGCAACGTGAACAGAATACAAAGAGGGATCTTACCACAAAATGTACACCGATATTGAAGACATCTTGCCGTTTTATCTTCCAAAAGATTAGCCGGTTTAATGGTCCCGTAAGAAGGAAAGTTTTTGTGATTCTTACACATTTTTTACTGTCCGTTTGGTGAACTCTTCTTGGCCGTACAACAGAATAATGAACATGGTGGAACGAAAAAATTTAAACTTGACTACAGAAAATAACGACCTTAATAGTATGAAACGCGCATCATGACGGCTAGGGACCTCCATATTGGATTTCCTTTCACGTCATCGCCATATCCAGTGACTGCAGGGACATGATATTTTATTAATAGATTGTGTTTTTTTTTTTTCGTCAACTGATTTTGCTGTAGGGACTTGCTTATAAACACTTTTACATACCTACAACACATAACTCTTCGTTTGGTTTGCCGTCGGGAAAAAATGTTTTTATTTTCACAAAACACGTTATTCTGAATGGATAAATTCAGTAAAACCCGCTGGATAACACTAGCTACACGCATGCATTATGCACGAGTATCATCCAGGGGATTTATCAAAGTCTAGTGATGGTATGCCGTGACGCTTTTAGAGCTGAAAATATAATTTTTCATAACATGCAATGGGTTTTAGCTTGGAGCAAAAACTATTCGCGGTAAAACAATGTTTACGTAGAAAAATCAAAGGATGCAGTTAGAACAAGAAGAAAAACAGTTGACCATCCCAGCCAATGATATTCTGCTTTTTTTTTTTTTTTTTTTTGCGTTAGCAGTGTTTTTACCTATGAATTTTTCCAATTGTTTTTTTTTTTTTTGTAAGTATAAACTTTTCACAGACTGATCTGCAATGGATTAGCTATTTCCTTCAAAATGACTCTGATCGTGAATCTGACTGTGACTGTGATCGCAATTAGGTAAAACAATATTTACGCGGAAAAATCAAAGGCTGCAATTAGTACAAGAAGGAAAAACACTCGTCCTTCCCAGCCAATTTTATTCTGCTTAAAAAAAACTTTAGCATAGTTTGTAAGTTAGAACTTTTCACGGACTTATGTTTGTAAGTATAGACGCCAGCACATCAACTTACTACAATCTGTCAAATTTCTTTAATAGATTTTCAACTTTATCGCTAAAGCATAAGGTTCAAAGTTGATTGGGAAAATTTGACAGTTTCGGGTAGCTTGATGTGCTGGCGTCTGTACAAACTTTCCACACTGATCGGCACCCTATTTGCGGAACACAGTATGAATCTCAATCGAATCATTTTGAAGGATATCTATTGCTAATCCATTGCTTGATTTGTTCAAAAAACGTGTCTGCTTAACAACGTAAATAACGCAAAGAATGTTGTTGAACTGTCAAAATGAAACCCATTGATACTGATAGTGTGTTGCTCAACAACTCCGCTGATCACACTAATCAATTCGATCGAGTCTTTCGATACGCCTGTAAAAATACATTCAGTGTACGATCACCAAAGGAGATAAGTAACCAGAGTCGTCGGATATACTTCATATACTTAGTTGAAGTTTTGTAAGAAACCGATGGATGTTTTTAATAAAATTTAATTAAATTAATAGAAAACAAACAGTTAATTTATCAAATTTAATTTAATTCGAAAACATCTATCGGTTTCTTACTAAACTTCAACTACATCAGACGACCCTGCAGTGCGATTCTGTAACCATCTCACCGTGAAAACTTAGGTGAAGTGAGCGTGGAGTGAGCTGTCAGTGTCATCCCACCGGATACTCGTACTAGGGATTGACCAAGCATACATTTACGATCATAATCGAGATTTTAATAATATTTTTATGCTAATTCTATTGATCATTTTATATAAATTCAATGCTAGTATTTTAACTGTCAAAACATTACTATTTTGTGAAGTCTAGGAAAAAAAAAAAAATTGATACCTATTCTGACTAAGTTTCTGTTTTGCTATTTTATTTTATAACCCCACAAAATAGTGATGTCTTCACAACTAAAATACTAGTTTTGAAATTATATAAAATGATCTAGTTTAAAAAATATGATTAAAATATCCATTATGATTGTAAATGTTTGCTTAGTCAATCCCTAACATCAGTGGGATGACACTGACAGCTCACTCCACGCAAGTTTTCACGGTGAGATTTTTACAGAATAGACATGCTGGTTACTATCTCTTTTGGTAGGTTCCTACGACGAAGCATAATTACCGAAAATCCATAATATTTCAATAAAAGCAACAATTACCGTAAATTGATGATCTTTCAATAAAAACAACAGCATGGATGCAAACTTTTATTGCTCAATAATAAAGTATCCCATACTCGACGTCATAGTCAAGAACTTTAGGGTTTTTCTTCTCTGACTCTGGCTCTTCCTTCTCTGGTTTATCCATCTCTGACTTTGAGTCTAGCTCAACCACCCCTGGCATTAAATTCAAACCTGTTCGTCTATGCTTGAAATAAGTCGCCAAATCTGGATGCGCTCGTAAGAAACTCCTCAATTTCTGCTTATTAACCGTTCCATTCACGACTATATCTCTGAACGTGTCGTTGGACATATAACCTTCGTTCACACCTTTCAATTTATCCAACTTCGCTTGCAAGTTCTCGTCTATCTTCACCAATTCATACTCATGAACATTCACAACAGACTCACGATCCTTCTTGTATTGCTTCTTCATTATCTCTATGAACCTCTTCAACTCTCTCGTCTTCTTCTTTCGTTGAGCTGTTCCGTTCCTATAAGCCTTCGTCAATATACTTCTGATTTCTTTTATTATCTTTCGAATGCTCTTCTCTATTTTTTCCTTTCTCCTGTCACGTTCCCTTTTCCGTTTTCTTTTCTTGGAATCGCGCTTTTTTTTCTCGGATTTATTATTTTCGTTGCCACGCTGCTTTTCGTTAGAGTCGGTTTGGAAGCTGCTGCCTTCGAAGGACAAGTCTAGGCCTTGGTACATGTCGTAGTCAGTCACTAGGAGGGCGCAGCAAACGTATGGGGTCCTACCACAGAAGTAGTCTCCTCGATATATTCGATACTCTCCGTCACATTCCGCCTGTAGCGTGCAGGAGCCCCAAGGTATGTCATGCTGGTTGGGATCTCCACAGGGAACACCCCAAGGCCCTTAAAGCATCAATTAGTTAAATCTTATAAATAAAGTTAAAGCTGTGAGCTGAATCATATACATCGCCACATGCGAACTTCGCATTACACTGTTGTCACGCAAAATCTTGCATCGTGGAAGCAGAGTTCAGCGCGCAACTATCATATATGTAGGTTCGCAACGTCCTGAGTTCCCGACATCGATCGTCGGGAAGTTGCCCACCAGACACGACACCAGCTTGGTCGGAGGATCGTCCCTTTGCTATGGAGGATTTTTTTTCTTTGTTTCCTTTTAAATAGAACATTCAGGTAAATACCGAAATGCCTGCTGTTGATTTTTAATGTTCCACACTACCCACAAACACACAGTGTACATAGTATTGCTAAAATAGACTTGATGGATTCGTTCCTACATAGTCTTAGCGATAGCCAGAGTAGCAAGAAGCGTATAGCCTTCGATATTTTTTAAAGTCTCATAAAAGTATAAAAGTAGATTATACTTACTAGCTGCCACCATATTGACCACGTCACCCCTGGGTTGTGTAGAGTTAAGCGCCTCAAATTTCTTCTGCATCCAGTGTTTATCCCATTGATCCATCCAGAATTGCTCTTCCGAGTCGGAACTGGACGAATCATCGGACTTTCCTTTCCTTCTTTTAATTCCAGTTCTTCTATGCCGTAACTCATTTAACACTGGGTCCATATGGAAGTATTCTCTTCTTATCTTGTCTTGGCTTCCAGTGAATTTTGAGGAAGGCATATCTCGTCCGATGTTCAGGTTTTGCTCGTGAGTTCTCACACTTCTCAGAACGTTGGCTTTATTCTGAGCTGATTTCCTATCTTTCGCATCCTCTTGTTTTTTATTAAGGAAATATCTCATTGTGTCTCGACGTTTTGGGGTGATATCCCCCTTGCCAGCTTGAAGCTCATCCAGCAAAGAAAAAATATTTAGTTTTAGATTCGAATAAATAGATGCATGGATAGCATTAAGTGACAAGACAAATAATGTTAAGTGAAAATAATGCATTTTATTTCGACATTTCTAACACAGTTCCTATCAGCAGTTTATCTTCAAAACACAGTAGGTACCTACCGTAAAATTTGTATCGAGAAGTGTTGCAATAAATATTGAAACTATTAAATATTTATATCAGACTTTTTTTTTATATTCTAGTTGGACTATTAAAACCGCCTAGTGGGAGTCGCACTAATGCACGTATGATTCCGTACCACAAAATATATTTTCGCAATCGAGAGCAATGAATCCGAGTAATATGGTTAGAAAGGGAGTGACTACCGAGATGACCACTAATAATAATAATAATAATAATCCACAACTTTCACACAGCGTCATCTAGTCCCAAACTAAGCAGAGCTTGTGCTATGAGTACTAGACAACTGATAAACATTCATATATATTTCTAAATACATACATATTATAGATAAATTACACCCAGCAAAGAACAAATTATCGTGCTCATCACACAAACATTTGTCCTGGGTGGGAATCGAACCCGCGACCTTGCGTATAGTAGTCAGGGCCACTGACCACTAGACCAACAGGCCTGTCGAAATAGAAAGAATCACTACATAGTATAAAACAAAGTCGCTTCCCTGTCTGTCTGTCCCTATATATGCTTAGATCTTTAAAAGTCCGCAACGGATTTTGATGCGGTTTTTTTTTAATAGATAGAGTGATTCAAGAGGAAGGTTTATATGTATAATACATGCATAATATAGTAGAGAAACACTGATAATTTTAGAGGTTTCTAATGTGATGTCGTAAATAAACACATTTTTTTGCGCTTACATTGTAAACGCTGGCTGAACCATTCGAGATAGATCAAAATAATGTACTACAGTATTGTACACCTTAAAAAGTTCTACAAAAAAGCCCGCGATAATATATGTCTATCTCTTAGGGATAATCCACAATAACCATTTTTTATCCTTAACTTTTTACGAGAAATAATGGCTTATTTAAGAAGCAATTTTTGGCAATACAGCATTAATCCTTATCCAATTAAGTACCTTAAAAACATTGTGCATTTCATATAGATCATTTTGGCCCTTTACAGCATGAAATTTAAATTAATATTTTCGAAGATATTACAGTTTTAAAATGCGGGCGTTACCGGCCGGGCAGTCGGCCGGTGGCGCTTGAAACTACCCAACGGATTTTCAACTTTATCACTAAAGCATAAGGTTCAAAGTTGATTGGGAAATTTTCAGTTTCGGGTAGCTTGACGTGCTGGCGTCTGTACTACAGTATTGTACACCTTAAAAAGGTCTACAAAAAAAATCCACAATGGTATATGTCTATCTCTTAGGGATAACCCACAATAACGATTTTTTATCCTATACTTTTTACGAGAAATAATGGCTCTAAAATTATCAGTGTTTCTCTACTATATTATGCATGTATTATACATATAAACCTTCCTCTTGAATCACTCTTATCTATAAAAAAAAAAGCGCATCAAAATCCGTAGCGTAGTTTTCAAGATCTAAGCATACATAGAGACAGACAGACAGCGGGAAGCGACTTTGTTTTATACTATGTAGTGATCAGCATTGCACCCGTGCGAAGCCGGGGCGGGTCGCTAGTATATTATATAATAAAGAGGTAGTGAGTTTGGATGTAGGGAATAATCTTCAGAACCACTGATCCGATTTCTGAAATTCTTCCACTAATGGGAAGTTAAAATATTAAATATATGGAAGAAAGAGACATGTTGCACCGACCCAAAATAAATTGGGATATCCTAAGGGCAGAAGAATGATGATCTCGGAAACTAAGAACGCTGGCTTTTTCAAATAAAAATTACTTTAAAGACTATTTATTAGGTACTACTCAAATGAAATTCATAAACCTTCTAAGTTGTTATTTGCTTTACTTATTCAATTAGAAACAAACAGTAAAACGCGTCGATTCTATCATCATTTTTCTGCCCTTTTCTCAATTTATTTATCTTATCCCAATTACAAAAAAATTAAAATAACTCTGGACATGTTGGCCCTGCGAACTTTCAGATCGTCACACCATCTTCCCCGTGCTCTACCTCGACGGGGATGTCCTCCCTCAGGCGTCCAATGAGTGACGATTTTTGGCTATCTCTCTGGGTGCATTCGCGCGACGTGCCCGGCCCACACCTACTTCGGCCTCGCTGTTTTTTCTCCAACATCCACTACTTAAGTTATGGAGCGCAGGGTGGTGTTTCTAACTCGATCTGCACGCTTGACACCTATTATGGTGCGTTCCATTGTCCGTTAATCAAAAATGTATTGAATTTTATGACATACATAAGATCTATTTACATACCTACATTATGTACCTACACTATACAGGGTGTAACGGAAGGGGGGTATCAACCCTGAAGGAGGTGAATGTGCTCATGAAACTCAACAACTTTCCCCAAAGAACATAGGTCGAAATATGAAAAAAAAATTTGGCCCTCCCTTACAAAACTGACTACCAGCTGATTGATTTACTATGGCCAAATTTTTTTTTCATATTTCGACCTATGTTCTTTGGGGAAAGTTGTTGAGTTTCATGAGCACATTCACCTCCTTCAGGGTTGATACCCCCTTTCCGTTACACGTTGTATACAAATAAATAGTAATTAAAGTACAACAACAATACCTAATATAGGAACATATAAATAAATACATCCATAAATATTTAATGGTTTCAGTATTGATTGTACTAGCACCTAATAAAAGAACACGGTTTAAAAAATAAATATTTTCGAGAAAAACCTCAAATGGACGACATGTAAAAAAATATGTCGAAATAAAATGCATTATTTTTACTTAACGTTATTGGTTTTGTTTCTTAACGGTATTCGTGGATCTATCTATTCGAATCTCAAAGAAAATGTTTTATCCGAATCGTATACGTCTCGGACGGAGACTGGAGACACTGGTATACCAATACTACGAGCAATAATAAACTACTTCCAAGATAAAACACCAGAAGATGGGGAAGACAAGAAATCAGCTCAGAACAAATCCAAAGCTCTGAAAAATGTTGCACACGAGAAAAACTTAAGCATTGGACGTAATATGCCTTCCTTTTTTTTTTTTTTTTTTTCTTTTTTTTTTTTTTTTTTGGGTGGGAAATTATCAAATAACTTCTCCCGTTCTGGGCGGAACGGGAGGGTGTGTCAGACTTTTACTGACTAAAACCCACCCGTGTTCCTTCAGTTGCCTGTGCCAAGGGCCACGGTAACTCTTTCGAACAACCCGCGACCCTGGCAAGCATCGGCCCCAGTGGGCCCCGTCACTGCTGACATCTCTTTGAGGCGCGCGTGGAACACAACGCGCCGTCGACCCGAGCCTGGTCCTTACCAGACGGCGAACTGCCCATTGCTCGCCGTCTGCAAGCCCGCGCCTACGGTGGCCGGGAGTCAGCTCTTGACTCCCGACGCCCAGGGCGTCTCCTGCGGCGATTAGGGGCGTGAGGGCGCAAAGATTGCTTCTCCCTCACGCGTTCCGCCTCCTCCTTCGCAAGCATTACTGCTTCGCAGAAGGAGGTGACGGCTTCCCATGCACTCTCGCTCCGTACCATAGCCTGGACCAGGGCCGGACGCGAGAGATCGCCGCCGCCGATCGCCGCCGTGAGGACGCGGCGGTGCTCTGCCCAAGCCGGGCAGACCTCCACTGTATGCTCCACCGTGTCCTCCGGGCGATCCACACAATGGTGACACCCGGGCGTTTCCTCCCGCCTTATACGAAACAGGAACCTCCCGAAGCAGCCGTGTCCGGAGAGGACCTACGTCAGGCGGAAGGTGAGGACGCCGTGGCGCCTCTCTAGCCACTCCTCAAAGAGGGGACTTATCGCCGCAATTGTGGCGTGCCCAGCACTGGGTTGCGACAGACGCACTCTCCATGTCGTATGCTCTCTCTCTCTCTCTCTCTCTCTCCACTCTCCATATGCCTTCCTCAGAAGCCATTGCGACTACTAGAATACATGACAAAAACATAGGAAGACACTATTTCCATAATTCGCTAAAAAATAGAAGATTATGGCAAAAGGAAAAGAAGCAAAGCAGTTCTGGTTCTAGTTCTGAAATGGACGTTCAAGTCTGGATGGACGACTGGGGTGAAAAGGGGCTGTATCAGAAGTTTGAGGCGATGAACTCGTCACAACCTAGAGGTGACGTGGTCAATATGAAGGCAGCTAGTAAGTATACTATTACTTATAATGGTACTTGCAAAAACGAAAATGGTTTTCAGTGTTTAGGTGCTCGAGACATACTCTTTTGATAGAGGTATGATGGACAGGGTGTAAAGTTCAATCATCCTCCATAGAAAAGGGAGAATCTTCCGATCAGACGGATGTTATGTCGACTATTGATGTCGGGACGTTGTATATATGCTAGTTGCGCGGTAAACTCTGCTTGCGCGATGCAGGTTTTGCGTGACGTCAGTGTGATACGTAGTTCGTATGTGGCGATGTAGATGCCGCCACATGTAGATGTCATGTCCTCATATGTTTTGACCTCAGCCATCGATAGATACTTACAACTTTATCTTTAATTTTAAATTTCGCTTCATTTTTATTTAAGGGCCATGGGGATTTCAATGCGGAGATCCTAATCAACATGACCTGCCATGGGGCACGTGCATGCTGCCCGTGGAATGTGATGGAGAGTATCGAATATATCGCGGTGACAACTTCTGTGGTAGAAACGAGTTCATCTGCTGCGCTCTCGAACGCACCGCTTACGACATGTACCAAGGGCTGGACCTGTCCTTTCAACGCGAAAACAGCTTGTCCACAGACACCGAAGATGAGCGACAACAGGATTCACACATGGCAAGAGAGCGAGATCGTAAAAAACGAAAACACGAAAAACACAGAAAGAAAAGAAACAAGGCGCAGTTAAAGAAAAAAATTAGAAATAGCATCACAAATATAATAACAGAGATCACTAAGTTATTGCAAAAAGCCTACAAGAACGGGACAGCTCACCGAGCCAAAAAGTCGAGTGAGTTGAAGGAGTTTATAAAGGAAATGAAGAAGCAATACAGGAAGGATCGTAAGAGTCTTGTGGATGCCCATGAGATTAATATGGCGAACTATGAGATAAAATTGGCGGAGAGTTTGGGTAAAGTCCGAGGAGTGAATCAAGCTTTTATGAGCAACGACACGTTCAGAGACATAGTTGTGAATGGAACGGTTAATAAGGAAAACTTGTTGAGGCTTCAACAAACGCATCCAGTGTTATCGCTGTTCTTCAACCACCGGCGCATGGGCGGTGGAGATTTAGAGCCAAGACCAGAGAAAATAAAATTGGAGATAGGGGAAGGAGAACCAAAGCCAGGGAACAAAAACCCTAAACATCTTGAGTATGATATCGAGTATGGCATGCTTTATTATTGAGCAATAAAAGTTTAGCACTAGCACCCTAATTGCATAACACACTTTCAGTCACAATCTGAACCATTTTGAAGGGTATTGCTAATCCATTGCTTCACATGTTCTAAAATGTCGTCGGCTCAACAACGTAAATAACGCAATGAATGTTTTTGAACTGTCAAAATGAAAGTCATTGCCACTGTTAGTGTGTTACGCAATTTCCCCGCAGTTGTTTTTTAATCACCAATGGAGTGTTTTCAATTAACTCACACTAAAATTACGTTAAAATTAATACTTTCTTTGCTAGGCCTACTGATTGTGGTCACCGCCGCCTTTGGACATCTGCAATATTAGAGCCATCGCAGACACAGGCAACCCAGAGACAAAGCTGAAATGGCTCTTGTGCCTGTAATACAGGCCTAGGCGTAGTTTGGGAGTTAGGACATTGGTCCTGACAGACACTCAAAGTCACAATCTTACAATATGAATGTATTCCAAAGAATTGTCTTTGGAATACATTCATATTGCAAGATTGTGACTTTGAGTGTCTGTCATATTTTTAATGTATAGACGCTAGCACATCAAGTTACTACAATCTGTCAAAATTATTTAATAGATTTTCAACTTTATAGCTAAAGCATAAGATTCAAAGTTGATTGGGAAAATTTGACAGTTTCGCGTAGCTTGATGTGCTGGCGTCTGTACCATTTATTCTAGTGACAACTAAACGAATTTTTTTATTACAACTAAATGATATAAAATGGTTATTTCTGTAATTAGATGTTTTAAGTCACGTTTATACGAGTACGTCAATATTTTGCTGGTCAGATAGCACCGGCATTTCCAAGAAGAAATGCCAAAACAAACTCAGTGGTCAAAGTCTCTTTCAAAGTCCAAACATTATTTATATTATTAGCATTTTATGCAGAGCCATGTCAGGAAGGGTATTTTGATGAAAGAGTCATTGCAGCTTTGAGTTGACCTGTCCCAACAGACGGCACGCATGCGTCACTCATCGTATAGCTCAACCTAATTTTAGGGAGCTCAACGACCCGTCACACGACGCTACCAGATCTGCAGGATATTTGATTAGGCCATATACAAAATACTCAAAACCGCCAGACAGTTAAAAAACATGTATTCAATCTAGCCTGCATAGTATCTACTCACGTTCATAGTCAGTTTTCTCTGTATTCATCGGCACATAAATACCCTTCAAATAAGAACACAGGAAAGATGCTAGACGGCAAAAAATATGTACCTTTGGGTAATTATTTTCCGGACGATTTTATTCACGAGGAGTATTACTAATAAATCATTCTCTGAAATGCAGTAAAACTCGGCTTTAACAACATGCTTATTTTTCTTGAAGAATCAGGCAAAGGTGTACCTATTAGCCAGATATATTTCAGTCCCATGTAATAGGAGGGGGGGCGAGCGTATTGGGCTGCTACTGAGAATCCCGACACCGTAAACAGATATCTGATCAAAGTGGTGTATTCACCCAAGTATGGCTAGTACATTGCACAGAAACAGATAGTGACTCATCTAGCTAGTTCGGAGTACAGTTCGCAAAATAATGCGCAAGTTCGAGCGATATTATCAGACGTTTGAAGCCATGTGTGACGTCGAATGGCTGGAGGCTTGCCAGCTAAGCTCGGAATAAGTTACTCTGATTTTATGTTATATAAAGTTGCTTTTTATAGCTCGGAACCTAAAGAAGCAGATTGGTTGAGTATTCTATCTTTTAAAAAAAATAAAATGTGTGCGGTCGGGGGACTCCAGTTAGGAGTGTAGGTGCCGTACTTTTTTTTTTTGTAGTGCGTGTCGAAACCGCGCCGTGGCCGAGGTTTCCGTGCTTTAAAACAAAAATAATGAGTCTTACTAGACCCACCACCAGGCGAGATTTACGCATTCTGTATATCAAACTAAGTAAGACTTAAATATCTCTGCTTGCGGTAGAGTTCTGGGGTCGGGTTGCCTCCTTCCGTGAAATTTGGAAATTAATGTAAAGTAATGGAGTGTGAAGAGTAAAAGCTGATCTTTGCGTTTTGCGTACTTCCTGTTGACCTAGAATCATGAAATTTGGCAAGAAGCAAAGTCATGTAGCAGAAGTAAAGGAAAAAATCCGAAAACCGTAAATTTGTAGTTACATACCTACAAATTTGTACGACACCCTCGGTGCGCGAGTCCGACTCGTAAGTACTTGACCGGTTTTTTTAACCTTCAAGCAGTCGCGCGGCGTCGAATCGACCGCGAAGCGATCGATTCTCGATCATTTATGATGCCAAATTGCTTACAAATCCAAAGAAAATTAGAATATTATTTTGATTTTATAATTTTGTTTATGTCCTAACATAATGATAATGTGATAAATACAAAAAATATTAAATAATTAGTGTTTTAAATCCCTGAAATATCCTATAGGTCTTTTAGGTTACGCGCGACCGCTGGCGTTACAAATGTCCGCGCGCCCGCTTGAAGGTTAAAACATGTTTCATGTATGTTATAGCGGCAATAGAAATACACACTGAACATTTCAACTGCCTATACGCTTCATGAGATACGGCCCGCTGACAGACGGACGGACGGACAGCAGAGGCTTAGTAATAGAGTTCCGTTGACAACCTTTGGGCGATGCCATACGGGCATTGTCAACGTTGAGTCGGCGCTGCAACGTCTCAGCGGTGACGTCATCGCAGTGCTCGTGTAGCACTCAGTGCGTCGAAATCACTGCGCTGCGGCGACGCAACGCATTGGCAACGCCCGTGTGGCATCGCTCTTTGCATAAAAAAGGGAAGGAAGGAAAACATGGTATCGTAAAAAAAAACACAACATCACTTACAGTAATTTAATTCATGACTTCAACTACAGCTTTCGGATTTTCCAACCATATTCTATGTTCCTGGTTATTATTGGCGGGAAACTTCCTCTTGGCGCCACAAGTATGACATGACCACTGTATTAATTTAGATCCGTTTTTTCTTTTGATTTTCATAGTGGCCGTCTCTTTATGAATGAGCATGCATCGGCACTTCTTGCAGAGCTGCCTTTTAATGTCAGGGTTTCTGTAAAATTAATAGGCAGTTATTAACCAGATTTTTTTTTTAAATTCGAGTATATCCTTACGTGATCACACACACACTCGTGCACACACTCGTGTGTAATAGAAAGAGACGGAGAGAGAAAATAGTATGGAGGGGGCATAACGCTTTTCCCTTATGTGACGACTTCTACCGCAAGTCATGTTCGGGATCTACATTCCAAAAAACTGCATTGAAATTGGACCGTTTGTTTCAGAGCTGTGACGCCACAGACAGGTGCACAGAACGACAAAGCCAAACTTATAACAGCACTCTATTCTGTCAGGGAAAGAAATACTGTAAACATATCATCTCCCCTGTTTCCTCCTTAGACTATAAAGGTCTATTCCAATTGATGTTATTTCAAGTTAAACAAATATCAACTTTATTTTAATGATTATTAAGTTGATTTCAGAGTGACTAGCACTATTGAAAAAGTTATAAACAATGTTTGAAGTTGTAGTGTAAACTGAACTTTATTCTGTAGGAATTAAAGTTATATTTCCATTAATTCATGTGTTTATATTTTTGGCAATTAAATCGCGAACACAGATTAGGTGCAGTTTGCGGGCCAACTCATACTAGGCCCACATATGGGATTCTGTAGCACTCGTACTCACGTAGAGAAAGCACAAGTCCCATCAGTGGGAATATTATAGGCTGATTATGGGTGGCTAGTGGCTGGAAAATGGTAGTTGTTATGGTGATGGTGATTACAGTGGTATGTACAGACGCCAGCACATCAAGATACCCGAAACTGTCAAATTTTCCCAATCAACTTTGAACCTTATGCTTTAGCTGTAAAGTTAAAAATCTAATAAAGAAATTTGACAGATTGTAGTAGCGTGATATGCTTGACGACCGTATTTGTTTTTTTTTTTTTTCACTTTTTTATAACTAACTAACTAGCCTGTATCACTGCAGGGTAAAGGCCTCACTTTTCCGCACAATTCTGTCTTTTGCGAGTGCCGGCCAGTCCTCTCAATAGGAGTCAAGCACGTCCCGCCATCTTACTTTTACATGTAAATCATATTTCAAAAACTAGATTGGGTTGGCATGTCCTATCTGACTACTCTGAGAAGAAATGCCGAAACAAAACTCTTAGGTCAGTCTCTTTTAAAGTCCAGACATAACCTTGGTCAGATCAAATCAAATAAAATCAAATCAAATCAAATTTATTTCTGAACCGAAAAGTTTTACATTAGTTGGTGATTACAGCCTCCTGTTAAGCAAGTTGAAAAAAAAAAAAAAATATTATTAAAAAATTTATATCAAGCGTGTTCGGAGACTCCGCTCTTCCGAATCATGATCAGGTCATGTGAAGACCATGTAGAATTATAACATTTAGGATACACTTACATCTTCAAAACATTTTTCTTGGCCACATTTACAATTAGGTTTCCATAGTAAGAAGACAACGTTGGATTTTTGCCTGCTATATGTTTACTGATCTGAAAACAGAATGATTAAGTTAAAATTTGTCCTAAACAGACCGTAGGTTTCTATTAACATTAGTAATATCTTTGGCATGGTGAATAAGGAGTGGCTTGTGGCTAAGTAATAACAGTCGCACAGGTCAATCGATCAGGTTAAGCTACGCTTGCCGCGGTTGGTCCGTATATCCACCATCATTACATATCAAGACTCCTTCGTGCTTCGGAAAGCACGTTAAGCCGTTGGTTCCGGCTGTCATTCGTGGATCTTTGGCAGCCGTTACGGGTCGTCAGAAGCACGAAGTCTGACAACCAGTCTTACCGAGGGGTATTGTACTACCCAGTAACTTGGTCAGATAGGCAGTCGCTTTATGTAAAATACTGCTATTGCAGCTGTATCCAGTTAGACATGAAGTCGACCCCAAGATAGTTGGGAAAAGGCTAGGCAGATGATGATGTTGGCATTGTGGGTGAGTAAGATTGGAAACTCACTTGATATAAGTAATTCATTCTTTGAAACGAATCATTCCCTGGAACTTTTTTCGTTTTGTTCACCCTAGCTTCAGTTTTGATTTCTGGGTTTTGTGGAAGAGACTTCTCTTCATCAACAATCATCTTCATTACAACAACAAATTCAATGACATTTCAATCAACTGACAAACAGCTGATCGTGGATCGAAGTTACAGAGAATGAGAGATCTAGATGACATTTTAAATTACGTTTATGAATATTACAACCAAACCTTTTCTTTTTTATGAGTCTGTGTGTGTGTATGTTTGTTACTTCTTCACGCTCAAATGGCTGAACTTTGGCACACATTGGATAGTTTATAACCAGGATTAATACATAGAATACATTTTATCCTGATATTCGTACGGGATCGAGTCTTATGCGGGTTAAACCACCAGGTGCAGCTAGTTATATATATTTATATCCTTATCATCAAAAGCCTGTATGTCTCATGTAGCTATGGGCCCGTGGGCCAATGTCTGCAAGAATGCCAGTTTTTTGTAGTTTTATAGATATTTTTCTGAACGGATAAAAACGTTCCAGTACTTAGAAAGAGATGACATAATATTTTCATAACTTATCTGTCATAAACTGTAACGCCTGTTGTTTCCTTCTGTTGAAATCCTTGTGAAATCCCAATAAAAAAAGAAAAATTCCAAATTTACTTCTATTTATTGAATAAAGTTATTTGAAACTTCTTTTTTTTTTACTACTGTAATTGTAATATCGAATTCAATAAGTAACCACAACTTTTCAGTTGTCGTAATTGTATGTTTGCCCTTATATGACCCCTCTGAAATTACAGCTATTCAAAATGTTGTTAATGAAAAACTTAATTTTACCACGAATAACGAATAACGGAACTTATCTAAGATGTTTTGCAACAAAATCAGACATTGGCGAAATGGATATTCAATTTACAAATGGGTAAGTTTGAGGTTATGTCTTAAAAAGGTTAACTTCCAGAATGTTTTTTATAAAAATCAGTATCTATGCTCTACACTTTCACAGTGTTATTTAGCCCTACCTACCCTTGTTTTACACCTATTCGAGATTCCATCAGCTACAGTCATCACAATAACAATTGCTGAATTTTGCCATTTAAATTCATCGTACCCTGTGCTTTTCTTCAGGACCACACTCAACCTCTCTTCAGGCCGCTATGCAAGGTTTGCAGATGGAGCCTGTGTGGCCACGCTGGGAAACACTGCCATCCTGGCAACAGTGGTCTCGAAGGCTAAGCAAAGCACTTCAACATTCCTACCACTTGTGGTGGATTATAGACAGAAGGCGGCAGCTGCAGGACGAATACCAACTAATTTTCTCAGAAGGGAATTAGGTGAGCTAATTTCTATCTATATTTTTTTTTTAATACTACCTGTGCCCTGCGATTTCAACCACACAGTATGTAAGTCTCAAGTTAAAATGTATACAGAATCCTAATCCAGGTCATGGTCTACCAATTAGCCAAATTTCTGGCAAAGCTACAAAAGCGTAACAAACAAACATACAAAAAATCAAATCTTTCTCATGTTAGTTTAGTTTTTTTTAATAAATGGTTTAAGAATGTTGGTCAACCTATTATTGGCGACTGTATAAGTCTGGTGCTTTTGTTACTATTATTCTTATGTAATGCTGTATACAGAAGCTGTTGGTTTGCCTTTAATAAATAAATAAATGATATACCTAAACCTTCCTCATGAATCGATCCATCCTTACATGAAAACCATATGAAAATCTGTTCAGTGAGTTTTTCAGTATATTGTGTCCAGACAGAGAGATAGACATAGTGGGGACACTGTGTTTTATAATATGTACTGACTTAGCATTATTAGATTTACAGGTAGTACTCTTTGGCTAGTTGATGCGCAAGGATTTTTACTACAAATTATATTATTCTTTTCCAGGCCCAACTGAACGTGAGATATTAACCTCCCGCCTAATTGACCGCTCCTTAAGGCCTCTGTTCCCACAAAATTTCTTCTATGACACCCAGATAGTCTGCAACATGCTTGCAGTTGACTCTGTAAATCCTCCAGAAACGGTTGCCATTAACGCAGCTAGCGCAGCTTTAGCGTTGTCCGATGTGCCTTGGAATGGACCTGTTGGTGCTGTTAGGTATGTATTATATTTTATTATAACAGTTTACTTTATTATCGTAACTTATGTACAGCCTGAATCAAATTTTATTGTGGCTCAGAACACGACTAATGCGTATGGACGGAACTAATTCAAACATCAGCGGGGGTGAGGTACACTTCAGTGCCACCATAAAGTTTGAGTGGGGCTGTACCGATCCTGCCATTTATTCTATAGGGAAATTAAAAACATTAAAATAACAAAGTAATTAATTAACTTGCTAATCTATATTTTAAGACTATGAAATTTGAGTCGAAATTAGTTTAAAATCTTAATTCAATTTGTATTTTACTCCCTAAGAGAGATACCGATCACTAAAGTAGTAGACTGCTGTAAACACTTACAAATCCCAAGAAAAGTATGCACTTCGGTAATCATCGTCTATCTTCGGAAAAGCGCCCGCACGATCATAATTATGATCTAATACAGAGTTGTTACTACTGTGCGTCTACATCGCCATATGCGAACTACGCATCACATTGACATACTACAAAGCGCGGCAGTACAAATCTTAAAAGCTATGCGTCAGTGTAGGGGTTACTATATGGCGCGACGTTCGTGCTAGTTCGGAAACACGAACATTACCGAAGCGTATAAATTTTCTGCTGAAACTGTACCTATTTGACTAAACTTATAGGTAAAACTAGCTTTGCCCGCGACTTTGTTCGCGTGCATGTCGGAAAACAAATCGGATTTCGTGAGTTTAACTTTTTTTTCTTGTGCAGAACCCTAATTCTTTTTCTAAAATTAAAGTAAGCCTGAGTTACTCCTTATAACATCAACAATCTGTCAGTAAAAGTCCAGTCAAAATCGGTCCAGCCGTTTCGCAGATTAATTGGAACAAACAGACAGACAGACAAACATTAAAAAAATTGTTTCTTTTTTGTTTTGTTCTAGGTACCGTATATAATTTGATATGCATTTAGTAAAAAGCTGTTATTTTGACATTACAAACTGCCACTTCAATTGCATTTATTTGTATAGATTTATTAAATAAATATCTGTAGAAATACAATTCCTTTTCCACAGAGTAGGCCAAATCGACAATGAAGTTATAATCAACCCGACACGCAAGGACCTTCAGAAGTCGATCCTGGACCTCGTGGTCGCCGCAACTAGTCGCAGCCTCGTCGTCATGATGGAGGGGAGCGCACAGGACATTCTTCAGCAGGACTTGCTCAAGGCCATCAAATTAGGTATGAAAGTAAGTCCAGAATTGTAATTTTGTTTTTTTATAAGAAACTACTAAACGTAACCAGTCTTATTTTTGAATTTTGAACTTTATTCCGACAAAGCTAAAGTTCTAATTACAAAAACTATGTTGTCAATTTTATATTAAGAACTCTACGGCAGTCGGAATAAGGTTCGAAATACAAAAACTCACTCGAAGGCTTATGCTTGGGCTGAAGATTGATTTCCCTTGTGTGGTTATCCAGAGGTGTAACAGTATTGTATTCTACAGACGCCAGCACATCAAGCTACCCGAAACTGTCAAATTTTCCCAATCAACTTTGAACCTAATGCTTTAGCAATAAAGTTAAAAATGTATTAAGTAAAAAAAATTGACAGATTGCAGTAGCTTGATGTGCAGTTGCATAGTTGTGAAGTTTTTATGTTCTAGGGGGTGAAATGACTGTCACTAAAATTATCAATACGAATTGTAGAGTTGTATTTATAATGCTATTGAATTACTATTTTATGTAATATTTATCAAAAGGATTATATGAACTTAAGAGGGTTGTATTGATGATTTTAATTATTATTATTAGGGGCCATTCAAATATTACGTAAGCACTCCGGGGGGGGGGGGGGGTTCCTTGCCTTAGTTATTTTAATTACATGGGGATGGGGGTCTGGATGGTGATTACGGCAGCAGTATTTATTTCTTTACTTTTACGGATTTTATACAAAAGGCAATTTTGAACACAAATATTTTAATAAAAAGTTAATAATTGCAAAAAATCTGCTTACGTAATACTTGAACGGCCCCTTATCACTATCACTACATAGTATAAAACAAAGTCGCTTCCCTGTCTGTCTGTCCCTATATATGCTTAGATCTATAAAACTACGCAACGGATTTTGATGCGGTTTTTTTTAATAGATAGAGTGATTCAAGAGGAAGGTTTATATCTATAATACATGCATAATATAGTAGAGAAACACTGATAATTTTAGAGGTTTCTAATGTGATGTCGTAAATAAACACATTTTTTTGCGCTTACATTGTAAACGCTGGCTGAACCCGTCGAGATAGTTCAAAATAATGTACTACAGTATTGTACACCTTAAAAAGGTCTACAAAAAAGTCCGCGATGGTATATGTCTATCTCTTAGGGATAACCCACAATAACCATTTTTTATCCTATACTTTTTACGAGAAATAGTGGCTCTAAAATTATCAGTTTCTCCATTGCACCCGTGCGAAGCCGGGGCGGGTCGCTAGTTCTTTATAAATACTTGTTACACTCGCGTATCATATTTTGTTCAACATACAAAGTGACCATGGCGTCGATTCCCTTCTTCACACACTAAACTAAATTTAAGTTCAGTGCATCTCTTTCTTTCTGTTTCATTAAGAAAAAGACAGAAGATAAATGAGGAGCGTCGGAACGAAAACCGATATATCGAATTTACCATATTTTTCACAAATTAAAAAAAAGCTTGTAAGTTTTTTAATGTTACAAAAGTGGAAAATTATAGCATGTCAATTTGCAGTTAAAGTGACATCGATTGATGTGTGAAACTTGACGGAGGGTAGATACTTAATTTAGGGAGATACTTGGCGGACAAGTATGGATATATCGGTTTTTGACGCGATCATTTGGATATATCGGTTTTTGACGAAACCAAAATGGATATGTCGGTATTGAACTGAATTGAATTTGAACCGACCATTGTTGAATTGTGTAAAACTTAATAAGAATTATCGGTTTTTAATCCAACAACAAGAACATGTTGAATTTAAAAATTTATTTGCCGGTTTTGATTTGACCACAGTATTTTGATATTTTTTTTAAGATGGATGTAACTGTTTTTTAATTGATTTCTTTCCTGAAGGGTG